>OX439004.1:5464604-6069604 GCA_949316495.1 Amphiduros pacificus
AATTACAATAATTATCATAATATACATTGCTTAATCAATTAATATACAATTTAAAAGGCCAGGGAGACCCCTATTAAGGTAGGATTGATACCTACCGCTCTCATAGGGGCCACCCTGTGAAAGAAGTATAAAAGTAGCTATCAATTTGTCATCTGGATACAGAATTCTGTGTATTTTAGGTGTAAGAGGAGGTACTAATGTTAAAAAAAAAGAAAAAAAAAGAAGAAGAATGCTTAACTTCAATTTAATATGTTTAGCCATAATGATCCACAATGCAATAAACATAAAATACTCTGATTTACGTAAGTTCTTTGAAGGAGCTAATAAGGATTTCATAGATATGACTTTGTTCTTTCTGTCTTTGTGTCGCATGGAAGCTTATTTTCTTCATAACATTAATTGATTGAGAAATGTACTTTTTACAGTTATACTATCTATCTGTACAGTGAACAAACATGACAATATTCATCTTCATATTTTTCTTTATCTTTATCTATACAATATATTTTAATATATCTTGAGAAACCTTGTAAACTGTGAGTTTCAATTTTATTTTTAATACAATCTGGCATTGAGTTTACAATTTCTGGTATTACATAGCGAATCGATTTTCTGGCATATTCATGTTTTATTTTTACATCGTCTCATTTCAAATTCACCCCTGGTACTATAGTCATGGAACTCATTACCTTGCACCAGAGGAAGGTTTTTAAAGTAGACTGGCAACATATCATTTCTAAATTTATAATAGAATTTCAACTGCTGCAGCTTTAAAATGTCATTTATTCTCAGGAGCTTCAGCTCTTTGAAAATTGGCTCTGTGTGTGCATTATATTTTTTCAGTAGAATTATTCTGACTGCTTTCTTTTGCAATTTCAATATTCTATCACAACTATGTCCCCAAAGAAGTATTCCAAAATTGAAGTGACATAATATCAAAGAATTATAAATCAAAAGTTTAGGAAGTATATGTTTCAGATTATT
Source organism: Amphiduros pacificus (assembly GCA_949316495.1). Lineage (NCBI taxonomy): Eukaryota > Metazoa > Annelida > Polychaeta > Phyllodocida > Hesionidae > Amphiduros > Amphiduros pacificus. The sequence goes on from OX439004.1 coordinate 5,465,589, forward strand.
TAGAATCCCTATATTTCTTGATATTTTGTTTGATATCTTATTGATATGGTCAACCCATGTAAGATTTTCATTTATTGTAATCCCAAGAAAATTGAAGGATTTGACTTGTTCAATCTGGAAGCCATCTATACTTATTTCCATTTCTTCAATTTTTCTCTGTGGAGTACGGAACATCATATATTTAGTTTTGGAGATGTTTAGGGATAGTTTATTTACTTTTAGCCAATCATTAACCTTATTTAATTCTTGATTTACAGCAATGTTTGCATCTCTCAGTGTCGATTTTTTCAAAATAATATTGATTGAAGTTGAGAGTGTTGTGTCATCAGCATAGACTATAAAATCAAATATTTTACTTGAGTAGCAGATATCATTCATATAAATTATGAATAAAAGTGGTCCTAAAATTGACCCCTGTGGAACACCAGTTTTTAAAATAGTTGACTTAGATTTCATATTGTCTATTTCAACCAATTGTTTTCTATCTGAAAGGTAGTTTTTCATTAGATTGAGTGATACTCCATTTATGCCATAAAAACTAAGTTTTTCCAACAAAATACTATGGTCTAAAGTGTCAAAGGCTTTGGATAGATCAATATATATATTAATTTGGATATCATTTTTATCCATCAACATCATTATACGGTCAAAAACTTCGAGAGTGGCAAGCTCTGTTGAATGTTGGGTTCGAAAACCATACTGACTATTATAAAACAATTTGTTATCTTGGAAAAAGTGATAAAGCTGCTTGAAAATCACTTTTTCAAAAACTTTTGATATTGATGGAAGAAGTGATATTGGTCTATAATTAGTGAAAAGAGTTTCATCATCCTTTTTATAAATTGGACAAACTTTTGCAATTTTTAGTTCATCAGGAAACATTCCAGTACACAGCATTTGATTTATTATTAAAGTTAGTGGTGCTAAGAGTATGTCGTGAATACACTTGAGAAGTTTTGTTGAGATTCCATCACACCCAAAACTTGTTTTTGTTTTTAGGTTATTTATAATTTCTTTGACTGTGTTTTCATTTATACTTTCAAACTTAAAATTAAGATTATTTTTTGTGGTTAAGAAGTCTTTAAATTGTTTATTTGGAGGCAACCTAACTTTATCGGCTAATTTAGATCCTATGTCTGCAAAGAATGAATTGAATTTATTAGCGATATCAATTTTATCACAGATTATATTTTCATTTTCTCTAAACATATTTGGGAATGATTTTTTCTTTCCTGTTCTATTTAGTAAACTGTTAATGACTTTCCAAGTTCTTTTAATATCTCCTTGATATTTCTTAAAAACCTTTTCATAATAAATTGTTTGAGCCAGTCTAATGCTTTTTTTTAGAATTTTATTGTAATCCTTTAATTTGTTTTGTTGTATGTGATAAGTGGGTGAATCTGGATGAGTCATTTTAAGTTTCTTATATAGATTGTCCCGAAAATTTATAGAATTGATAATGCCAAAAGTAATCCAAGCTGACTTTTTATGTTTACTTTTTTTAAAATTTTACTGTTTTTGTTGGCATATGTTTATCCTTTGCCTGCTGGATATTTTTAGATAAAATATTATAATTTATATTTGGATCTTGATTATTATCCTGATTTAAGGTGAGTCCATGTATAGATTCAGAAAGTTCTGTGTAAAATTTATTCACTGATAGTGGATCATTTTTTGTAATTGTTATAAATTTCACGGGTGGATCTGTTGTGTATATATTATTTAATGATATAAAATAGGGTTGATGATCCGATAACTTTTTTAGTAATATACCAGATGTGGTGTCCAATGTAGAAGAGGATAATTTACAGAATATATTGTCAATAAGAGTTCCATGCTTATTTGTAAACCTTGTAGGCAAAGTTATTTTGGGGTAAAAACTTTCATTTGATAGCATATCAAAATATTCAGCAATATGGTTCTTCTCATTTATCTTGAGAGGATCAATATTAAAATCACCAGTTATTAGGGTTTCATAACTTGCCGAGCCTAAATTTGAAATAATAGGATGAACTTCATCTATAAATTGTTTATATTGTACTACTAGTTCTCGTGGAGGTCTATACAGGTTTCCCAACATAATAGTCTTAGGTAAATATTTACCTTTTTTAATTTGAATGATAAGACCTTCCCAGTTTTCATATTTGCTAAGTCTAGATTTTACAGTATATTCAAAACCATTTAATAAGTAGATAATTAGGCCACCTTTGGTTGTACATGAATATCCCTGAGGTATCAACTGATAGTTATCTAATTCAAAAATTGAAACATCATCTTTGTCTGACAGCCAGGTTTCTTGGAGACATATTGCACTAAACTGTATGCCATGATCTTTCAGGTTTTCTATGAAAATTTTAAATTCAGTAAATTTAGTCCTAATGCATTGAATGTTACTGCAGAAGATAGTGAAGTTTTTCTGTTTAGTTTTCAATGTAGATACCAGCATTTTTTGGTCATAATATGGTGAATGTTTTACAATTTGGGGTTCATTTTCAGAATTATAATTAGTATCAATGATGTTTATAAATGAGTTTTTGTCAAAGCCTCCATGATGTCTCAAAATATCATTATCTAAAGACATGAAGAACAACTACTTTTTGGATTCGATACAATACAACATGTTGCTTGATAATTACTTTTACACAGAAATTGTAAATCAGATGTGTGTAAGCATAGTAAAATAATCTGTGGCAGTTTGTATGAGTACTAACATTCTTAATCTTCTGTATTATATACACTGGAGAATTGATATATTTTTCTTGAGTATAAATGTGAAATATACATGGGATGGAAAATATGTCAAGTAAATCATAATTGAGTATGCATAATGGCAGAAAAAAGATTGAGTCTACAACTAAGATTTCAAATGAATCAAAGTTAGCTTTTACATATTCTAAGTATACGAGGACACAAAGAATGGGACAACAAGCCATTTTTGATGGATTAATGGTGTATACACTCTGTGGTAGACATACACTTGTGTGTTGATAATATATTTGAAATGCATTTTGCTTCCTGGCCTTTGTATAACAAAAAAGATTTTTAACAAGAGGACTAGCTGTGTTAAATGATCATTAAGGGATAAAAATATAAATAATAAATTAATATGGTTGTTTTATGACTATTGATTTCAATTTATGGTCTAAAGGTATCACATTTTAGTCATTTTGGTAATGATAATTGTTATAAATGCATAATACTGAATGATAAATACATTGAATTGGGTCACCATCAGAACAGTTATTCAGGTAATGGTCACTGTGGTAAAAATAATTCTTGTAAACATACAATACTAAATGACAAAGCGCATCGGTTTGGATCAACATCATGAACAAGTACCAGGTAATTGTTACTGTGGCAATGATGATTCTTATAACTACACAACACAGACACATTGTCCTGGGCCAAAACATCCCATCAGTTATCAGGCAATGGTTACTGTGGTAATGACAACTCTTATAACTTCACAATACTCAATGACAAGATACATCGGCTTAAGTCAATATAATAACAGGTGTCAGGCAATGGTTACTGTGGTAATGACAACTCTTATAACTTCACAATACTCAATGACAAGATACATCGGCTTAAGTCAAACATCGGCTTAAGTCAAAGTCATAATAAAAATAATAATAATTTATTTGTATAGTGCATACACCAAGAAGAACTTGTTCGTAGCGCTTAATATATAAATAAATACTATTCTAGGTGCTCAAAACTTGAGTTATTTTTTCCATAATATTTTATAAATAAATGAGTTTTTGGTGCTTTTTTAAAAGATTCGCTGCTGTCAAGCTCTTTTAGATTATTAGGCAATTTGTTCCAAAGTATAGGCGCTGCATTTTGAAACGCTCTATCACCATAGCGCTTTGTGGTACTGTTAGATATTACTAATTCATATCTATGAATAGATCTAAGATTTCTAGCATTTGATCTAATATTTAATAAATCAGTGAGGTAGTTATGTAAAGAAAATCAGGTTTCATGAAATTAGAGCCTAACATATCTTTATTTGTTAATGATAATATGTTTATTTTGGGATGCAGGGAATAACTATTATTTTTACCAATAATTGCCTTGTTTTTACCAATATATGCAATATTATTCCGAAGATGATTTCTCAGGTTTTTAAAGATTTTAAAGTTTTTTAGCCCGCCAGAATGGCAAACATTTTTATTTACAGTATTATGGGCAGAAAAGAAACAAATATATTGTTCATATTTTTTACATGAATAATTTATAATTATGTGTCCACGAGACAAAGAACATTTATCATCATAGCAAATAATATCAATATTTCACTGTGATCATGATCTAACCCATAATTGCATTGCTTATTCATAATACTCCATTTATCACAAGAAGGTTCATGAATATATTGTCCATTTATCTGATTACACAGTTCATAAGGTTCATGATTAAAATGTACATGTTTTTTGTACGTAGCATATATATTGTTATGAAACCTATTTAGAGTCCCATGATACTTATATTTTCCTCAATCACAATGCTTCATAACACTTCCATTAATATGCTTCAAAGCATTTTCATTAGTATACTTGAAACCATGTGCACTTTCAGTAGTATGCATAGGTCCATGTGAAATTTCAAATATGGGGAAATATTGCTGTTCCGGCCAAAAACATCACAAACTGTCATTTATTATTTTCATAATGGACGCCTTAGCAATATCTATCTTGCTAGATTCACCTTTGATCGATTCCAGACACTTCTCGCCACTTTCGTTCTCATATTGATCGATATTGATCTTTGACTCAGCTTCTATCCTCCTGATGTTAGACCCTCCTTCAATAATAACTTTACCAACTAGACCATGTGGCACAGGAATCATTTGCTCCATGCCTGCCTTTTTAGTAGGAGGAGCACTTGATCCTTTAGTGACACTTGAATAGGACTTCATGGAGGAGGTAGCACTAGAGTTACCAGCAGAGTTTGCATTCGTGGTGGGAGAGACTACTGCAGATGGGATGTCATCAGTAGAGTGTGGTGGTTGATTTATCCCATCAATGACCCTTGCCATCTCTTTGATTGCGTTTTTCCTCATAATCCCTTCTCACCCCAGGAACTCAGGGCGTGGTAAATTAGAAAACTTGATGAAGTTAATCTTGATGCAGTTAAAACCTGTATGCTTCAACCACTGAAGCTTATTGAGCATAAGAGCCTACTGGTATCAGTGCTCATCGTTCATGATAGATGGGGGTGATACCATGGTAACACTCACCCCATAACTAAGAATCTTCATAACATCAGCTTGAATAGCAATAGTGGTATCAATACCCTTGTTACCATTTTTCAGCTCAAGCAGCCCTGGGATGATGACAACTGTGTCAAATGATTTGAGCCAATCCTCATCGAAAGCAACATCATTGAGGGAGTCACATGTGGCTTTGGTATATGGTACTGGCCTTGTACATTGATTCACGAGTTCAAACTGAGAGCTGTCGTTTGGTAAAATTTTGGTAGGGAAGGTCATGATTTTTTCAAAGTCACTGAAATATTGATTTTAATAGCCTATGTTATGCAGCTTAACAAGACGATTTAAACAAGGTCTCATTTATCAAAATCGGAGTAACGGTTGTCAAGTTATGACCATTTTTCACCCCTAAATAGAGGCTTTTTTCGGGACGCTGGTTTATACAGGGAGGAAAAAGAGCAAAATAGCCATTTTTACAGGGATGGTATATTCATAATTCATATGTTGAAAGGCTTTTATTTCATTTATTTAAAGCTTTTGGTCTAGATAAAGATATTTCATTAAGAATAGTAAAGTTCTGAATTAATTTCTGGTTTAAATTGAACCTCAAACTTTAGAAAAAAAGTGTTATGAAACGGTACCAGAAAACTGAAAAAATAACCTAATATTTAACAAAAAGTGAGATAACTTTATAACTAATAATGATAATTACATAAACTTTTTTTTTAAAGAATCACATTCACGCAAACTTTGAAAGATTACTGCAAACTGAGTTGTTTTGATGCCTGGTGTCTGGAGCACTGAGACTCTCATTGTACAGTAACTAGGTCAGTCATTTACAATTGTATACATTTTCAAGGGGCCGGGTTAGAGTCAAATCCCAAATAAGGAGATAGCCCTTGAGCAACAGATGGCAGCATGAAGTTTTCAAAGCAAAATCGCCAACAGGGGTTTCCATTCATTTTATAAAATGAAATTAAATCCAGTTAACAAGAAAATATGCTTTCAAATGGTAGGTTGTTGTAAGAAATGTGATTTTCCGATCCCCATTAAAATCAGGCTCAAACTATTGACAACAAAAGTATAAAGTGAAATAATTAAAATAAATCTTACAACAACCCACCCCTGTAAAGACAGGAAACTCTACTTTTCACTGCACTTGGAATGAGGTCGATCAGAGCAATAGCATTTTGGCGATCTTGGAAAGAAGAGATCAAGGTTGGGACTGTCCTCAGTACCACGGGAGGCAAGATGGAAGCATAAAAGTGCAAATTTGTCAAACTTCACTGCCCCATATATTTGTAAAAACATAAGTAAGCACTATATTTTCTTCACAGATATCTCAGAACACTTCTTGTCATCATCATTTGCAAATCTAAAATTATTTGAACAAATTTTGAGTTTCATGGGAGAAATTACATACAGCTAAGTTTTCACTAAATTTAAGCTGGGAAGTCAGTGTCCCGCGAGTGAGCAGCAGCCTGTGGACCCTCCTACTTTAGGCATTCCATGAGGACCACTGCCTATAATATCGTTCTGATTAGTATTAAGATCAAGCATCATACGGTCAATAATACCTTGCTTATCATTGAGGAGTTGTTCCAGTCGACTGGAACCAATATGGCCAGTTCTTTTTCCTTGATGACTTCAGCAAGTTTCACTTCACGTCTCTTAAGCATGTCTCTTATTCAGACTCCACTTGTTTGAAAGATTCAAGCTTCTTGTTGATATTTTCTGAGAGCTCATTCTTTTCGGCAATATTAGATAGTGCAGTGTTCAACCTTTCAGAAATTTCCCCAATATTACTCTCAAGAATCATAATTTTAGTCTCTTTGTTATGAATGTCTTTGTGTGATTGCAGTAGCATATCCACAATGTCGGCTTTCTTCATCAACATCCACTTAGCTATGTTTTGCACCCCAGAGGCTCCCACTGTATTCACCTCAGGGACAGCTGGTACAGCTGGCACAGCTTGAATGCCAGGCAAAACAGCTGGCTCCAGTATCAGGACTTCATTGTCATCAGCCATGATAGCGCTGAGAAGACAAAGTATCAGTTGGAAGCACAAAGTTCAGATATGGATTCTAATAATCACCAGCAGTGTTTGCAATGTTAACAATGTTCACAATGTTCACAATGAATAGCACACTATTCAATACTCCAGAAAATGTTCACAATAAAATGTTCACATGTAAGTCTATATATGTTCATTTATATCCATATGTATACTGTTCATAAGATTTTCACATGTTAAAGATGTGTGATTTTGTAAGCCAATAATCAAGAGTTGATGGTACAGCAAATATCAACTTAGATAAATGATAATCTCTGTCTCAATGTAAACGTAATTTATTGTGATGTCACAGTAGAAAGGAGGAGTCAGGAAATTTATTTGTGGCGTCAGAATGACACTTGCTTATAACAATAGAGATTACTCCGTAGCTAGGCAACCAGAGTTTAGGGTGTGGGTATGATACTGTAGTTACACCCAGACAAGTGTCAGATAATGTTTCAATGTTAGTTGGTTCAATTTGTTTCATAAGTTGAAACAAAAATAATCAATAGTACACAAATCTTCTAAGGTTGAAAAGTAGTGAGAGGTCAGCAACTTAATAGTCTGATAAATTTAAAAACAAGTTCAAATTAGTTCAATTTACATATAAAGAGATAGCAGAAAAATGACGGCACATCCAGCACAACCGCACAGTGCGTCCGATTGCGACCAAATCACAGCCGAAGTTTAGTATATGTTGAGGTCAAGTGGACTTTGATTAGATTTCACAAGGATTTATTTGTCCATATATGTCAATGTTTTAACATAAGTATTCGTAAATTTTTGTAGATAATTTTTTGAGAAGTGAGGTGGGATACAAGGATATCACAATGAAAAAATTTAAAAAATCAGCTGAGAATTTTTAGATATTTTTAGACTGTCACACAAAAGCGGCTACTTGTAAGTTGTGCGAAAAGGGAAAGTTAATAACTTGCAATATATTAAATATAATTCCACCAAATTCATAAAGGATAGACTTTGTGTCAAGCACTAAGTCTTTCTAAATTTGAAGCAAATCCAACTGTAAGTTTCCCAAATATTAATTTTAAAAATATGTACACACTGCAGGAAGGAACGCTGTATAGCGGGAAATGGAGACAACGGCCAAACATTTTTATATAATCGATATCATGTCTCAAAGGGGAAATATAATATGTATAGTCTATATTTCGTGGTCAATAGTCTACGGTACTTGTGATGAAAGCATAAACATGCAGAAATCAGTGATGAAAGCATAAACATGCAGAAATCAGTCCGTAAACGAGTAAGCAAGTAGGTAAGTAGGCATGCAGGCATACAGACAGAACAAGATAGACAAGGCAAGGCAGGATAACAAAATATCATGAGAGATCAGAAAACGCTGATCTAATCAACCTATTCCAGTCTTGAATAGGAGGCCACAATATAATGTTAACTTGAAGCACAAGACTAGTCAATATAAGTCAAATCAGATAAGTCAAACAGTGCATGTATGGAGCCGCGAGCACATACACGCAAGCAGCCTTCCAGTTAGAGAAAATTTTCTTTTCCTGATAAAAGCTTAATCATTTCCGTTCTGAAAACTATAAAAGTCTTTAGAGGTCTTGTAGAGGTTCTGCCTTATATCCTACAAAATATGAGTGATCAAAGTAAATATTTCCTCCGAGAAACCACAAAAAAAACCCACAAAATCTTTTTGCAGGAGCAACATAAAAACACGACCACTCCCAATCCAGGCGTGCACAGAACATGCTCTACATCACAGTGTACTCCAAATGTACCCCAAATCTGAAAATAAGACAAAAAATATACTGCAAAAATATACTGCAAAGAGATGGAAGAGTGGATAAATACATACCAACAAAACTTAAGAAAATGATGGAAAAACTGAAATGATAATTTGTGGTAAAAGATTCTGACAATTGTTTTTTGCACAAAAAATATTTAATATGAGTAATGTTTCAATGTTGTTTTCCCTCATAGGGAATCATCTATAGTGTACCTAGTACCATCTTGATTTTTTTCACTAATTGAGCAATTTTTATAAGGGGTTGAATTAGGAGGTCAAACATTTGGAAAAATGAGACATTCTCACCATTTTAATGTTTTTTTTCTCACAAAAATTCTTTAATATGAGAGATGTTACATACTCCATTCTTCTCAGAAGTGATATTTCAAGAAGCATGCTGCATACTCCACAACCAAAGAAATGTCATATCTCATGCTACATGACCTTAAGCAGCGGTCTCACGGTAGCGCACAGGTAAAGCGGATGAAAGTGGACTGGAAAATGTTGGTGTTTTGATTGAGTTCAGAAGTCTATGTAACTCAAACGAGTTCAGAGCAGTACGCACATGTACGCTTTGGTCCACAAAACCTTTTCAACATGTTGAAAATTTTGTGCAGAAGAGATGCAAATGGCCAGTTTGCACTGGCTCTGTTACACATGATAATTGCATCAGGAATGCAATTGCTTTGTTCGTATCTCATGCTGAATGGGTTTGGAAGATTTTCGTTGTTGTCCGCAAGGTGGTATCAAAACGGAAAAGGGACAAATAAGAAGCGAATAATAAAAAAAGGTGGTCAGGATTGAATGCAAACAGGAATCTAAACCAAAACACGAATGAAGACGAATATAAAGCACCTTTGCCATCACCTTTGCCATCATGTGCACAAGATCCTCTCAAGTAGAAAAATGCAGTGTGCTGTCAGAGCTGGAGTTGAATACAGAAATACCATACTTAGGGCACAGTTGGGTTACAATTTACACGACTTCAATTACATGTTATTGCCAGACACAACTTTAATTGCTGAGTTCTTGAGGATGCCTCCACAAATGTTTGATGAGATTCTGACCAGAGTTCATCACAGAATGTGCAAGAGTACAACATGCTTCAGAGACCCCTTGGACCCTGGGATGAAACCTGCCATTACACTCAGACACCTTGCCTCGGGACCAAGTACAGATGTATGAGATATGAATGGAGAGCAGCCCACAACACCATCTCTGTGGTTGTCAGAGAAGTAAATATGTTCTTTGCAGCCTTCATGAGACAAAACTGTCTTGCTTATTATTGACATGTACTTTGTCTTTTCAGGTGTGTCAAGTCATCATTGACGAATATAAGGGGAAACTGATGAGAATGCCTGCAACAACAAAAGAGTGGTAACACATAGCTGATGAATTCTGGGAGAACTGGAATTTTCAACACACACTTGGTGCCATAGATGGGAAACACATCGCCTGTAAATATCCCCCTGGTTCTGGTTCCACATACAACAACTACAAAAGGTTTGACTCGGTGGTGCAAAAGGAGGATCCTCTGATGTCCAGATATGGAATGCAAGTGACCTTGATACAGCCCTTGAGAACAATGACCTCCACTTGTCTCAGCCTTCTCCTCTCCCCAATGACACTCAGGCTGTACCTTACTTCATCATAGGTGATGATGACTTTGCCTTAACACCCTACATGATCAAACATTTTGGACATAGAGGTTTATCACGTGAAGAAAGCAATTACAATCACAATATATTGTCACAGAACAACCTTCTGGACCGTGAGGACAGGAATATGAACATTGTGCCAGGCAGTTGGAGACAGGTCAGAGATTATGTAGGACACTGTCAGAGTTCAAGGGCACAACAGGTCCAAGAGAGAAGGCAAACTACTCCACAACCTCCTGAAACATTGGGTCAATTCCCCAGTTGGTTCTGTCCCATGGCAGGATAGAATAGTGTGAAAATATCAGACACTGTACATATTTATAGACTTTTCATGTGATAGCATGGTGTGATTTGATTTAAATTTATTATTGTATATTGCATATTTATACTTGATTAAAATGTTATCTTGTGACTTGCCAAAGATGCAAGAAAAATTTATATTGTGTTTTGTTTCCGTATCTTTATTGAAAGTAATTAAAAAAAATAGTAATAGGTAAGTATAAGAACCTTTCCCTACAATAAGGAAAACTTATTAAATTATTAGCCCTTAATAATGTTCGCTTCCCTTACATGTTTGGTAACAAGTCATAATTCAAAAAAGGAGTTATAGAAATGAAAAGTTGGCCACTTCCAAGATGTAATATCGTGTTTATAGTATTTTCTAATAAAACTAATTAATTTAAGATTTTTATAGGGTTATTTAAGTTATGTACTAAAGATTAACTTTTCACTGGCCAACCTTTTTAATATGGATTGTTTCTTTCAAGATTATAGTTTGAGTTTTGAGAGACACTTATTATCAAAAGTTACTAAAATATAAAGGTCAAGGAAATTAGCTCAAGTATGTTGCCTGTGGGTCATCAAGCAATGATTTAACTTTATTAATAACATCATATAAGTTTCAATACAAAATTATGACTAATGTCACAAAGTTCCATACTATAAGAAAAGTCACAAAGTGTTATAAATAGTAAGCATAATGAAAGTCTCAGAAATAAATTGTGACTATTGTCACAAAATGCTAGACAATAAAATGTTCCAAGACATATAAATATTTATATCAAAATGTCACATAAAAAGTCACAGCCTTAAATTATACAAAATAGTCCAAGACATTATATAAATATTAATATTAGAATGTTAGGTATATTAAAATGTCAGATACATAAAAATGCAGTCTCAGATTTTAAATTGCACAAAACAATCTCTGCATTTATATAGAATGTCACATAGATCATATTTTCGGTGTTGCTGGGCTGTTGATTTGTCTGATAGATTGAGTAAAGAATCCTCAGATCCAAGGTGGCAATAAATCTGTCAATCCGCCCACAACAGGAAAGAAAAGTGGATGATAAAGTGGATGCCTATGACTGCTGAGATTGCTGAGATGGCTGTGTTGAGGAAAGCTGGGACATGTAATCTGCAACATATGACTGTGTACGAGGAAACAGGAGGAGAAGGACCTGAGGTCTGCTGCCTGAAGACTTCTGATAGTGCAGAGCTTGGCCATGTGACTGGAAATGCTGCTGGGTAAACTGCTGCTGAGGAAAAGAAGGCGACACAGGCTGGTAGAAGTGGTGTTGTGGCTGTACAAATTGCTGCTGAGGAGGCTGGGGTGGAGAAAAATAGATTGAAACTCTCCAATTTCAGCCTGTGATGCGGCCTTGATGATGCTTGTGTAGTATGACATAATCGTTATACACATTGGAGAAATAAAGCAACAGAGCTGAAAAGGATAAGCAAATCTACTTATTACAAAGAGTTATTTGCAGCAAATAAAAATGATACAAAAAAGCTTTGGAGATTGCTGGCTGACTTAGCTCCTAAAGAGAGATTGGAGGACCCAATTGCTCTTAAGGATGGAGATACAGTTCTGTCTGATCCTCAGGATATTGCAGACAGTTTTAATAATTTCTTCACCAATATTGCAGCATCATTAACCAAAGACATGCCAACTGCGTCTGATGATGCTCATGTTAAATTGCAGGATTTTATTCACTCCAAAATTGGACCAGATGTCAATTTTGATATACCACCAGTATCCCAGGAGTTTGTGCAAAAGGAACTCAGCATCTTAGAGGATGGCAAGGCAGTGGGTCTGGATTGGATACCTCCCAAACTACTGCGCTTGTCTGCCTCAGTCATTGCACAGCCGTTAACAAATATCTATAACCAGTCGCTAGAAACTGGGATATTTCCAGATGAATGGAAAATGGCCAAGGTTGTTCCTCTGCATAAGAAGGAAAGTACTCAACTTCGGAAGAACTTTAGGCCTATCTCAGTGCTATGTACACTATCAAAGCTGCTAGAACGGCACATTCACAATGCCTTCTACAAATATCTTGTGTCAAACAATTTATTACACATTGCACAGTCTGGTTTTCGCAAGATGTTCTCATGTGAAACCACTCTAGCAAACATTCTGCAGAAATGGTCAAATACTATTGATGATGACAAGTTAACTGGAGTAATTTTACTTGATCTCCAAAAAGCATTTGACCTTATTGACCACAACATTTTGCTTAAGAAATTGAAAATGTATCACTGCTCTGAAAATACCATCAAATGGTTTGAGTCCTACCTTGGAAATAGAACTCAGAGCACTGTATTTAAACAACACATGTCTGTGAAATCTGTAGTTACATGTGGAGTACCACAGGGCTCCATTTTAGGCCCTCTATGTTTCATTCTCTTCATAAATGATTTACCTCTAAATATTGAAAGAGGTGACTGTGACATGTATGCGGATGATTCTTCTATAACAAACACAGCAAGCAACACACCTGAACTTGAAGAATATATGAACTCTGATATGGTAGCTGTATCTGACTGGTGTATTGACAATCACATGCTTGCAAATGCTACAAAGACAAAGTCAATGCTAATTACCACCTGGCAAAAACGTTTATCTCTGCCTGAAGATCAACAAAGTCTAAATATTAAGTTGAATGACACATACCTGGATTGCAGACTGTGGCAGTTCCGTGGAAGGCCACAGACTGGCACTGCTACTTCTAATAAGGTTCAAGCGGCGGCATAACACACCTGCAGGAGCTGGGAGGAATGACAACCCATCTAGTTTGAACTCACAAGCCACTGTGCAACAATTGAAAATATGCTCACTGAATACCACTGGCTTCGGTCCAATGAAGCAAGCCAAAGTTCAGTCATTGTGTGATAACTGTGATATGGTGCTATTACAGGAGCATTGGCTTCTGCCATCACAACTGCATAAAGTGACCAAACGTTTCAAAGATTTTAATGGGATAGCAACATCAGGAGTGGATGCTATGTCAAAAATCCTGTTAGGCAGACCCTCAGGTGGCTGTGCTATAATTTGGAAAGATATGTTTAATGCTTTCATAAAACCTGTTGAATATAATTACATGACTAATCGCATTTGTGCTGCCACTATCAATATGGATTCTGCATTAGTTATTGTAATATGTGTGTATTTCCCAACTGATCCAAATACGATGCAGTTTGATAGCACTGAACTGGACATGTTGCTATCTGACATTTCTGGTGTTTGTGAACATATTAATCCAGATGGAATTTTAATTGGAGGTGATATTAACTGTGATTTTAGCCGTAATAATGCATTTGTGAATAAAATTTCTGAATATCTTTTAGAGAATGATCTTCAAAGTGTATGGAATGCCCACAATATAGACTACACATATATTCACACGGACAAGGAAAACACATCTAAGATTGATCACTTTCTTGTCAATGATGTAACAAACAATTTATGTCTCTCTGCTGGTGTTGACCATCAGCTGTCAGATGGGATTTTTCACAGTCCTATCCTAATGAACCTAGATATCGGGAATATAATATGTGACAAACCACAGGAAGAGGCCTTCTTGCCTAGGCCATCATGGTGTAAATCAGATGTGAATGATATTGATATGTATAAGCAAAAGGTTGATACCTACCTTAAAGAGATTGAAACTCATGAATGTATCACCAATTGCTCAGACAAGTTCTGCAGGTCAGAATCGCACAAAAGTGATATTGAAAATTATTATAACAGCCTTATTGACGTGTTACTGAAATCATCTGATCATATCCCAAAAACATGTGCTCCACAGGACAGTTCCAGGATGCCTGGTTGGACAGTATATGTCAAACCCTTTAAAGATACATCTATGTATTGGAAGCGTATACATGACAGTCAAAAACCAAATGTTTCACATTTTGTTAAATATATGATGCACACTTCGCGTAATAATTACCACTATGCAGTGCGTAGAATTAAGAGACATAGGAAAGTTATTGAGAAAAGCAATTTTATGAATGCCATGTTGCAAGCTGATAGAAAATTTCACAAAGAAATTAAGAAAGTGAAGAAACAGAGAAAGACAAAACCTCAGTCAGTAGATGGTCTGACTGATCCACAACTTATTGCCAATAAATTTGCTGCATCTTACCAGACTCTTTTTAATTCCTGGTCAAATGATGTCAATGTCATGGATTCCTTGTGGCAAAATGTAAATAATGATATTTCATTTGGTAAAGAAAATGATAGAGCTATATATACTCCTGATGATATAAAGTCTGCAATAGATTGTCTAAAGAATGGTAAACAAGATGGCATTTATGATTTGATGTCAGACAATTTTGTGCATGCTCCAGAATGCTTTCACAGCTCATTATGTAAATTTTTCAATTCATGTATTGTACACGGTTTTGTCCCAGAGAAAATGTTAGTGTCTACAATGATGCCTCTGCCAAAAGGTGGCTCCAAGAGTGATACTGTCTCTGATAACTATCGTGCAATTGCACTGTGTGTTCTGTTTTTAAAGATATTCGAATATTGTATTTTGAATGCTAATCGAGATAAACTCTTGGCCAGTGGCTTACAGTTTGCCTATAAATCTGAGCACTCTACCAGCCAATGCACCTGGCTTGCAAAGGAAGTCATATCATACTATAATAAGAATGGTTCTGATGTGTTTGCATGCCTGCTGGATTGCTCAAAGGCTTTTGACAAAATTAAGCATGACATATTGTTCAAAAAGTTACATGAGAAAGGTTTACCCCCTCTGACTATTAGAATAATTATGAATATGTATATGAATGGAAGTGCTCAAGTCAGGTGGGATGGCTGCACTTCTGAAAACTTGTTAGTAACTAATGGTGTCAAACAGGGGTCAGTAATATCACCCTTGTTCTTCACACTGTATATTGATGAATTGATTGACAAACTAAAAGCAAGTGGTTTTGGTTGCAAAATGGGAAATTTGTATTTTGGTATTGTGGTATATGCTGATGATGTATTTTTATTATCACCCTCTGCATATGGTTTACAGAAAATGTTAAATATTTGTAATCAATTTGCTTTAGAAAAAGGGCTACAGTTTAATGCTAAGAAAACGCAATGTATTTTATTTCATCATAGGCATAGAGATAATATGACAGCACGTATAAAACTGAAACTAAATGGAGATGTGCTAGACTGGGTTCCAGAAGTCACTCACCTTGGTCATAAATTTAATTGTTGCTTGAATTTTAGAAAAGATGTAAATTCAAGGAAAGGTGCTTTCATACAATGTGTAAATGAGATATGTACAGAATTTGCTTTTGCACACCCCCAGTGTCGTATGAAATTGCTGCAAATATATGGATGCAGTTTTTATGGTTCTAGTCTATGGAACTTTGCTAGTCAAGAGTTTTTATCCTTGTGCAAAACATGGAACATTGCCATTCGAAGAATTTATAAATTGCCTCAACAGACTCATTGTAGGTTTTTACCACACATTTCATTGAGTAACCATGTCAACCACATGATAAAATGTAGATTCATGAAATTCATAACTGATAACATTCAATCCAAAAACATGTATGTTAATTATGTATCAAGAAAATGTTTTATTGATGCTCAAACATCAACAGGTAATAATGTGCTTAACATTTTTCAAGAATATGGAATCAATTATGCCTTTCTAGAAATGCCATCCGAAATTAAACTTGAAATGTGTAGATATTATGATTTTGAGAAGGTAAATAATATAAGTAATGAAGAATGGAAAATTGAAATGATATATGAGTTGATAAACTGTTTGCAATGTATTTCTTTTAATGGATTTAGTAAGGATGAAAACTTGGTTTTACTTCATGATGTATGTACATCATGATTTTATCATATAACCTGATCTTTTTAATTATTGCCATGAATGAAATTTGTATACTGTACCATGTTATGTGAGTACGAATAAATGATATAATAATGTTGAGAGTGATAAGCTCTAAGGTGTTGTCATCAACCACAACCTATCATGGGAATGTCATATAAACTCAGTGCTATCGAAAGTCAACAGAAACATTGCCTTATTGAGAAGGATAAAAAAGTATTTAACTCTAGATGTCCGAAAAATGTTCTTTAATGCTAATATATTGCCATATTGTGACTATTGCTCTATAATATGGGGCAGTTCACCACACATAAACAAATTATGCAAAGCACAGAAGAGAGCGGCAAGGATTATTTTAGATGTACGTATGTACAACACACCAAGTGCTGAAATGTTTAAAACTCTGAATTGGATGCCACTCAAGGATAGAGTGACCTATCGCAAAGCTCTTATGGTGTATAAAAGTCTTCATAAACTTGCCCCAAAATACATGCAGGACATGTTTCAATATGTTCGTGATGTTCACAAAAGAGATACAAGATCAGCTACCCGGAATGATCTTGCTCTTACAGGTGGCAAGCACAAAGACATTTTCACAAACAGCTTTGCTTATGATGGTGCTGTAATTTAGAATGCATTACCCCAGAACATCAGAGATGCAAGGTCCTTGCAGAGTTTTAGAAGTGCATACCTTAAAAATTATTTTAACAATAATTAGATTCCTATATTATAGACATTATCAGTGATTATTGAGTGGCAATACATGAAACATTATTTCTGTGATATTTTATTTTAATACTGATTTTACTTTACTAATAGGTGAGGGCCCTGTGGAAGATATGTTTAAGTAACATAACAGGTAATGTTGGCCAAATGACATGTGTAAACCCTCTGTAAATAAAGTTTATTATTATTATTAATATAATGGTCTTCTTCATATCTTCAAGGCTCTTCTTTATGATTTTCTGCAGAGCTAATATAGCTTCGTCCTCAGCAGCAGTTGAAGCAGCAGCACCCCTTTTCTTCGGCTTACTATGCTTATAAACATCTGTATCGTATTCATCATAATCAACAGTAATAAGGGAAATCTTGGTCTCTGTACAATCTCTCTGCTGTGGTCAAATCCCCACCACACCTTGCCAAAGTTTCTTGGACCTGCAAGTACACAAAACACAAAACTCACTCAAATGGTACAAATGTTAAGAGACTCTCTCTGCACATATTAACATCATTAAAGTACATGATTGCTAAACAAAAAATTATACATATTATATATTTACAGTTACATATACATTTGCATTTACATGTTGTTGACAATCATACAAAGGCCTCACTCTCTGTCATGTCCCTTGCTCCAGATCCTGGGACATCTTCAATTTTGTGAGGTTTTGTGTGCCAGTCCCCAATGTCCTTCCACCAGTCCTTCAAGTCTTGTGAAATATAGCCCAAGTCTGCCTTCTAGTTCCAAAGCGCATTCTTCTTCTCCCTGTTCCTGAATTCCACAACTTTCCTATTCGGCAGGGGTTATCTTTGATGAACTCTATTGTTAACTACAGATATAGGGAATCTCACTGGCTAATGATTTGGGGCCTACACCTAGCTGCCTAACATACCTATCTGTTTGGATAAGAAGAACTGCAGACTCAGTATATAAGATGTACAATGGTCGTCAGGTCACGGGCCGTGGCGCAGTTGGTTAGAACGCCAGCTTACTAGCACCAATTCCTCTGTGGTGATCCAAAGGTCATGGGTTCGATCCCTGGCTATGCCGAAATTGAACTCATGATTCAATTTCCCATATGTAAATCTGTGATCGGGTGGGTTGTCATGTCAAGGACCTGCGACATGACAATTCAGTGAGGCAGCACTATATCTGCTACAAGTAGGTCTCATCACGAAATGACTAAAATAATGTTGAAAGTGATGTAAAACCCCAAACAAACAAACAATGGTCGTCTTTATTGGGTGTGCAACAGATACACCAGAGTCAGGCTAGGCAAGGCATGGCATGAGTGAGATATGAATATCGATAACTGATAACTGCATAGGAACTTTCCAGCCTAGGACCGCAACTCAGATAATGCCGGTTGGCAGCAGACTCAGTTAAGCAGCAGACTGGTGTGGAGCGTCTAGGCAACTGGGTAATGCACGCCACGCAGCAGTTTTAGCCCATTAAGTAGGTATGCGTCTGGATCCTTAATGCGGTTGACCTACTCTGCTCATCCCTGATTGGTAATTGATCCCCCGCATCAGTGGTCATCTAAGAGGTGTGATGAGCATGTGTGCCAATATGCTACGTGTCATCTTTCTTGTATGGTTATGAATATTGTCTATGAAATGTCACATATATTGTCTTTCTCGAACACAGTCATTGTGTGTCCCACACTATAACTTGATTGTAATTTGCCTGATCCCTCAGATGACTCCCTAGTTTTCTTTGCCTTGATAACCTTCTTGGACCTTTTCTTGGCGGGAGGCGCTTTTCCCTCCTGAGGGGGCATCTTAAATGCCAGAGCTTGCCATCTCAACCTCACTGTGCCTCGACCCAGCCTCACTGTGCCTAGACCCAGCCTCACTGTGCCTCGACCCAGCCTCACTGTGCCTCGACCCAGCCTCACTGTGCCTTGGCCCAGCCTCACTGTGCCTTGGCCCAGCCTTGGCATACTCAGTGTCACTCTGTTTTCACCCAGACTGCTCAGGCTCACTTGTCCTGACTGAAACATCACCTTCTGCGAATACAGAAAAAGGAAAATGTTGTTCAAATCTTTGTTCTTACATGAAAAGGTCAATTTCCTGTGTCTCTCCCCTAACTTTAAATCATGAAACATTTCCCCACGAAAAGGTCAACATCACATCTGATTGATGCCCATGTGAATGAAAACTCCTGCACTGACCCAAGTTGTGGCATTGTGTAATGTGAATACAAAACATTCTTTTCCTGTCTCCTGATAAATGACTCCTACATATTTAACTTAACATTATTTTCACCAAAGTAATCACAATAAAACATTCTTGTATTCTTACCTTGTGTTTCTGGCGTTTCAGCTTCACTTTCTGAAGATTACTCTTGATATGTGTCTGTTGTCTCTTCCTGCTCCAATGCAACCAACTTTGCAAATTGTCTGGGCTGTGGGGGACCACATTTCCCCCGGCCTCTCCCTGTGTCATGGCCTCTCCCACATTTTGCAGGGGATCCTCTCCCTTGTGCCCTTGGTCCAGGCATTGTTAATCAATATCCAAATGTTTAAACTCCAGATTAAAAGTAATCCGGTGCAAAAATCGTGATGTTCGCTTGTTCGCTTCCAAGTACTGAGTGCATAATGGTTGAACATCTCTTCAGCTGTATGCGTTTGCCCTCCATGACATGACCGTTTAAATGCACATCTCATCTGCTTCTTCATTCGCTATGCATCTGTGTGACTTCAGTTTCTCGTTCGCTTTCTATGTGCACTGCATCCGTTCATCTCCGTGTTAGTCCGCTTTCTCTGCATGTCATGCATACTTTGTTTGTTTGCTGTGCGCATTCAGTGCTCATCTGCTCCGTCGTTCTCGGACTCTTCCCTTCATTTCTTGCAACTCTTGCACACAACATTTGTTGTATATCCGTGTCTCATGCTCTCTATCAAAGAGGACAAAACTGCTTTTAGTGAATGAAAGCGGACGAGCCAAATTTTCAAAATATCCCCTATACAACTGCTCTGTTTGGCCTGTTCACAACAGTGAGACCAAGCCTATAGAAAAGTCATATCACATGCTCCTTGATCTCTGAAAAACATATCACTTGCCCCTCGACCTCAGAAAAGTTACATCACTACCTCATCAACTTCAGAAAAGTCATATCCACTGCTTTTGATAAGTCATATTACATGCTCCAAGACCTTAGTTCAGTTTTATCACTTGCTCCACGACTTCTGAAAACATGGAAATGTCATGTCACATTCTCCAAGACCTTAGTGCAATCATATATTATGCCCCATGACCTCAGAAAAGTGATATTGCATTCTCCACGACATAAGAAGAGCCATATCACATATCCCACGACCTCTGAAAAGTCATATTGCATGCTCCTTGACGTCTGAAAGGCATATCTCAGGCTACAAGACCTTAGAAAAGTCATATCACGTTCCACGACATCTGAAACGTCGTACTACATACTCCATTAATCTAGGAAGTCATATTACACGCTCCAAGACCTTAGTATAATTCTGAAAACATGGAAAAACTATTCCCAACCTCACAAATGTCATGCTCCAAGACCCAGTACAGTTCATTCATTTTAATCTAGGAATGTCTAGAAAGGTTAAGGGACATGGGGTTTATATATGCTTGCTGTTTCAATAGTGAAATAAGTTGTGAATTTGTCTTGCTGTGGCTGCAAACAAATTCTGGCTTTTGATATAAATCCTCAGCTCTGGTCCATATTACTCTCAGAACAAATATATTTGAGGTCAAGCTCTATCTCACACCTGATAAAGTAGCCATGGAAATTAACTGATCAGACTTAAGCGGTCACTATCAAAGCATGCCACAAGCACCCAGATCAACATATACTGCCAGCACCATGACTACTTCTATATAGGTTAATGCTAGTATATTGGACAGATACAGAGAGGGGCTGGGGACTTACTCTCTCTGGGAACCTGTCACCTCACATACTGATACCCCTGTTGCTATCTTATCCTTAATATATAGTTGTTATCAACATCTTAAATGGCATGATATCTTTATCTGACTCTCTACTATAGAGGAACACAGCTTCATTAACATTTAGAAATATAAGAAACATGAATATTGTAAATAGAATTTCAATATAATTATTCAATCTATTGATATATTAAAATTGTTTAATGCACTGTCAAGGTGTCGGAACCATGGAACGAACAAATAATACATCATAACCTCAGGACCTTTAAGTATCATAATATCATAATGGACGTATCATAATATCTGCTTCAGTGGTGACCTGATTAGGTCATGGGTGTGGAAGAGCTGTATAACTTGTAAATAGGGAGGGGCTTTTGTTGACCCTTTAATTTTAAGAAACTAGATAACCTAACAACTCTTGTTCCCTTGAGAGTCTCCTGTAACCTCTGCATTGAGTTGAAATTGAAAGACACTATTCCTGCTGGTAAGCAAAGAGTCACGTGAAAGTTTCAAATCCTTATAATAATTAATCAATTAGTGAAAAAAATCAGGAAGGTACTAGATACCATATAAATAATTCCCTATAAAGGAAAACCACATTGCAAGATCTCTCATATTAAATACCGTTTTTGCAAAAAAACTTAAATTGTGAGAATGTTTCATTTTTCCAAATGTTTGACTTCTTAATTCAACTCCTCATACTAATTGCTCAATTACTGAAAAGTTCAGGAAGGTACTACGTATCCTATAGATGATTCCCTGTAAAGGAGAACAACATTGAAACATCTCTCATCTTAAATGATTTTGTGTAAAAAAACATTAAATTTATGAAAGTTTTAATTTTTTTTTAATTGTTTGATATACTATTTTAATCCTTTATCATCCCTATAAAGGAACACATTAATGAAACATTTCTCATATTTAAAAAATGTGTGCCAAAAAAACCCAGTAAAATTGTGAGAAATTTTCATTTTTTCGAAAATATTAACCTACTAAGTCTACTCTTTACACTAATTGCTCAATTAGTGATTATTTAGAAGGTTTCAGGTACCACATAGATGATTCCCTATGAAGAAAACTGAAACATCTCTCATATTAAATATTTTTTGTGCATGAAACCATTAGAATTGTGAGAATTTTTCATTCTTTCAAAATGTTTGAACTTCTAAGTCAAATGCTTATACTAATTGCTCAATTAGTGAAAAATGCAGGAAGGTGTTAGATACCCTGTAGATGATTCCCTATAAAGGACAACTACAATGAAACATCTCTCATATTAAATATATTTGGTGAAAAAAAACCATTAAAATTGTGGGATTTGTTTTTAATTTTTCGAAATGTTTGACCTCCTAATTCAACCCTTATGATAGTTGTTCAATTAGAGAAAAATTGCGGAAGATAGTATATAATGTATAGATGAATTTCTATAGAGGACAATACCGTTGAAACATCTCTCATATGAAAAAAATATTCCAAAACATTTAAAAATAGTTTATTTTTTCAAATATTTCATGTTTGACCTCTTAGTTCAACCCCTTATGATATGATGGTTGCTCAATTAGTGAAATATTTGGGCAGATACTATATGCCCTATAGATCAATCCCTATAAAGGACAACACCATTGAAACATCAAACAATTTATTTTTTTTCTCAAGGTTTTTTGTGGCAATATATATATATATATATATATATATATATATATATATATATATATATATATATATATATATATATATATATATATATATATATATATATATATATATAATATTATATAGAAGGTACATAATGGGTATGCAAAAGAGTACCTAATCTTACTGTTGAAACCTAAATCTAGATCGAGAAATTTAAGATCAATAGAGAACAATGAATATGATACAACTAGATCTAATTTGAAGATGTATTGTTACCCACTAAATGGAGAGTATCCGTCGTTGGGGGACGTGGACGGGGGATCAATACTCTACAAATAGATAGGTACTCTAACCTGCTCTACTCTACCGTACTGTACTGTACAACAAGCATAGCTCGCTAACTCGCTGGCTGTGAGTTCGGGCACGGATCCTAGCTACCCTATATACCCTCATGAAGGTGACAGGCAATAAGGACTGAAGACACAGGATATACACGACACAATAGTTACCTTTATTCGGTGCTGTGATTCCTCCTTGTCTGGCTAGGCCGGCATGGCAATGAGCGAGGCATGTGAACTACCCAAATGCATGATACTTATGAGATCCTATCTATACACAAAACACCCAAGTCTATGCAGTCACGATACTGAGAGTCGTGGATCTTCTGTGGCAAGCAAGCGGTCGCGGTCGTCTCGGCTTCTCCGACTGTCTCTGTCTGACTGAGGATCCAACGGTTGCGCGCCTCTCTTAAGGGATCACTCCGCGTCATCTGTGGGGGCTTGCCTACGTGGCTTCCTCACGCGTCATCGGATGGACTCGTCTTGCCTGCGTATCCAACATGGGCTCGTCCGTCTGCAGGTGATCTCTCAGAGTGGTGGTTAAGGCGACTCATCAACCATCAATATCGTTCGTGATTGTCTATGAATGTCTATATACTTCCAAGAGTCTCTGGGTGTGTAATCTATATCCTACACTATGGTGAAAGGGATTTTGAGGTATATATGGCGAAATTAAGGAATGTCCTGCCCTCGCAAGTAATTATTACTGCCCTTGCAAGTAGGAATTACTAAATAGCTTTAAATCTGAACTGAAGACACATTTATAGGAAATACCTGCAAATTGCACCTTGAACAGACAGCATTTGACACTGTCTGAAAGTGATCCATTTGCATTAATTGGGTCAGAATTTAAAGTCTTGTCCTTGTGGAAAATTTGGTTAATGTACACTGGCTAAACACGATAATTGATTACATAGGGAAATATGATGTAGTGACATCTCATTGAAGGCTGATAATGGCCAATGGACAGAATTTGAACCTCAAATGAAGTTAATCTTGGCACATCAATGAAGACCAATTTAGCAATTCCTAAAGCAAACTTTTGACTCTATGATAAAATACTACAAGTAAATGTCTGCAATCATGTAAATTCTACCTAACAAATCAAATATTTATTATCAAAACTAGATCAATGACCACATATTAAATTTATGGGATGTCAGGGTGATAGTGGGCCATGATCACTGGACGTGACGTACCAGGAGCAGGCCAGAATCCCAATCCATGTTGGTGTTATGACAGCATCACGCCAGTTTATAATCAATGTGCATTATGCACTTTGATCTCAGTTTGTTGTTATTCCATGTCAATTTATTCCATGCTTTAATCCAATGGACCTTGGGTTACAAAGATATTAGCTTCACAACAACAACCATATTGTAAAGACCTCACTTTAGTCTTATTAACTTTAAAATTTATTAATTATCAGTAGTTTTAATTAATGTTCAGTTCTAGAATAATTAATATTAATAGGAATTGGAACTTTGTACAGCAAGAATATTCCCACGGTACAACCCAGTGAACATTCTAGCAGGAACATGAATTAGAAACAGTAAATATGTTCAATAAACAATTCATTGTTATCGCAGTGGAGAGATTGACATAATGCAATCAAACCCATCCAGAAAGTCAGAGCCACTTGGTTTATAATATAAACAACGATCGAACAATCCACTACTTGTTCTGTTAACAAGTCAAGAATTCACCATACCACTTTCAAGTGCCTAATAAAAGATAATAGAACACATGGAAAATGATATAACAGATTTTGGATTGGTTTGATGATGATAGGTTTGACTCTGACTTCAACTGAGATATTTGTACTTAAGATGATATGAATTGTCAACATCTTATTGTGGGAACCACACAACTGATGGGTATAAATATCATTGTTGCTTGCAAATAGTCAGTACTAGTAGAGTTGCAGACCAGTGCTGTCAAAACTACGAGTTAATGATTCAGTACTCCTGATGTTGGACATTCATTTCTATGCCACAATTTTGAGGACCCAAACTACAGCAGAGATATCTCTTTGTGAAGCTAACCCAGACAGTAGGATTGAACTTTACAATATGTTTCAGCTGCCAAGCCTGCCATTGTCGAACATTAGTCCTTCAGCTGGCATAGGATTGCTTGTCCTGCATCTCATGCAGATTGTCCTCCATCTCTTGCAGATTGTCCTCCATCTCTTGCAGATTATCCTCCATCTCCTACAGATTGTTCACCGTCTCCTAGAGTGTGTCCTCAATCTCCTACAGATTGTTCACCATCTCCTACAAATTGTTCTCCATTTCATACAAATTGTTAACCATCTCCTACAGATTATTCACCATCTCCTAGTTTTATTCACTCTTCATACAGATTGTCTTCCAACCCCTACAGATTGTTCATCATCTCCTATTGATTGTTCAGTTTGTCCTTCATTTCCTACAGTTATTCACCATCTCTTACAGTTTGTCCCCCATTTCTTACAAATTGTTCATCATCTCCTACTAATTGTTCACTATCTCCTACAGTTTGTCTCCCATTTCCTACAAATTGTTCACCATCTCCTACAAATTGTTCACCATCTCCGACAAATTGTCTTTTACAGCTGTGAATCCATCTCTTAGAATTTGCCCCCCATCTCCTACAGTTGGGCTGTCTCAGCTATGGTTGCTGAGATATGGTTCAAGCTCCATGCCCACCCTCAATATAAAGAGATTCACCATTTCACCCCAAAAGGACCAAGAAAATTGCCAAATCTAGTTTGTATAATTATAAAGGATGAAATAGAATATTTCCAATCTAAGTATGCATTGTGTACAGAATTATCAAGATATACAAATAATATACAAATCTGTGAAATAATCTTTTCTCACCAAATTTTGTATTCTAGTACAAATCTACGGTATAAACAAAAAAAGGCCAATGGTTTTATAGCTATATTGTTGACAAAAATGAGATGCAGAATGTTCCAGTCTTCTGATACAATGCAGCAGCGGACCTACAGTTTTGCAGACTAGATAACTTAGTGATTGCTATTGGAATTTTTTAAAATGAAAAATATTTGTGCCCCAAGGAAAAAAACATAGAATTGGTCTTCCTGAGAATAGATCTTAACTACAAATTTCTAAAAGCTCCATTCAGTAGTTTTACAGAAATCAAAGGTGACGGACAGACAGATTACAGAAAATACCACTCTCACTGCAGAGACCAGGCCGACATGGCTTGAGCATGACTATTGTGATAAGTAATAACTGAAGACGGCGGGGAGGGTTGCTTATTAAGCTGAAAAAAATCAATAAAAATGGTTGCTTATCAAAATCCTGTGATACTTGTTTGTATCACAATTTCATGACTACATATCATTTAAACATAACCGCAAATCATGTAGATAAAATAATTCTTTTTAAATATAGTTTTTTAAAAATGTTTTGTCATTATTCTCTCAGGTGATTTTGTCATAACAAATAGTTATTCTTCTTCAAAGTTGTTTCAGCAGAAGAAATGAACATTTCTGTTTAATCATGGTCAATTTTACCTGTGGACAGATACTAGCAATTTCTCAATTCCACAATGTCATATAACCTTTACACATATTTGAATCTTAAAGGTAGATATAGCTCAGTGGTTTAAGCCGAAGAGGAAACGAGGAGGCAATAAGATCTATTGGCCAAGCCCTTGACAATGAATTATTATACTGAACAGGACATGAACATGATAATACATATATTAGAAATCAGATTATTTGGAAAAACACTAAAATTACTTCCAATAGTAAAATATTATTTTGGCCTCAGTGATATAAGAAGGGTATAGTAACAATCAATGATGTAATTGATGAAAAGGGAAACTTTCTCAGCCACGAAGAATTGTCTAAAATAAATAACCTTAACTGTAATCTTTTTAATGTGTTGCAACTTAGACAAAGTATACCACAAAGTTGGAGAAATGTACTGTATGAAAATAGTTAATATAATATATATGATGACATTACTATAAATATACATAGCTTTATTGATATTCCCAGTAAAACTTTTTATTGGTATTTTGTTAATCAGAAAGACAGACAGGCTACTTGTATACAAAGATGGACAGAAAATTACCCTACCCTCATTTTAAACAAGGTCATCCTAATTTATGGGCACACATTTTCACACTCAGTTTTGCAATTTGTAGAGACACAAACTTACAGAGTTTTCAATACAAACTTATTCATAGACTGATAACATGTAAAGAAAGATTATATAATATGAATTTGACAAAAGAGTCAAAATGTGAGTTCTGTAATGAAAGATATGACCTTAAACATTTTTTCTTATTTTGTATTAATGTAAAATCATTTTGGAATTCCTTTTTTTAATGTTGGAACAAATTGGCGGACACTTAAATATCACCTGATTTTACTGAATTTGAAGCAAGTATTTTATTTGGTTTTTACTTTGACTCTGAAGTGTTTAAAGTATTAAACTATTGTATACTAATAGGTAAACACTACATCTATAAGCAAAGACTTCATAATGAAAATATTATTATGTTTTATGACTTTCTACCAGAATTGAAATATAAACTGTATTTAGAATAACAAAGCACAGGATTTTGAAAAGTATGAATTTATTTACAGCAATATATAATGTATTTGTTATTTTATATGTATACCTTTTCTGAATAAAACGTGATTACATAAAAGAAATATACTGAACTGGAGAAGTGAAGTGCATAGTTTAATGTTGCCAATTTGAAATGAGCCATAATAAAACTACATAGTACCATAATAGCGTGAAATATTGATGAGCACAATTACCTATCGATATTGCCAATATATGCAATCAATATTTCGAGAACTGAGTAGAAGTTTATGCTATTTGATGAAATTTTTGCACTTAGCAAGATTAAGGTCACATTCCTGCATCATTTTGCCACTATCGCAGTTCCATCAGCGATGGATTATTAGTACTCAGCAGGGAATACCAGGTTACAGTTGTTATAGTGTTATAGTATATAGATTTGATTGTTGTTATAGTGTTATAGTATATAGATTTGATTAGCAATAAAAATTTGGGTAAATCTTGAATTTAGTTGATAAAGTTGAGATCGTGTTATTTTCACTTTCGATCTCATTCTATGTTTCAGAAAAAATATTAATTTTAAACTACTTATCAAAAAAGGCATGCAAATATCTATGAAAATAACCATGCATATATGCAAAAATGTCATCAACCACTCACACATACAGCTGACACACACAGTCCACCTATCTTGATCAATATATAAGGCAATATGCAAATTAAAATCATTTTGATGTTTGTGCAACATAAATTGCGTTGGAACAAAATTATTTGAGATTTTCATGATAGCCAGACATGCATAACCAATAAATGAGCTGAATCCATTTCCATTCTGTAAGCTAAAGAGGAGAGGCATGCGCCTGTTTCAGTAACTGTTTGACTGAGATAATCTAGTGAGAAATTTTTGAGTGTTAATACCTCTAAACTCCACTTTAACCATCTGGCTTTTGATATATGCTTCATCATGTACACTCAGATAAGGAGGTTCATGCAACATTTCACCCGTTCCAAACCAGCTGTCTATCAGGATGTCTCCAAGAATTACCAGGTAAACTATGACAATATATATATATATATATATATATATATATATATATATATATATATTATTCGAAAATAACTAATTGCTGAGTTACATATAAATTACTGAATATTCATATTCATTTGTTCAATATTTAATTATGTGCATGGTGGATAAACGACTAGCATCGGATGAGTGGTTGTTTTTACTTTTTTGTTTGGTACTTTTTATGCCAAATCCTGTTTGCTTGCTTTCAGGGGTAATTAACATTTTATGTATGATTATATCTAAAACCTCCCCAAAAATTTCAATTATTCTTTAAATGACATTAGATAAATAACATATGAACACTTGATATTAGTCGCCAGCTACAAAAAGTTGTTTTTGTTTAAACGACCAAATTGAACACATTTAAATGAGAGCTCCACCAACATTTTCTTTGGTTGAAATAGAAGAGACCCTGATGGCCCATGCTTCACAAATCCCGCCAGATAACCTATCTGGGCTTTGCTAATTGGTGATCAGAGAACACTAACAAGCCCATAGACTTATCATTAACCAACAATATCTGTCTGTATCATACTATCTATCTGACTATAATACAATTAATTCAATGAAATCCTGTTTAATCATGGATTTATAGAGATACCACATACATGTACAACTAGAATTCATGAAAGGGGTAGAATTTGGTAACAGTTTGCGTTATTGGTGACAATCGGTAAGATCAACAGCAATCAACCTTGAATTAACTGCGAAACAGAACTGAATCTGATATTCAGATATTAGGTATCTTACTCTATGTAGATGTAAAATGTAATTATAAATTTGTAATGAAAATCATGTTGATGTTGACAATTGTCAGCAAAATGTTCATAAAAATGATGAATAGCAAACACCCAGTACAGTTAGTAGAACATTGGATTTGGATGCAAAGAGGTGGTGGGCTTGACTCCCTTTGCGGGCAGTGTTACTTTCACATTGGTTAAAAGTTGATCTGATATGGCCATTATTGTTGAAAGGGAGAATAGCACAGTATTTCATTAACTGCGGCCCAATAAAACAATTGTTGCCGATAATGTCATTGAACTTACCAATGATTGAGATTAAATACAAACTGGGACAACAGCATGCATATTTCATTGCAGAAACAATAGATTATTCAATTTGAAAACTGTTATGTATTCTAACAACTAATAGGTTTTTATGCTGACGATGATGATTATGGTGCTACCTTGTTTTAGTAGTAGTAGTATTAGTAGTAGTAGTAGTAGTAATAGTAGTAGTAATAGTAGTAGTAGTAGCAATAGTAGTAGTAGCAATAGTAGTAGTAGCAATAGTAGTAGTAGTAGCAATAGTAGTACTAGCAATAGTAGTACTAGCAGCAGTAGCAAAAGCAGTCGTGAAAACAGTTGAAGGTAGTAGGGAGTGAAATTCAAGGCACTCTCTTCAAAGTCCTCATTACCATTCTTGTAACCATTTCTCAGTCATAAGTAAAATATATTTTAGGTAAAATATTATTTAAGCAAATGAACCAATGATAAGGTGGTTTCATGGCTATTGTTTTGGGCGCCCTCTATGATCGTTGCGATTTCTGTTAAATAATCGGGTCTGTGTGAACTCTTTCATATATATCATCACTTTCAGCAGTTTTCACGATCTGAAGCATGCAATCAGAAGACAGTTGATGATTTTCAGGTGTTTCTGTGAACTGCCATGCATGCAGATAACATGGACAGGAAGAAATCGCAAAATACAGTATAAGCTGATAATGCCAAATATCATACCTGAAATATCTTCAGGCAACTGCCCATTCGAGGCTTTTCAAGGTTGCAAGTTATATCTAATCATTATATCTAATCATAAGCAAAAGAAAACACATTTCAGTTCTCAAGATCTCTCAATACATGGTCATATTACAAGTTTTGTCACAACCCTTACAGCTGTAGTGCATTTATTTATTGCTACGGGCACCACAAAAGATATCCACAAGCTAATTTAAAGTCGATGAAAGCAATGCACCCTTCACACCAACCATTTGCAGAGAGAATGCGTCTTTCAAATATATATCCATACTGATATAATATCTCAAAAGACTAGGATATAAAATCAAAAGCAATGAAACGTAAATCTGGAAAAAAGTGATTAAAAGCATATATTATCATAATCACAAACAGACAGTAAATTTTCTTCATTTTCTATCAACTCTCCATTCCTTTTCCTCTAATGCCATTTATGTTTTATGTCTGTGCTTAGTAGACATCCCTTAGAGGAATGATTGAGCTCATCCACAGTTCAGTGCTTTCTGTCACCGATGTCATCAAGATTTATCTTGTTCTGTATTGCTTCCTTATATCAACGTCTTGACTTTTCTGAAACCCATTCACTTCGATTTGGGGTTTATCAAGATGCCAGAGTAGTGTGTTTGGTATGCAGACTTTTTCAAAGTTTGGTGTTTTCATGCCAGGGGATAACACATCATGCATACCTATCATTATATTTTATTATAGTTATCAATTATCGGCACATGGTTTGGAAGAGTTAACCAGTTTACTAGAATATTGGCAAAATCAAACATTGGACAGGAACTTTAATAAACACATTTCCGCTAATAATAGAAAAAAGTATGCCATGTCTCCCCCTGATATTTTACATTTTAATTCAAATGAGCCCAAGATCAAGCCATAGTTTTGTCAGATGTTATGTATGAATTTATTCTTTATTTTATCACTGCCACATATATCATTGATAAAATATATTTGGTGAGTATATAGGTCAAACAATTCTATACATAGATAATTAAAAAAGCAACAATGTTATGGTGTGGGGTTAGCATGCTCATCTTCAGGAACCAGATGTAATGCAGCCATACCAGAAATAAGAAAAAAAAACATTTTCTACCTCTTGTCATTTGTGTACTTCATTATTTGATCAAAAGTAGTGTTTGATAAAGGTACGTCAATCTATTTATAGGATATGTATTCTTATTTGTGAAAGCGACTTCAAGAATATTGTCAATGCCCATCAATGGAAATATATACTGATATATTTTTTTTGATAAAGCAGTCTATTACCACTACAATAACTATAATTGAATATTCATAATTAGTATTTGTCAGATTGAAGCATTTTTATGGTCTCATTTCTGGGCCTCCTCTCACAATAGTCAAAATGAATAAATCATTCAAGGTGACTTATTGAATAGGCAAATGATATCTTTTTTCTAAAAATTCAGGAAGCGGTAAGATTGATACAAGCCATGGATGATAGTATGATTGAGGCACAAAAGAAGCGAATAGAGAGATACAATGTACGGCACCAGCAGATAGACATAACGAAGGAGTGTGCATTGCACATGGGAGTTACGGTAAACACACACACGTGCACACACACATGCATATATATATATATATATATATATATATATCTATATATATATATATATATATATATATATATATATATATATATATATATATATATATATATATATATATATATATATATATATATATATATATATTTATACTGCTTATGCACTGAGTGAGCACAAGACACAAGTGGGGTAGCCAACTTCACAAGTCAAATTATTTCTTCAGGTACCCTTCATTGCAAACATTGCAAAAAAAATATATATATATAACAAACATTGGGTTAATGCTTTATTCCAGTTGTGTTCCTCAGGTATTAAGGGCAG
Organism: Amphiduros pacificus; assembly: GCA_949316495.1. Classification (NCBI taxonomy): domain Eukaryota; kingdom Metazoa; phylum Annelida; class Polychaeta; order Phyllodocida; family Hesionidae; genus Amphiduros; species Amphiduros pacificus. The sequence continues at coordinate 5,498,305 of OX439004.1, forward strand.
TGAGTGATAAATTCATATAATAGTATAATATGTTACTAAATGTGATATAATTTCAGAAATTTTGATGTTTTAATAAAGCATGTATGATCTCATTCTATTTAGATGTCTGACATTGATGCACTATCCCCTATTCATATAAGTGGTACCAAAGGAAAGGGGTCAACAAGTTCGTTCTGTGAAAGCATCCTGCGTCACCATGGTTACAAGACAGGTTTCTTCAGGTAATTTAATGCTCACTTTTGCAACACAATATAGTTAAGATATCAACTATCTTCTGAACTAGTGACTGAAAAATTAAGTTATTTTCCCTAGTATATATATTTCTGAGATTTTAAAATACATAAGGACTTATTCTGACTTTTAAGCTCTCCACATCTAGTGGAACAACGCGAGAGAGTGAGAATCAACGGGAAACCTTTATCAAGAGAAACGTTTTCTTCATATTTCTGGGAGTGCTTTGACCCATTTATGAAAATGAAGGCAACTATTCTTTTTCCCTGTTCATAAAAATATATGCTAACTTGAAGTCAATGAATCGGTTAAATAAATGAAATATTTCAAAGCAATTCATGACATATTTTGTTACTTTTGTCTCTATTTTGTTTTAATCTTGACAAGTATATCATGGGCTTTTAGGATGTGGAAGAGTTGCCCTTCTTCTTTACCTTCCTCACTGGCATGGCATTTCATGTGTTCAAACAGGAACAGGTAAAATCATTTCATTAAGTCTCTCTTCTGGGCAATTCAGTAATAAAGTCCATAAATATTTAAGTTATATGGATAACTCTAAAGACAAAGTCTGAAAACCTTAAGCCATAGTTTTAAAGATAAAATAACACATTGTAAGAAGTAACTGTGAATATAAGCAACTATTGCTGTATTGCCACAGCAATCTGTAATGTATCGAAAATAACAGTGTATAATGTTGTCATATATCATTTGTTTGTACTGAAGATGATAACTGTAAATTCTGTACATACTTGCTGTTATATTTATCTATTAATAAGCAACCAAATATTTATAGTGAAATAAAAAACCAAACCTTTCCAAGTATGTAATATGTGGCCCAAATGAGTTTTGTCTCAGATTAAAGGTGATTTATTAATAATTACACATATCACATGCTAAGATCAATCCCATCTCACCTTGTGATCCAGAAGTAAATTGATTGTGTTGTTTCAACATACAAGGGTTTAGTTTTCCCATTGTCTATTATGTTTCCTTATCAACAACTAATTTTGTCTGATTTACAGGTTGATGTTGCTATTATAGAAGTGGGTATAGGAGGCAGGTTCGACCAAACTAACATTATCAGGTGAGGACTGAGATTCTAGTATGTTTTAAGATGTATATTATTTCCACACCTAGGTATCTACGAAAACGTCAGAATAGAGTGCATATCACTGTATGTAATAACTCCTTATATAAATTAATACACCAATGTATAAAATAACACATCAATGTATATAGTATCACCCCAATGTACATAATGACACATCAAAGTGAATATTAACACCTGATGTACATAATATCATGATGTATATAATATCACATCAAGTTTTGTATTAACACTTCAATGTAATAAATAACACATTAAGGTATGTATAAACACTTCAATCTATGTAAATAACATGTATATAACACATCAAGATATGTAATAACACTTCAATGTACATAATAGTATATCAAGGTGTATATTATCACCCCAATGTATATAATAACACATCAAGGCTCCATCTTTGGCACTATCTGTTATGAACATGGCTTTTCCATGTGGGGAGGGAGTTGAAGCTTAGCTGGACCATAACTTCTTACTGAAACATTGAAGAAAACAAAGAAAATAATTTACAAAAAATAAAAATAAACAACAAATAGTTGAGTTAAATATTTTGGAGGGCCATGTATACATTTGTAGAAACATATCTAGAACGATAAGCATTGCAGGAACCCTGTGGTATGTGGGGTGAGTACCCTAGACATGGACCATGGTGACATCTTGGGCGATTCCTTGGAAGAAATAGCATGGAATAAAGCTGGCATATTTAAGGTTTGTTTGTTGTATTTTTCTTGTAAAGCTGATATATTTGGCTTAGTATAACACAAAATGTTGTATAAAATGTTGTCTTTTTTTAGAATATAAGCAGTCAGATGGGCACATTCATTAAATTCTCACTTCTCCAGTTTCAATATATGTGATCCACAAGATGTCTCTTGTGTAATATACAATCCATTCTGGGATAGGTTTAAAGTCATGAAAGCTGATATGCACACACATATGTATGCAATGAAGGGGATGCATTAATATTTTGGCAACAAAAACATACAGAAAAAAACTGTCAGTTTTGGGAACCTTGAAGAGAATAGAAACACTTTTATAGGACTGGTGTAAACTGCTTATGATTAAATGGCACGTTAATCAACATTTACTTCCTATAATGAGCCATGTTTGCATGCCTACAAAGTTACCCTGCATGACAGGTTTTAACACAAGGTTGCATTATATTCATCCTGAGCAGTGAGAATTATGAAGGCAATAATAGAACACAAATCTCTCCTAGTCTGGTGATTCCATAAGGGAATATACTCGGCTTAGATAGTGGAACACTGGACTATTTTATTTGATGTATTTTTGATATCAAATTATTTGAACTACATACATCATGTACTAAGTTCAGTTGTAAAAAGATGTGAACTCTGTTAGTCTTTGACAATAACCCCCAATGGGCCAAACTAAGACATCATATTTATCCAGTCTTTATTTCTATTTTCAAAAGGTTTTAGAATGCTAAATGATCCCCAAAAATGATGCATAAAACTGTAAATAACTGACTTGTTTGTTTACTTTAGCACTTGGTTCCTGCAATTACAGTTCCACAACCAAGGGGATCTATGGAAACCATCATGGCATGTGCCAAAGAAACTCAGGTAACTTTATTACTGTACCAGGGAACACGGGTAGCGTTAATTCTCTGCCAAAGAAACACAGGAAACCTTAATTTTGTAAACACAGGTGACCTGAATTCTGGACCAAGGAAACACAGGAAATCTTAATTTTGGAAACACAGGTGACCTGAATTCTGTACCAAGGAAGCACAGGAAACCTTAATTTTGGAAACACAGGTGATCTGAATTCTTTACTAAGGAAACACAGGTAACCTTATTCCTGTGCCAGGTACACACAGGAAACCTTAATTCTGTGTCACAGAAACACAGGTAAACTTAATACTATGTCAGGTAAACACAGGTAACCTTGATTAAGTGCCAGGGACACACAGTTAAACTTAATACTATGACAGGTAAACACAGGTAGCCTTAATACTGTGCTAGGGAAATACAGGTAACCTTAAAAATATATCATGAAACACAGGTTGCCTTAATACTATGACAGGTAAACACAGGAAACCTTAATTCTGTGCCACAGAAACACAGGTAAACTTAATACTATGTAAGGTAAACACAGGTAGCCTTAATTCAGTGCCAGGGACACACAGTTAATCTTAATACTATACCAGGTAAACACAGGTAGCCTTAATTCTGTACCAAAGAGTACAGGTGACCGTAATAATATATCATGAAACACAGGTAGCCTTGATACTATGACAGGTAAACACAGCACACGGGCACAGCTCTCCATACTTTTGGCTGGTGAACTCTTCAGTTTTGGAGATTGTTAAAATTGATCAAAAGTGTTTTTGATCACAGTTTCAACAATGCATGTCCAATCAGCATGTTTGACACATCTATGGACAGCTCAAAAGTTACCAATTCTGAAAAATGTATTTTTTAGTGTGGTCACATGACTTAATTAGCATATTGATACCTCATTAAAATATGTGATTTTTTAATTTTACAGAAACTTAAAATCTAAAGTTTTTATGAGGAAGAGCATAAAATTCTAGCTGGATTTCATAATTTATATGTGAAAATTGAAACATTATTAATTGCTTAAAATAGTGGGTGGAGCTTAAATTCAATATGATTTTATGCTCCGCCCCTTTTTTCAAATGCTTTTTACTCACTTAATAATTGTCCGATTAATTTCTTCGAAATATCAAAATAACCTAGAATTTTATGTAGTATCAGAAAATCATACCATTTCTTACTTAACTTTAAATGTAATTTTTTTGTATTTATATATTATGTAAAATTATGCAAATTAGGTCATGTGATAAAAATTTTAAAAATAATTTTGAATCTGGAAAATTTTCCGGTTTTGATTGATGTATTACGCATGTTGATAGGCCAATTATGTGAGAAATTATGATCAAAAGCATTTAGAAACAGGAAGTGGATCCTGAGCATTGACAATCCTGGGTGGAAGTATTGAGGGTTATCTGTGCATGTGTGAGGTAGCCTTAATTCACTGCCAGGGACGCACACGTAGCCTTAATACTGTGCCAGGGAAATACAGGTAACCTTAATTCTGTGCCAAGGAAACACAGGTAACCTTAATTCTGGAAACAAAGGTAACCTTAATACTGTGCCAGGGAAACACATGTAACCTTAATACTATGCCAGGGAAATACAGGTAGCCTTAATTCTGTGCCAGAGAACACAGGTTACCTTAATACTATGCCAGGGAAATACAGGTAACCTTAATACTATGCCAGGGAAATACAGATAATCTTAATACTATGCCAGGGAAATACAGATAATCTTAATAATATGCAGGAAAATACAGGTAACCTTAATTCTGTGCCAGGGAACACAGGCAACTTTAATAATATGCCATGTAAATACAAGTAGCATTAATACTGTGACAGGTGAACACAGGTAACCTTAATTCAGTGCCAATGACACACAGGTAACCTTCATGCTGTGCCATGGAAATAGAGGTTAATTTAATATTGTGCCATGGAAATACAGGTAACCTTAATTCAGTGCCAGGGAACACAGGTAACCTTAAAACTCTGCCAGGGTAATACAGGTAACCTTAATACTATGACAGGTAAACACAGGTAACCTTAATACTATGCCAGGGAAATACAGGTAACCTTAATATTGTGACAGGGAAACACACATAATCCTAAACCTATACCAGAGAAACACAGGTAACACATGGGCCAAGGGAACACAGGTATTTTTCAAAACCACTGCTTAATTCTTTGGAATACACCACAATGAATGCTGTCATTTAAGTAATGGAATACTGCCATGGACTTTGCAGTTATTGTAGTGAGAGAGAATTCAGAAATGACAAAATATTGAAAAGAATAGATTTTTTGCTTTAAAAAGGATAGATTTTTTTTGTTTTGAAAAGAACAGACTGAGTATTGAGTCAAAGGTGTTTAACACTCCTCCAGATGAAAACATAACTGTACATCTATAAATTTCAAATTAAAGAGATAACTTGCAATATCTAAAATAGGAAGTTAGTGTATGTGCTATACAATAAAATGTGCATTACCAAATTCACATATACTTCTACATATATGCCACAGTTTTATACTAATGGGCTGTGATCACAAAAAGTTACTGCCGTTGAAATCTATAGATAACTCTCTGAAAAAGTGCAATGAGCAGCTCTGGCCTAATATATTATCATTATCAATATTATTCATTTTATGAGATTAGATGAATTTTATTTCTGACATCATTTCAGAGCCCTCTCTGTGTAACCAAAGACTTGGAGAGTTATGACTGGGGAGGACATCCCATAGAGCTTGGTATCCATGGTGAGGTTCAGAAGCTCAATGCAGCCCTGGCTCTGGATATCTGTAATATATGGCTCAGAGACCACAATAAAGGTATGCGCCACATCTGCACAGGAGGAAATTAAATCTAATATTTGTGATCATAAAGATAAATGGGAACATTAATTTTGATGTCTGCAATAAATATTAAATGCTTTTGTCATCAATGGCCTTTTATTTATGTGAAATCTTGAATATATTTTTGGAACAGAAATAGAGGAGCGGAAGGTTCAATACTTGGGCAATGCGAAGGAAACATTGTGGCTTGGAAATGCCTCAAAAGTAACACAACCTATCCGCAATGGTAAGTAACAATTACTTCAAAGACTAATTTAGTTCCTTGTAGAACTCCTATTTTGTATTCATGAATGAAAATCTCTCATTGGATAAATTAAGACGTATATAAGTGGATAAATACAATCATATATAAGAGGATGATTATAGTCGAATATAAGTAGAAAAATAAAAAAATTAAATGTTTATAAATATCATGAAAAATACGATTACAAAACAAATCAAATTTTTAATTTGATATTATAGGATTGAAAAACTGTCATTGGGCTGGGAGGAATCAGATACTGAAACGCAAAGGTTTGACCTACTACATCGATGGGGCTCACACCCCGCTGTCAATACAGGTGTGTGTATATATAAATATATATATCTGTTATAAGTGAACTCATTGAGTACATATCAACACATTAACTCTCCATGAAACTAACATTCTACCGGACTACTTTCCATATGACTCCTCCAGAAAAATGTGCACCACTCCAGTAACTGACTTTCTTCGGCGTATGACAATGTTCTGTTTTATGAGTTTAAGTTAAATATATAAAATATGTCTGGAAATTACAGATTCTTTGACCTTTTCTCATGGCAAGATTGCTGACTCAATATTTTGCCTTGATGCACATTTCAAAATAAACATGGACTGTATCAATCCAAGGTGTTATAACAATTCATCAACCCTTTACGTATTAACTGCAAACAATGCTCATTCTTAAATACATTAAATCAGATTGGTATATTATATATTCCAAAACAATATTCAAGATTTTCATATTGTGGAGTAATCAACAGGTCACATGTTAACTGTCAATAAATAATAAGTCTTATTATATCTAAAAAAGAATCAAAAAAACTATCAATAAATGATAAGTCTTATTATATCTAAAAAAGAATCAAGTTTAGCAATCATTACCTTATTTATCCAATAAAACCACAATTTAAATAAAGAGATATGTGTAATAATAATGCTCAAATGTGTGTGCAGTGATTTGCCCACTACTCTAAACATGTGAAAGTGACCACACATCCCACTAATCTGAGTACTTATCTCAGCAAGCAAGTATTCTCAGCATGATGCCATACTACATTTTTGATCTCTACTGCTACTACCCTGACCCGAGACTTCCCTCTTTTTGTCAGGTATTTTGGCTTAAAGGAAATGTAATGTAAGCAACACAACATCGTCACTCCACTCTACATCACATATGATCAATGTGGTTTTGCCATAATCACATTGACTCATGTTAGAAAATAACAATGTACAATCGATTGCACTATCTCAAAGTTTCTAAATTTAAGCATGTAGTATATTATGTATGCATTTTATATCAATTTGAAATCCTGATGTTGCAATTTGCAATTAAATTACACCACAACTGTTGTGTTTGTGTGTTTTTAGCAATGCATAGATTGGTTCCAGCATGAGTCAGAAAATGAAAAGAAACATATAAAGTAAGCATTGATATAAAACTATATATATTGATTTCCTTAGTTAGATGCCATAATACGTATTGAATTCAATGAAGAAATGTGATATTACCTATTGTTTTCAATTATGGTGATATTTCAGGGGACGAGTTCTTCGAATTCTGTTGTTCAATGCCATTGGAGGAAGAACGTATGAAAGATTACTCAAAATACTAAAGGTAAATATATATCTTCTTTTGTAATGTTTCTCAGAAACTATCCCAATAATCTAATAAATTAACTATTAAATGCCTTAAGTGGCATGTTGTATCATCGTTGACAAGTAAATTATAATTTGTTTTTCTTCTTTTTTTTTTAACAGGATTTGGATGATATTTAGCAATGAAATTCATTTTAGGAATTCCCTCCTAACATATAAACTATAAATGTTTGATTTTCAGATCGGGAACTTCGATTGTGCAATATTTTGCCCCAATATAAAAAACAAAGATGACAATGGTGGGTAATTCTGTGTTTAAAAAAAAAACAAAAAAAAACACATTAGTTAATGTTAACCAATAGTAAAATAACTATCATCTAAGCTCAGTTTATTTGAAATACTGACTTATGTTTTCAATTTTGTCCCCTATGATAAATACATTTGAAGTATACAATGCATGTGACATTTTGATTAAATATACGCACTGAATATTGCATTAAAGGGATTAAGCAGTGATTTGGAGAAATATGACTATAAGTATCATAAATTAAGGATAAATATATTGCCTTTCATATTTAAATATTGTTTTGGTTGATGCACTCCAGTAAATGTGACTGTGTAAAACCTAGTTGAACAGGAATCTAATAGCCCCCTTTTGAAAGCACACGTCTTTCTTGGTGTCATTTTTATGTGGAGTGTGATCATAGAGGCACTGAAAGGTAAAATAACATCATAATAGTATGGCAATATGCTTATGACATTGTCCTTTGAATAGTGCCAGAATGACATTAAACAGTACTTTGAGCCTCAATTGAGGTCCAACAAAGTTCACGCTACCTGTGTTTACCCATCACGTGCAGCTTATGGCTGAGACAGATCTCTCCTAGGAGTGCAACTTTTATGTCTTATGGCAACTTATCTTTTTACTCTAGCATAATTTCAATTTGTCATGATGTTCATATATGGCCAAGCTTTCAATACACCAAATTGTAGATTTGATGCTTAATTCCTTTAAGTTCGTTATGTATGACTATGAACAATTGTATCATTAACAACCTATTTCTTTTTTTATTGTTAAAGACCCTCTAGTTCAGAAGACTCTCTTCAATGAGACGCGAACCATTGAGACCGTATGGTTGAAGCTGCCTAGTTCAAATAAAAATCAAACTCAGCTAAATATGCAAAGTGCTGATGCTAAGGACGAAACCAAACAGACACATATATTCCGCAACATTCAGGATGCCCTGGTGTGGGCGACTCATGGGCGAGACTCCAGCCTGCCCCAAGGTGAGGGGGAAGACTTCCCACCGGCTCTGACGGCTTCTGATCATATACAACTGCTGTGCACTGGAAGTCTGGGGCTCATAGGCGGTGTCATGAAACTTGTCCATCCTGAAACAGCTGATGAATAAAGCTGCAGACATTCAGCTTAATTGTATCACAGTTTCATGGCCACATATCATTTTAGCATACCCCCAACCTCTCTAAAATTGCCTGTGACCTCTGTGGTTTCATGAAAGCTTTAAGTGGCACCGAAATTTATGTGGGGGAAATATGATGGGTAAAAACTTTTTATCGCAAAGTTTGGGGTATAAGCATTTATATCATGCAAGGAAAACGTCCTTGAAAACCTCATTTCATGAATGCTTTAAATGTTACTTTCATCTTTATATTGGGATTAAAAAGCACAAGTTTAACATCTAACCAATCATAGTTTTTCAGTATCTCATAGATGTGATTTGTGTTACCCAATCACTGCTCTTTGATCTGGAGGTGTTGATGGAACATGCATGGTTACTCCTTTTTCAACCAGAGTGTTTGTTTGGCCTGATAGGCTTGATAGAGCCATCTGAGCTTAAGCATATTCCCATCATCTATTTGGTCAATTCTTATTTCCCATGTACATTTCCAGTATAAACGTCCTATATAAACACAATGTCTGATTGGTCAGTATCTGTTTCCCTTTTAAACACAACGTCTGATTGATCAATCTCAAATATCGCATTCAATATTCATAAACATGTGTTATATGTACATCATAAAAGGTGCATACTTTCTTTATTTCATATCATCCAAAGAATAATCAAGCTTTTTGAGAGACTTTATAAGTACACATAAAATATGAGGTGACATGAAACATTATTTCACACCCTAAGAGGCGACCTCATACACCCAAATCAGCATTCTATCAGTATCAAGCATATCCAAGTTACACTATAGCAGTTCAGGCTATTGTGCCCTTGCCTGACCTCTGCATTATATCCATTATTCACACTATATCTGCCGTCGTAACCCTGTTTTGACGTTGATTGAAATCTGGACCACTATTTCCAGTAATGTCCCGACCATCAAAAATATCATGCAATCAGAATTGATCAATCTCAGGTCATGACCTGAAATTAGTTGGCTGACTAATACGAATCTGTATGAATAGTCGTTTATTTTGTCATCAATCAGTTCTCGGCCAGACTTGTATGAAGAGTGATGAGTTGCTGTCGATCCTGTGCACACATTTTCATTTTGGTGGCAGGGACTGATATGTTTCGGAGGGCACTTTGCCTGAAGACGTGAATGACAATATAGCATCTGTGGTTGGGAAGAGGGTAACGATAATAAAGCAGTGGGACGGAAGGCAGGCAATCGTCATGTAATTACCAGTAAATTTAATTTGAGTTTAATTTAATTTAAATTGGTCACTGAAAACTAAATGTGGTCATAGTGATTACATTTGAAGGGGTAGTCGGTGGCGTCAAAATCGACTACATAGGTAGTCACATATCAGTTTGACTACGTGTGCAAGCCTATATTTGTTTCCTGTGGCACGTTCACTATAATTGGAGTTTATTACTAGTAATAAATACTAGTCAAAATACTTGATCAAAATGAAATGTGTATACAATATATGCTTTTTATAAGCACTTATAATGCTAGTACTGATTTTAATAATAGTATTGTATCATAAAATACAACAACTGTATGTTTTGTGCACATATTTTGTGCACACATTTACCGTTTTTGAATAAAGATTATTATTTCTAATGAATTATTATTCTTGATATTATTATTCCATTCCAATACTGTTGCGTAAAGTAGGTGTGCTTATATAATTAATGCATTAAAGAATCTCAAATTTAGCCCAACCCACATTATTATCCTTTATTCCATCTTCTTAACAATATCTTCTACTGGATCACATTGACCAGAAGACAATTGGAAAGTTATAAAACCCCCACCAGGATTATTATTGCTTGCATAATGAGGGCAAGTTATGGGAACCAAGTCATTATGGTAATAATTGTAATATGTAAAGCATGCTCTGTATAATGTTCTGTAATCTTTCAACTTAAGTATTTCAAATATATGCAGTGAAAATTGATGGTCAACCAATAAATGGAGTAAAAAGGAAATTATAATAACCTGCAGGATTTTATCAGTCAGGAAGCATGAAGCATTACAGCATCGAGTCATGTGTAAAAATCCTTTCATCAAATTAATTTTGAGTGTGAATGGTAATCAAATAAACAAGATATCCAAGAATAACAGACTAGTCTATTCTAAAAAAAAGCAACTATATTAAGTTCTCAACCATATATAGGAGCATCATTTTCAAAACATAGTAGGGCACAGGCCTGGAGTTTACATTGCCTTATCTTACATTTGAAAGTTTATGCAATTTCTTCCTTATGCCCTTATTCAAACGTGATGTTGTTCCCCAAGCATGACATTTGCTGATAGACTTTATTAACTGTTTCCTGCGTTGGCCAGGCAGATGGTCCCTTTTTAGATATTCATTGCTTCTGATTTCAGAATTGTGCACAATTTCTGTTAGATATAAACTTTTAAACAATTTAAATGATCACCAAAATGAACATTTTCAGGACTTTTAAGGTCAAAGTCTGTATCAGTATAATTCATCGGTGACGAGATATTCGGACAGATTTTAATATTTGATATGTTAAGGTTCATATATCATTTATCAGGCATTTATCAGGGCCATTTATCAGGCAATATCATCAGATATGCCACATAACGTACTGCACCGGATGTCTGACTATTTATCAGATCTAATGAAAATGTAAATCAGTTTCTCAATATTGTTGTTGTTAAAACTCTTATAAAGTGATATATCCTTGGTTAAAGCATTCATGAAATGAGATTTTCAAGCATGTTTATATCCTAATTTTTTTAATAAAATGTTATTACCCATTACATTTCCTCTACATAAAATTCTGTATGATTTGAAGGTAGGTGCTAAAATCCAATCACCCATTGGATATTTTGCAACAAACTTTGTTTAGCTGATGATGATTAGTGATCTACATGTACGGCAAACAACTGCTTCATGACGTGTACTTCCCTTAAGAGAGATCAAGCACATTCTCAACCAGTATTTGGCCATCTTGATTTCTGTTGTGAGTGAACTCATTGAGTACATATCAACACATTAACTCCCTATGAAACTAACATCCTACCGGACTGCTTTCCATGTGACTTCTCCAGAAAAATGTGCACCACTCCAGTAACTGACTTTCTTTGGTTAATTTCAATTCTCTGTTTTATGTGTTCGAGTTAAATATATAAAATGTGTATGGACATTATATGACACACCTCATATTCAATATAAATTATTACATGCTAACCTTATATACCTAACTCTTTTGAAAACACAATTATGGGGTATTAAATATCAACATGTTCCAGGTTTCAAGTTAAACGTTTCAATGAAATAAAATTGTCACAAGTTAGGATAATATCTATTGATGTGTGTCAAAATTGTACACAATAAGTGAATTGCTTTACTCATAATTCATGACGTGTACTCCCCTTAAGAGAAATCAAGCACATTCTCAACCAACATTCGGCCATCTTGATTTCTGTTGTGAGTGAACTCATTGAGTACATATCAACACATTAACTCCCTATGAAACTAACATCCTACAGGACTGCTTTCCATGTGACTTCTTCAGAAAAATATGCACCACTCCAGTAACTAACTCTCTTTAGCTTATTACAATTTTATATTTTATGAGTTCAAGTTAAATTTATATGTCTGGACATTATATGACACACCGTATATTCAATATATCTAATTACATGCTAACCTTATATACCTCCCTGCAGAGAATCGACTAGAAAATGGGTAGATTTAAATAAGAGATGAGTTATAGATATCTGTTTCTTTTGATCTATTTGCATTACTATAAATATCATCTTAGACAAACATATTTTATGAACATTTTGTGAAATCACTGAATATCCCTTTATAAATTAACAAGATAAAGTGATAAAGATGTTGACTATTTGTGTGATTTACCAGTGAGAGGGTCAGATCGTACTCTTCAACATGGCTCAGTGGGTAAGACATCTGTCTCACATGCTAAAGGTCTGGGTTCAATTCCCAGTGGGAACAAGCTTTTTTATTTTTCATGCTGAAGCTGAAATCTTCATTTTGAAGTTTTATTTTAGAAATATGCATATCGGAACATACAAAATTGAAACATTTTTTGTTTTGATAGAAATTGTATAGATAATGACAATACAATAAACAAAGACAAAATCTTCATGTTGGGATATTGTTTAAGCAATATGATTTAAATAAAAAAATTTGTGCAAATGGAGTAAATACAAAAAAAAACAAAAAATAATAAAATATCCCTAAACAGAAATCAAAAATGGCATCCAATTAATATTTGTGTTAAGTTTGAGCAATGACAGCAAAGAAATGGAACATAGCGCCAATTTCAATTTCAATTTTCATACAATGCTGTGACTCCCAGGTTTAATACAATGCTGCCATAGGGTTAGACATGGTTCAGTGGTTAAGATGTCTGTCTTCAATGCTAAAGGTCCAGGGTTCGTATCCCGGGCGGGAAAAGTATAATTTTCATGTTGAAGGTGAAATCTTCATATTGGGGTTCTGTAGTGATATGGACTTTATTGAAGTTCTTATTAAGCAATTTGCGTATCAGGGGAATATAATTTTTTTTGAAAACATGAATAATAATGACTTTATACAGTAAACAGATATAAAATCTTCATAATGGGGTAATTTGGTTTGTTTGTTTGTTTGGAGTTTTACATCACTTCAACATTATTTCAGTCATTTCGTGATGAGACCTACTTGTAGCAGATATAGTGCTGCCTCACTGAATTGTCATGTCACAGGTCCTTGACATGACAACCCACCCGGTCACAGATTTACAAGGACAACGGGTTAACCCTTTAGGCACGGGCCTCAGCTCGTATGGGAAAATGTATCATGGGTTCAATCCCGGCACGGCCGGGGTTCGAACCCACGACCTTTGGATCACCACAGAGGAACTAGTGCTAATAAGCTGGCACTCTAACCAACTGCGCCACGGCCCGTGGCCCCATAATGGGGTAATATTCAAGCAATATGCATGTAAGAACATATAGAATTGAATATATTTTTGACAACATAGAAAATATAAAAAAATAAAATAAAATAAATAAATAATAACTTTAGGCAGAAAACAAATATGAAATGTTCATATTCTGATTTTATTTCAGACAAAAGAAATTATAACATGGATCCAATTTCAAGATTTTATCATAGACTTTAAACTTCGAATAAGTTGATCATGAGGCCAACCTTGAGCATCTATGAATATATCCAGTGTAATGCAATAGTTATAAAATATGTCAGCACCAGCATGTGTCTCACAAGTCTGATGATATGCTTTGACCTTTTCTCATGGCAAGATTGCTCACTCAACACTTTGCCTGATCCACATATCAAAATAAACATGAACTGTACCTATCCAAGGTGCAACATACAATTCATCAACCCTGAACACATACCTGCAAACAATGCTCATTCTTAAATACATTCCATCACATTGGTATATTATTTATTACAAGACAATATTCAAGACCTTCAAAATGTCGAGTTGTCAGTATTTGATCATATCAGTCAGGATGGAAAACAACAGGTCACATGTATGTCACCTGTTTGTGTATTTCTCTGTTTTCCAGTGAGATCAGCCAACAATGCATGTGCTCACATGTGCAAAGACCTCTTAGAAATGGTGTCAATTCCACCAAAATAGTTCTCTAGTTTCAGTTAAATGAACACTATTAACAAAATAGAATTAAGCTTTCTATATTCAAAAATAATGATTAAATATTGCAATCATTATTTTAATTGTCAAATAAAATCACAATTTGAATACAGAAATATGTGTAGTAATATTGCTAAAATATGTGTGCAGTAATTTGCCCTGTATTTTGGACATGTGAAAGTGACCACACACCCCACTATTCTGAGTACTAATCTCAGTAAGCAAGCATTCTCAGCATGATGCCAGCTCACATTTTTAATCTCTACAGCTGGTACCCTTACCTGAGAGTTTCCTCTTTTTGTCAGGTATGTTGGCTTAAGGGAAAACACGTAATGCAGTAAAGGTTTGCTAAAAATGGGGCACCTTCAGATTGGTACAATGGAGTGATTTGTCTTACAGATGCCTGTTTGTCCATTAATGTTTGTCCATTGGTACAGGCCTAACACTTTATGACCACAAAAGATGGTCACATGCTTGTATACATGTGACCACCTAGTGGTCAAAGCAATATTGGCAGTCCTTGGCACTTCCAGCAAAACACAATAACCATATGTGTATTTTGTTTCATTTTCATGATATAGCTTGCTTGTATCACAGTTTTGTGGCCATACATGATATAAACATACCCCTAACCTTTGTAAAATTCCTGCGACCTTTGTGATTTCATGAATGCTTTAAAGGACTTTGTCCATAGAAAGTCCCGAAACTTCCAAATAAGGTCCCGTTACTCCGAGATTTGTGTTTTCTGTTAGTGCTGCATATATTGTTTCCGTGTCACATCCAACCACCAATGCCTTGCAATGCCGTGCCCTTTTCATAGTCTGTCAAAAGTCATTGAAATATTCCACCTTAACTATATATTTTATATAGTTTAGACAAATATTCTAAAAGGATATACAGGTTGATTTATCAGTACATTTGGACAAATAACATCAAATATCAAATATCAAAAGAACTTCTCGTGTATTAACAGCCTATTATCTATTATTAACACAAAACTTTAGCTGCATTCAAGAGTTCAATTGCCATTACCATATTTGGCTTATGGATGATGTTGTAAATGCCAATTAACTGTAATCTTTTCAGCATATTTCAGGATGTTTTATGCATAAGGAGCAATATATTTCATAAATACATTATAATTACCTTCACATCTTTATCTAAGGCCATATTATTGATATGAATAGGACTAATTAAATATAATTTATTTATTCTTAGTGTGGAGCTTCTGAGGTCAGATAGCATCAGGGGTGAAAGCATCGGGGAGAGATAGCATCAGAGGAGAGATAGCATCAGGGGAGAGATAGCATCAGGGGAGAGATAGCATCAGGGGTGACCTAGAATAAATCAGAGAGAGATAGCATCAGGGGTGAGAGCATCAGGGGAAAGAGCATCAGGGGAGAGAGCATCAGGGGTGAGATCATCAGGGGTGAGATCATCAGGGGTGAGAGCATCAGGGGTGAGAGCATCAGGGGTGAGAGCATCAAGGGTGAGATAGCATCAGGGGTCAGATAGCATCAGGGGAGAGATAGCATCAGGGGTGAGAGAATCAGGGGAAATAGCATCAGGGGAGATAGCATCAGGGGACAGATAGCATCAGGGGTGAGATAGCATCAGGGGTGACCTTGAGAACATCAGAGAGAGATAGCATCAGGGGTGAGATAATCAGGGGTGAGATCATCAGGGGTGAGAGTATCAGGGGTGAGAGCATCAGGGGTGAGATAGCATCAGGGGAGAGAGCATCAGGGGAGAGAGCATCAGGGCTGAGAGCACCAGGGGTGAGATCATCAGGGCTGGAAGCTTCAGGGGTGAGATCATCAGGGGTGAGATCATCAGGGGTGAGAGCATCAGGGGTGAGAGTATCAGGGGAGAGATAGCATCAGGGTTGAGAGCATCAGGGTTGAGAGCATCAGGGCTGAGAGCATCAGGGCTGAGAGCATCAGGGGTGAGAGCATCAAGGGAGAGATAGCATCAGGGGTGAGAGCAACAGGGGTGAGATCATCAGGGGTGAGATCATCAGGAGAGATAGTATCAGGGGTGAGAGCATCAGGGGAGATAGCATCAGGGGAGATAGCATCAAGGGGGAAATAGCATCAGGGGTGATATAGCATCAGGGATGACCTTGAGAACATCAGAGAGAGATAGCATCAGGGGAGAGATAGCATCAGGGGAGAGATAGCATCAGGGCTGAGAGCATCAGGGCTGAGAGCATCAGGGGAGAGATAGCATCAGGGGAGAGATAGCATCAGGGGAGAGATCATCAGGGGAGAGAGCATCAGGGGAGAGAGCATCAGGGGAGAGAGCATCAGGGGAGAGAGCATCAGGGGAGAGAGCATCAGCGGAGAGATAGCATCAGAGGAGAGAGCATCAGGGGTGAGAGCATCAGGGGAAAGAGCATCAGGGGTGAGAGCATCAGGGGTGAGAGCATCAGGGTGAAATAGCAGTAGGGTGAGAGCATCAGGGGTGAGAGCATCAGGGGTGAGAGCATCAGGGGTGAAAGCATCAGGGGTGAGAGCATCAGGGGTGAGAGCATTAGGGGTGAGAGTATCAGGGGTGAGATAGCATTAGGGTGAGAGCATCAGGGCTGAGATCATCAGGGCTGAGAGCATCAGGGGTGAGAGCATCAAGGGAGAGATAGCATCAGGGGTGAGAGCAACAGGGGTGAGATCATCAGGGGTGAGATCATCAGGAGAGATAGTATCAGGGGTGAGAGCATCAGGGGTGAGAGCATCAGGGTGAAATAGCAGTAGGGTGAGAGCATCAGGGGTGAGAGCATCAGGGGTGAGAGCATCAGGGGTGAGAGCATCAGGGGTGAGAGCATCAGGGGTGAGAGCATTAGGGGTGAGAGCATCAGGGGTGAAAGCATCGGGGAGAGATAGCATCAGAGGAGAGATAGCATCAGGGGAGAGATAGCATCAGGGGAGAGATAGCATCAGGGGTGACCTAGAATAAATCAGAGAGAGATAGCATCAGGGGTGAGAGCATCAGGGGAAAGAGCATCAGGGGAGAGAGCATCAGGGGTGAGATCATCAGGGGTGAGATCATCAGGGGTGAGAGCATCAGGGGTGAGAGCATCAGGGGTGAGAGCATCAAGGGTGAGATAGCATCAGGGGTCAGATAGCATCAGGGGAGAGATAGCATCAGGGGTGAGAGAATCAGGGGAAATAGCATCAGGGGAGATAGCATCAGGGGACAGATAGCATCAGGGGTGAGATAGCATCAGGGGTGACCTTGAGAACATCAGAGAGAGATAGCATCAGGGGTGAGATAATCAGGGGTGAGATCATCAGGGGTGAGAGTATCAGGGGTGAGAGCATCAGGGGTGAGATAGCATCAGGGGAGAGAGCATCAGGGGAGAGAGCATCAGGGCTGAGAGCACCAGGGGTGAGATCATCAGGGCTGGAAGCTTCAGGGGTGAGATCATCAGGGGTGAGATCATCAGGGGTGAGAGCATCAGGGGTGAGAGTATCAGGGGAGAGATAGCATCAGGGTTGAGAGCATCAGGGTTGAGAGCATCAGGGCTGAGAGCATCAGGGCTGAGAGCATCAGGGGTGAGAGCATCAAGGGAGAGATAGCATCAGGGGTGAGAGCAACAGGGGTGAGATCATCAGGGGTGAGATCATCAGGAGAGATAGTATCAGGGGTGAGAGCATCAGGGGAGATAGCATCAGGGGAGATAGCATCAAGGGGGAAATAGCATCAGGGGTGATATAGCATCAGGGATGACCTTGAGAACATCAGAGAGAGATAGCATCAGGGGAGAGATAGCATCAGGGGAGAGATAGCATCAGGGCTGAGAGCATCAGGGCTGAGAGCATCAGGGGAGAGATAGCATCAGGGGAGAGATAGCATCAGGGGAGAGATCATCAGGGGAGAGAGCATCAGGGGAGAGAGCATCAGGGGAGAGAGCATCAGGGGAGAGAGCATCAGCGGAGAGATAGCATCAGAGGAGAGAGCATCAGGGGTGAGAGCATCAGGGGAAAGAGCATCAGGGGTGAGAGCATCAGGGGTGAGAGCATCAGGGTGAAATAGCAGTAGGGTGAGAGCATCAGGGGTGAGAGCATCAGGGGTGAGAGCATCAGGGGTGAGAGCATCAGGGGTGAGAGCATCAGGGGTGAGAGCATTAGGGGTGAGAGTATCAGGGGTGAGATAGCATTAGGGTGAGAGCATCAGGGCTGAGATCATCAGGGCTGAGAGCATCAGGGGTGAGAGCATCAAGGGAGAGATAGCATCAGGGGTGAGAGCAACAGGGGTGAGATCATCAGGGGTGAGATCATCAGGAGAGATAGTATCAGGGGTGAGAGCATCAGGGGTGAGAGCATCAGGGTGAAATAGCAGTAGGGTGAGAGCATCAGGGGTGAGAGCATCAGGGGTGAGAGCATCAGGGGTGAGAGCATCAGGGGTGAGAGCATCAGGGGTGAGAGCATTAGGGGTGAGAGTATCAGGGGTGAGATAGCATTAGGGTGAGAGCATCAGGGCTGAGATCATCAGGGCTGAGAGCATCAGGGGAGAGAGCATCAGGGATGAGAGCATCAGGGGAGAGAGCATCAGGGGTGAGAGCATCAGGGGTGAGATAGCATTAGGGTGAGAGCATCAGGGCTGAGATCATCAGGGCTGAGAGCATCAGGGATGAGAGCATCAGGGGAGAGAGCATCAGGGGAGAGAGCATCAGGGGTGAGAGCATCAGGGGTGAGATAGCATCAGGGGAGAGATAGCATCAGGGGTGAGAGCATCAGGGGTGAGAGCATCAGGGGTGAGATTATCAGGGGAGAGAGCATCAGGGGTGAGAGCATCAGGGTTGAGAGCATCAGGGGAGAGATAGCATCAGGGGAGAGAGCATCAGGGGAGAGAGCATCAGGGCTGAGGGCATCAGGGGAAAGAGCATTAGGGGAGAGAGCATCATGGGAGAGAGATCATCAGGGTTGAGAGCATCAGAGGAGAGATAGCATCAGGGGTGACCTTGAGAACATCGGAGAGAGATAATGTAGGATATAGATTACCTACCTACAGACTCTTATAAACATATATAGACAATCATAGACAATCATGATCTTTGGCAAAATACGATAAGGGTTACTGAGTGCTACGTGAGGCCAACAAGTGCAGGCTGATGCAATGCCCCACTCGCCGCAAATAGACGATGACGTTATCTTCCCAGCTACGCAGGCAGGACATGCGTAGCCCCGAAGCAGGAGAAGATGCCACGTAGGCAGCCCCTCACACAGATGCTCATGATCAGTTCTACTTAAAAAGGCCCCGAAATCGCTACTCGGCGCGCAGAAGACCAGAATCTACTTGCCTAGAAGATACACGACACTCAGCTTCGTGACCGCATAGACTTGGGTGTTTTATGCATCCTCAGGACTTTGTGAGTATCATGCATTCAGGTATTTCATATGCCTCGCTCTTTGCCATGCCGACCTAGCCAGACTAGTGTATACAGCACCAAATAAAGGAGACCCTTGTGCATTGTATACTCTGTGTCTGCAGTCCTTATTACCTCCCAACTCACATAGGTAGATAGGGTAGCTAGGTTAAGAGCCCCGTTCACAGCCAGCGAGAATTACCGCGACGTCACGTACATGATATTTACGTTTTACTTCATGGATAAATTCTCGACCTGCGAAGCATAATTTGTGATAATATTGGGTAAATACCTTAATTTATCATTTAAAACGCAATTAAAATCGATCCACGTGTGAAGGCATTTCTGTCTAAAAGGGAAGACAAAACATCGATTATCTCAGCTGTCACTTGGTCAATATTGTCATGCTTGGTATCAAAATGACCGGGAGAGTCCCCTCTTCAATTTCGCAAATGACGTCCTGGCGCGAATTAACGCGAAAATAAAAAGGTCGCGAAAAAATTTTCTGTATACAGTAAGTGAGACAGCTGCATAGATGATAGTTACAGTAAGAGACAGTTACAACAATGAAACATAGACAGATGCATCAGTGAGAGATAGCTGCACAAGTGAGAGATATTTACAGCAGTGAGAGATAGCTGCACAAGTGAGAGATAGTTATAACAGTGATACAGCTGCATAAGTGAGAGATAGCTGCATAAGGTAGAGACTGATCGATATCTATGCATAAGTGAGAGATAGCTGCACATGTGAGAGACAGCTGCATAAGTAATAGTCATGGCATCCACTCCCTAAATAACTAGCCCTTTCCTTAGGATATTTTCTGATATATATTAGTTGCATTTTAAACATTTTTGTGCAGCTTAGGGGCAGTTGAAATGGCCGCCGGACCCAAAATAAACAAAAGGCAAATTCACTGCTAGAGATCCTCGAGCTACATAAGTGAGAGATAGCTACAACAGTGAAAGACAGCATCCTTTCCCAGCCGAAGCCACTTGTTATAACAATGTGGATGTGAAGGGAGAAATAGAATGTGGCGCCACCTAGTTTAAAATAAATTCTATTTTTCCGCCAGGGGGCCCTGAGGAGTTATCAATAATTACCATTTACTTTCGAATTAAATGTTAAAAAATATTATTCACGCATAAAATAATGCACATAGGAAATTTAATGAATACAAAAAATATAAATTTTAAGTCTAAAAAAGAACGTATTATTTTCAAAAGAAATATATTATACGATCAGTACCAACTCTGTATAAATATGA
The DNA here is from genome assembly GCA_949316495.1 of Amphiduros pacificus. Classification (NCBI taxonomy): domain Eukaryota; kingdom Metazoa; phylum Annelida; class Polychaeta; order Phyllodocida; family Hesionidae; genus Amphiduros; species Amphiduros pacificus. Next base: position 5,519,630 of record OX439004.1, read on the forward strand.
CATTTCAAGATGGCGACATCATTCCAAAACAAGCTGAATGATTTGGAAGCCAGATTAAAGGCAGAAAATGAAGCCAAAAGTCAGGACAAAATACCCAAGGACTTCAATTTAGTCGGAGGGAGTCCCAGGCGACCCAAACCTTGTAAGTAGACGAAGTATACTGGGAACTATATTACAATTACGCCAGTCCAGGGTGGGAGGTGTTATTTTACTAGGGTGTGAAATTCAACCCAACATTGACAACAAAACATTTTATCATTTTCTGACGTCAAACCGATTTGTTCAACAAATTTAAAGGATGATGAAAATCAGAACATGGGAGAGGAAGTGCTGAAGTTAATTGTTAGAGGCATAATTTTGCCTGGTATAAAGATATATTCTCTGTTAACATGTTTCACTTTCAGTGGGGTAATTCCCAAATTCACTTCCCCTGATGTGTTAACCAGTTTGACAAACTGTCAGTTCCTCAAATAATATAAACTATTTGTCTTTTGTCAATCTTGATATTTAAACAATAGATTTATCAAAAAACAGTCACTGGCAAGTGTACAAAACATGCTGTTGAAACTCAGACATGTTTTACTTGTTCAAACATCAAACACGCCTTGCTGTACTCATTGCAAGTCAGCTGTATTTTGTGTTTGATATGTCATTTTGCATTTGTATTACCTTTCAACACTTTCAGATTTGTTGTTCGTTTTCCTGGCACAAATTATGTTGTCGTTGTAAAATAATGTCATGAGTTGTCATCTGACCAAACATCATTGTGTGACCCATCATAAAACTTTGAGAAAACTTCATGTTAGCTGAATACATGACCCATATCAATTTCACAATAAAGTTGTTCGTGGTGAATATGTTTCAATTTCAATTTATGGGATTACCAAGTAGATGATCTATCAAAATGGAAGACATTTTACTCAGTTTTGACAAATCTTGTGAAATTTAGGTGTGAAAAACAAGAAAATGTATGGATTTTGGTGCCTGTTGCTGCAGTTTTGAACTTGAATTAACACTACCTATAAAGACCAACTGGAAAAGTATCCCAGATCTGTATTGACTGAATGCCAGGTTCCATTTTAATTTTTTTTTTTTGTAACATGGATGGTTCCTTTTTTGACAAGCATTGCCGACAGCATTTTTTTTTTTCTCATCCGTGTTACATGTGGATCACCACTTTTTCTTGTTTAATGATTAAATTTCATTTTTGTGTTGTACAGATCTGTATCCGACAGTTCAGGTACATGCTTTTCAATGGGGCAAGATTGCAACCAGCATCTGGCCTATACACATTTTTGATATATATTGGTCAAAATATCACTAATCACAAAAATGATGATAAATGATTTTATACACTTATTTTCAGTTCCCAGTGGAACATTTAATATGGATGCACCACGTGTTGTACAGCGTAGACAACGTCAGTTTCATTTACCTTGTTCCCCTCAGATGCAGAAGCCGCCAGACAGGTAAGTTTCATGCTCACACATTGTCTGACTTTATATCTCCCTATTCCACTAATCTCTGGAAACAAAAGCTAGAACATGGAACCTTATCAAAGCGAGTGATTGTCATAATTTGTGTACTAAGAAAATAATATATATGTCTATAGTTATTTTATCTTAAAAACTTGAAAAGTTCAAGTGATATTCGGTTTTCTAGCTGGCTTTATGTCTCTTTTAGGCAAATAATAAGAAATATATAATACACAGGCCAGAGTAATGGTTAGCAATGCTAACTTTTCGTTAATAAATATTTTCCGAAATGGCATGCTTAGAATAATAGAAATGAAGTGGGACTGAACTAATTCTAATGCTTGATCTGTATGCAGGGGTATTGCATGGGTGTCAAAACCATTACTTTCTGATGAAAATGACTGCCTAATATTCTCAGATAATCTTTATCATGTAAATAAAAGACATGGTGTTGTTCTGTGAGTCATAAATGTAGGTTTAATATCACAAAATGTATATGTGTCCATGTATGCAATGAATTAATGAAGCCTTTGTCTTTTATATCTAATTTGAGGTGGATCAAGCTCAGGAGTTGCTAACTTTCTAATGATAACTATATAAATATCTTTTAAGATGTATAACAATGACTCTGAAAGTTTTCTCTATTTTTGTCCTTTTTTTCTTCTTTATTTTGCCACACCTGCAGAGTGAACATGAACACGTGGCCGAGTGCCTATCACAGCCAGCCCCCAGCCCCCACCATTGGCCCCTCAGTGTCCTTCTACGCCACCAATCAGCCCTCCTCCTTCGGTCCATCATTGATCAGCATGCAGACTAGCTGGCCTCCCCCCAGATCCATTCCTTCCTGCAGATACAACTCTCTCAGCCGAACCCATTCCCCTAGTTCCCAGTCTCTTGGCGTGGAACGTCACAGTCGGCTGGATAGAAGTAATTCTCCAAGTTCACAGTCGCTAGGTGGCGATAGATATAGCACATTTGATAGGCATAACTCTCAGAGCACGCAGTCATTAGCTCTGAATAGGAGTGCGTCTCCAAGCACACAGTCTTTGGGGGCGCCACCGCCTTTATACGAGAGACAGACATACCAGACTTATACACGTCCCCCTGCCATAGAGAGAAGTATGTCTACAATATCACAGCCTGTCACACCCAAGCCGTCGGCGCACGAAAGGGCAAACTCCCTCAACTCGCAGGCTCTGAGAGAACTCTTCTCTTTTGAGAGGAGCAGCTCGCCTGTTAACTTCTCCCATGCAAGATCTATGTCAGCAGACCGAACAAACTCACAGAGTTATCTCCCCATCCGGAGGCCGTCGTTTGACCGGAGTAACTCACCCAGTGCTCTGCCCATAAGTAGGCCACAGAGTTCTGGGAGGGGTGCTTCACAGGGTTCCCACAGTAGACAACCATCTTACGAGAGAAGCTACTCCTCGGGAATGACCTATATGAGCAATGCTGAGCAGAGTCACTCTCCCCACACGCTCCCCATGCCAATGCGAAGGTCGTCTGTTGAGCGCAGTTATTCTCCTAATACTCTGCCTACAAGCAAGTCATCCCGGCAAGACCGTGATAGGGACAATCTCTCCACCTCACTCCCAGTCAAACAATCTCTATTTGAACAGAACTTCATGTCCGATAATGGCAACTTTTCACGTCCATCCTCCGCGGACAGAAGCAGCTCCTCGAGCTCGCTCAATTCCAGGCAGGCATCTTTTGAGCAGGATTTTTTATCAAATAGTTTACAACTGAACCCACCGGAGCCTCCAGTGCGGAGTAACTCTCCAAGCTGGAGAAGTAGCTCGCCCAACCCACTACCTCTAAGCCCGCCCACCAAGGTAGAGAGGACCTCGAGGTCAGTTCCAAAGAGGAATTCCATAGAGAGGCCTCGCAATGGCAGTGCTATTCCTGTCAGAAAGTTGCATGAGAAAAATGGAGCTCTTTCTAGTTCTGCTGCTGCTGACACAACTGGTACCTCAGCAACTCGTGCTTCTGTATCAACCTCAGAAACTTTACCTTCGACATCATCTAATCCATTTTTTACTTCATTTAGTTCTTTTATACCTCCACCTTTGAATAACAAAACAAAAGAAAAGTCTGTGGAGACAAATCTACATAAAAGTGATAATCAAAATGTGCAAAATTCTACAAACAACAGAACATGCAAATCTTCTGCTAATCAGGGGTCAAGTCAGGGGTCAAGTCAGGGGTCAAGTCAGGGGTCAACCTTGACCCTGAGAAGAAATCAGTCTGCCAGTAACCATAGTAACAGTAGCGGCATAAGACCACCCAATTCTCTGGTGAATAGCAAGTCTGGTAATACGAACAGTATTAGGCCTACAGAAAACAGGAATATAAACAGTATTAAAGCTCCTGAAAACAGAAACATAGTGAAATCACCAGAGAACCGAACTATATCCAGCACAATAAAATCACCAGAAAACAGAACCGCAAATGCTATCAAGTCTCCTGAATATCAGATCAGTAGATCCCCCAATAATAATAGCACAGTTTCTAGTATAAGGCCTCCAAGCTCCATGTCAACCAAGTCACCAAACAACAACTCGACTCACGAGAAGGTGTCAATCTTGAGTGGTTCTCCCGGGGACCAGTCCGGGGACCAGTCCGGAGACGAGGGGAAGATCTCGTCGGCAAAGTCTCCCGCTGCTAACAAACCTCCCAGCTCCTTGTTTAGGAAATCTCCACGGGAAGGCAACAAACCACCAAACTCTCTGTTTACTAAATCTCCTAATGCTACAAACCAAGAGAACAAAGATCACGATGGCCTGCCTGGAAAATCTCCCCGCGACTCTGTCACCCCACCCAAAGCCAACAAACCGCCAGACTCCTTATTTAGCAAACCTCCGTCATCAAGGGAAGGAAGCAAACCACCAAATTCCTTATTTAGTAAATCCCCTTTGTCAAGAGAAGGAAATAAACCGCCGAGCTCGCTATTTAGCAAGCCAAGCTCTACTAGCTCAGGAAGTGGGCCACCAAATTCACTGTTTAGCAAATCTCCCAACTCGTCAGCTAACAAGCCTAACTCATTGTTCAGCAAGTCCCCTGTGCCTGCTGGTAGCACGACAAACCAGCCCCCAAATTCCCTATTTAACGATGGTCAGCAATCCACCAACAACCAACCTGCTATGCCCCCAGTGCTGAAAGGCTCGTTCTCCAGTATACCTCGTCCCCGCCACAATCCCTACGTCACCATGACCTATCCCTACGTATTTGATGAACAACAGTAAGTGTCAACCATTCCTATGGTAACTCAACTTGTACCCTATCTATACCTAGTATTTGGCAGCGGTTTGATTTGTTTGACATTCAGATTTTGTAGTGGATTTATTTCCTATTTTCTATTAGAAGTTAGGGGATGTCAATATAGGGTCTTGTTGCTATGGTAACCAGCACACATCCATTGTTTTGTCTTCTGTTTGTTATTGGATGGTGTGATGCTGGTTATGGTGCATTGTTCCTTGTCACATGACGTGACGTGTACATTTCATTGGTGATGGGTTAATGGACATGATTCAAGAATGGACTCAATGTTGTGATTTTCATGTTTTTCATGTTTTTATCGAGTAATATTTTGTTGTCTAGGTGTCTGTGTTGCACCCACTGTGTAGTTGATTGTTACTAGTTGAGGATCCTATTTATTTAGCCAAGAAACTTTTCAACTCATGAAAGCCAGGGCATGTACTGTATACCGAAATATTTTTCCATGTGGGATATTTTTGCAAGTTTTAATGGATTTGTGGAAAACTCCCAATATAATTTCATATTTGATACAAGAATATTCAAACACCATAAAATGAACATTTAATAAAAAAAGAATTCAGAAACCAAAAGCACCATCTTGTAATTTTTTGATAATTTTGTTATCATTCATCAGTCTTTCATTTGTTTATACACATATTCCCAATTCTTGCCCAAAACATCGAACAACTCGATTACTATTGGACCAATGTTTGATGGTTGGTTTAAAGAAGGAGCAAAGCACCAAGAAAGAAGAAACTGAAATAACAATACCAGAAGTAACAAATATAGTTTGGGAAACAGGGACTAATATTGGCAGGCTGCCTATAACATACTGCAGTTAATTTTATTCCAAATTGAAAAATATTGTCCACAAAAAATGTGTCAGTGATAAGAATCATGAGAATATAGTAGTTTATTAAATGACCAATCTGCAAAAAATGCAGATATCACACAAAATATTGTTGATATCACAAAAATATCCTAATACAAAAATATACAGTATACACGTTCCATTATAGCGCCATCAGTTCTTTTAATTTTGCATGGGATTAGACCTACATGTTGGATATGAATCTAAGTTCTCATATGTATATTATAACATATTAGTAGTGCATGCATGCTTTATCATTTATCAGCCTGTGTCACATAGATCCAGTGTTGTTATATCCAATGGTGTTCATGACTAAAATAATGACCAGATTTCCCATTGTTCTAACTGTCTTGAAGTATTAAGATATTACGATATTTGGTCCCACAAATTATCCCAATTCTGGTTTCAAAATTTGAAATAATAAGATTGTTAAGATAATCATGAATGCCATTTGATGAATATGATTGTTTTTTTTGTGATTTACAAATAAAAGTATAATTCTTAATATTTTTTTTATATATTTCATTTATTTCAGCAAGAAGTATTTTGTGTTAATGTGTTAATTAACAAATAATAAGGTTTTTAAAAAAAAGTGCACTCATACCGTAAAAGAACTCAATATGTAGCCCTCACAATATATTTCTGTAGAACAACTATACATATCAAATTTCATAACTGTTGTCACACTTTCTTGCTAATTAGTGATAATTTAATTATTAAGTATAATTTAAGATAAATATTGTGTCACAAGAGGTGTGATATACACTGGATGTGCCCTCTAGCTTGAGCAATGTGTGCACAGCTTTTGTTTTGAAGAATGTCTCATCATTTACCCGATCCACGGCAGATTGAACCACTCCTATGACAATATTATTATCCTGTTTCAGCATTGAAATAGAACAAAAATATCAGGAAATCATGAGGCAAGCAGGAATACTTACACTGGATGGTCAGGTAGGTGGACTGCAGTTTTTTTCCCCTCAAACGGTAGCTATTAACAGAGATATTTAACACAGAGATTGAAAGCAAGCTGAGGCGAACTGATCTCGTGGTGGCGCCACCGTCACCACCTACATGTGGACCTATCACACAATTTTAGCAAAACATACATTTCACCATAAATATGAGCATCATTATTAATTTGTGGACAGATATGTTTATTTGAAGAAGTTTGATTTGCAGAAACATCCAACGGGTCTGGCAGATCTGGATCCATTAGGAGAACTAGGTCATGGCACGTGTGGTCATGTGGTCAAGATGCGGCACAAGAGGAGCAGATATCTGATGGCGGTCAAGGTACGGGACACTCCTCATTCAATGGTCAACGTTTACCAGCTTCTTATGACCTGTCAGTTGTTTGGCACAGATTGACCCAGAGCTAAAAATTAATTTTCTTAAATGATGCTTAGATTCTTTCAGACTTTTGTGTTTTAAATATCTGTAATGAAAGATGTGTAAACAAAAATTAGCCCCGTCATTGAAAAAAACTTTCAAAACCTAAACTGTAGATGGCACCAGTAGTCTAGTGTGACCTGACACCTGGTGGCAAAATTTTTCCATTTCTATCTGCACTCGTTTATATGGAATAGCCGTTATCTGATGCACATACGTAATGCACATTTGCCATTAATGATATGGCTTTATTGATATTTTGTTTGTCTTTTTATTTTCAGCAAATGAGAAGATCAGGGAATCGAGAAGAAAACAAAAGAATAATAATGGATTTAGATGTTGTATTAAAATCTCACGATTGCCAATATATAGTTCAATGTTTAGGAACAATTATAACAAGTGTAAGTATAAAATAAAACTGCCAAAAGCCAATATAGATAATTTGATAATAAAATTTCAAGTGGTACATTTGACTTTGTTTTCAAAAACAACAGACAAGATTTAATGTTTACGCTCCAGTTGAATTTGATAACATCTCCATCAAAGATTTAAATGGTCGCAGAAGTTTGATAACACCAAAGAAGAAATGAAATTGAATTATTTTCCCTCTAAACTGAACATGTGATTATAATTTGACAATCGTTGTGTTTGTTTTTTCAGAGCGATGTGTGGATATGCATGGAGCTGATGAATACCTGTCTTGATAAATTAATGAAAAGACTCAAATCACCTATTCCTGAAAAAATCCTAGGAAAAGTTAGTTGTGCCGTGAGTAGAAGAAGTCATCTAATTTTTATCTTCCTTGAGATAAACTTGGAGATTATTAGTTATATCAGTTCTTTTAATTTGGTAATAAAGGTTTTTCCGAAAACACACATCATGACATATTAAATTAAAGTTTTGCAGGCTACACATATTAGTAACACATGGGAGAATATTTGCAGAATTCAGATCTAAGCATATTGTATCTTTACAAATAAAAATCAACATCATTCACTCCTTCCTGCATTCAATGCTCTCTACCAAATTATTTTATACATATTACGTTCAATAATTTACATTATTATGTCATTCCACCCAGAAACAAATTTTTTAAAAACTTCCACACAATAAAATCTTGCTATTCCAAGTTCCCAAATATTTGTTTTCTTGGCTTTGGTCGATGATTAATCAATCAGAATTTGGCAAATATTCATTTAAAGGCTTTCAACATGGCAGATGAAGTCACACTGTCCACCAGAGGTACACACAAACTATTACCTCTGGCTAACCCAGATTAGTATTCATCCGGTACTACTTTTACTGGCCATGTGCTCATGAACTGTCAGTCAGTAATTATTGTCATAAGTATGATAACATCGTTTTAGATTGAATATAAAGTTGTATTAATGTAGAGTTGTATTAAAAAGTACACAGGTTAACTTTTGAACGTTTTTCCTTGGTTTGGATAATCAAGGGCAAAGAAGATCAAAAGAATTCAAACTGTAAACAAAGCGGCCATTTCCTGATTACTCCCCAAGAAAATGGCTTCTCCACTGGAGAAAAGATTCCCAAGTTTAATGTCTCTTAAAAGTTGTGAAGTGAAAACTTTATGTAAAGAGTCAAATTTATATAAAATACTTTATCAAATTGAATACACCATAAGAAAAGAAATAAGTAAGACAGACAGTTGCATTGAAAGTTGGTGGATGTGGTGAGCCAGCACTAAAAGGCATGCACCTTGTACAGAGGTGATAGGTTTACCACGTCGCCCTCTGGTGGAGTTTGAGATGAGGTGCACTTGTTGATTTTTTCTTTTGTTCTTTGGCCAAACATTTTAACGATGTCATTGCAGCGACATGCAATGCAAAAAGGAAAATAAAACAACAATGCTAAAGAACTTCAATGTAATATACACTTATGCGCCTTGGGTTTTTCTATATCAAGCTATTCTTAATAAAACACCTTATTTTTTCCCAAGCATAAGATTTCTTGTGGTAATTGTTACAACTCAAGAATGTAATTGATCACCTATTATTGTGTTTAAAAATATAAAGAAAAAAAGGTGTCTCATTATTGTACTTAGTTCTTGTCAGATAAGTTCTGATACCATTGTTGTGTCATTTCAGACTGTGAAAGCCTTACATTACCTCAAGGAAGAGCATGGTGTTATACATAGAGGTCAGCACATACCACATTATCTATATATACATATAAATATATATATACGTTTAACACAAACTTATCTCTCCAAGATTAACTAACTATAAAGTAATATATCTTGATGGTTTTATGAAAATAGTTAAATATGAAAATATATAAACTCTTTGCTTAATTGTGGGGAGAAATCATCTACCCATCATTTAATTATAATTTAACTGTTAATAAATCATTAAAATCTGTAATCTGAGAAATAACTTGTGGTGTTTAAGAGTAATACAGCAAGGCATATGTTGAGTGTAACTTGACTAAAGCATTAAATTTATACCCATATTATTTCTGATATGAAACCATTATTTCCATTGCACATGTGAAACTATTATTCTGTTGTTTCAGATGTGAAACCGTCCAACATTTTACTAGATGAGCGGGGACATATTAAGTTGTGTGACTTTGGAATAAGTGGTCGCTTAGTGGATTCCAAAGCTAAGACCAGGAGCGCAGGATGTGCAGCGTATATGGCAGTGAGTATATCATTATTCAATAATCTCAATCTAAATGCCACTTGATGTAACTCATGTCTCTTTATGGACTAAAAGTGCAGAGTCAGAAACGATTTAAAGTTAAACAAGACAATGTTCTACATCTATAAGTTTACTCGGCAAAACCAATTGGCATCCCGCCGTGATTACTTTAAATCGCGCCATCGTTTTATGTTATAAGGCTACCAAAGAGCGTTTTTAGAGGGCAATGTATAACAACCAATCACTGTAGAGTACTGAAGTGATACGCAATTTCCTTAGAAAATGATTGGTCCATTGTCCTTGTGAGGCGTGAATCAGAAGGAGACATTTGTGGTTTTATCACGCCGTTGTCTTATGTCTTCCTCCAAACAAGATCCCTGCTAAGTACTTCTCAGCCTTTCCCTAACCTGATCTAATACAAAATTATCATGGCCTGTAATTGCATAATTGCATTGATGTGTGTTTTATTTTGATAATCCAATATGTTGCACTTTATCACTATGGGAAGGCACCAAAATACTTGGTCACCTTGCTGAAAATATTTGCTCTCAAAAACCAGCATCAGGACTTAATAAACATGGACTTTGTGAACATTTCCTTCTTTCATTATCATAGGATATTGAAAATTAATAGCATAAAGTAGAAAAACACCACAGAATGTCCATGACAAGAAAGTTAAAGACAGATTTGTCTAAATAAAATGGCTTTCGTCTTGAAGCTGGGTCAGCAGGTTTAATAGAATCAGCAGGGTTAATAGAGTCAGCAGGGTTGATAGCATCAGCAGGGCCAATAGGGTCAGCAGGGTCAATAGGTTCAGCAGGGCCAATAGGTTCAGCAGAGGCAATAGGTTCAGCAGGGTCAATAGAGTCAATAGGGTCAGCAATGCACATCTAATGGCTGGGCTCAATATGCTAAACAAAGTGACAGGCAATTTGGCTTGTGAAGATTGTGATGATTTGGGCTCCATTGAGGTCAGGCCTGTTAAGTCTCTGGATGAACACACAGACAGACAGACTGATCACCACATGATTTCACTTGCACCTTTAAAACTGTTGAAAATCTAGTCCAGGATGACTTCTGAAGTTAAATGCATTAAACACACACACAATTTTGCAAATAACATCTATAGAAACAAAAAAGTAAATGACACATCATCTCCCTGAAAAAATATCATTTGTGATGCTCTTGTTATAAAATAATTGACTGCATTCAAAAATGTCAAATGAATATTGTCAGCAAAATTAACATAACCTATGACTTTGGATTCCTTGCTATGCACTTTGTTATAAATGATATGAATGCATGAAACAAGCTCATTTCATCACCTACATCTTAAACTTCAGACTTAAATAGAAGGTCAAGGCCATGAATTGTCACCACTTACTCAAGTTTCACACAATGTTGGACTCAGTTTTGGAGCCAAACCTGCTTGAAGTGATAAAACTGTTTTCTTAAAGTCTATTTATTAAGGAGATGTTATCAAAGAAAATCATTGATCAGCTTTACATATCTGAGCTCCGTAAATCCACCAGATGGCAGTATTGCACCATCATGATGGGAGAGTACTTCTGGTTGGTCAAACAAGTTGTGGCAAAACATGAGTCATATTCTGATGAAAAATGGCTTATAGGGCTAGTATTTAGCATCAAAGGTATTCATCACATCTTAAATATATCCAAGGAAACAGATTGTTTGTATATTTACTCACAGTGAAGCAAAGATAATTGTGATCAACATCAAATGATCGACATGATAGCAAAGGTAAAAATTTTGAAGATTTTTTAAATGATAAATCTTTAAATTTCTCATACTCCTGCATAACAAGATAAAATCATGAACAATTAACGCAAAGTGTTGGAAATTCAGATACAAGTTTTAGCTTGATGTTTTTTGTTCAAGAAATATCATTTCTGGAGGAAGTGACAGAATGAAAAACACTGATTTCCTTACACTATTATTATCAACCAGTGCTATATTTATAATGATCAGATATTTATAATGAGATGTTCTCAGGTGAAGAATACGGTGCTAACAGGTTTACCTACCATGATTGTGAGCATGGATTTGAGGGTGAGTTTGGGAGATATTGCATGATTAATCAGATGCCTGTGACAGCTGAGTGCCAGGATTGCACTCTCATTGCTAAATTAAAAAAATGAAACGGCTGACTTCATAGATCTAGATCACAGAGTCAGATAGGTGATTATATAAGCATGTTGGAATTCTCAGACAATAGGAATTCTGAGCCCAATCCCCTTATTGTCATATATTCAGCCAAGATGACAATGAAAGATTTTTATTAAGGAAATCGAATCGAGGTGTCAAACCAATCAGCTCTCAGATTACACTCTATGGATATGTGCTAGATCCAGGGATGGATCTATGGGGATGTAGGGTCTAGGCTACATCCAGGGATGGGTCTATGGGGATGTAGGGGATAGGCTATATCCAGGGATGGGTCTATGGGGATGTAGGGTCTAGGCTTTATCCAGGGATGGGTCTATGGGGATGTAGGGTCTAGGCTGTATCTAGGGATGGATCTATGGGGATGTAGGGTCTAGGCTACATCCAGGGATGGGTCTATGGGGATGTAGGGTCTAGGCTATATCCAGGGATGGGTCCATGGGGATGTAGGGTCTAGGCTACATCCAGGGATGGGTCTATGGGGATGTAGGGTCTAGGCTATATCCAGGGATGGGTCCATGGGGATGTAGAGTCTAGGCTATATTCAGGGATGGGTCTATGGGGATGTAGGGTCCAGGTTATATCCAGGGATGGGTCTATGGGGATGTAGGGTCTAGGCTATATCCAGGGATGGGTATATGGGGATGTAGGGTCTAGGCTATATCCAGGGATGGATCTATGGGGATGTAGGGTTCTGGCTATATCCAGGGATGGGTCTATGGGGATGTAGGGTCTAGGCTATATCCAGGGATGGGTCTATGGGGATGTAGGGTCTAGGCTATATCCAGGGATGGGTATATGGGGATGTAGGGTCTAGGCTATATCCAGGGATGGATCTATGGGGATGTAGGGTCTAGGCTATATCCAGGGATGGTTCATGGGGATGTAGGGTTCTGGCTATATCCAGGGATGGGTCTATGTGGATGTAGGGTCTAGGCTATATCCAGGGATGGGTCCATGGGGATGTAGGGTCTAGGCTATATCCAGGGATGGGTCTATGGGGATGTAGGGTTCTGGCTATATCCAGGGATGGGTATATGGGGATGTAGGGTCTAGGCTATATCCAGGGATGGTTCATGGGGATGTAGGATCTGGCTATATTCAGGGATGGGTCTATGGGGATGTAGGGTCTAGGCTATATCCAGGGATGGTTCATGGGGATGTAGGGTCTAGGCTATATCCAGGGATGGGTCTATGGGGATGTAGGGTCTAGGCTATATCCAGGAATGGTTCATGGGGATGTAGGGTTCTGGCTATATCCAGGGATGGTTCATGGGGATGTAGGGTTCTGGCTATATCCAGGGATGGTTCATGGGGATATAGGGTCTAGGCTATATACAGGGATGGGTCCATGGGGATGTAGGGTCGAGGCTACATCCAGGGATGGGTCCATGGGGATGTAGGGTCTAGGCTATATCCAGGGATGGGTCTATGGGGATGTAGGGTCTAGGCTATATCCAGGGATGGTTCATGGGGATGTAGGGTTCTGGCTATATCCAGGGATGGTTCATGGGGATATAGGGTCTAGGCTATATACAGGGATGGGTCCATGGGGATGTAGGGTCTAGGCTACATCCAGGGATGGGTCCATGGGGATGTAGGGTCTAGGCTATATCCAGGGATGGGTCTATGGGGATGTAGGGTCTAGGCTATATCCAGGGATGGGTCCATGGGGATGTAGGGTCTATGGTATATCCAGGGATGGGTCTATGGGGATGTAGGGTCTAGGCTATATCCAGGGATGGATCTATGGGGATGTAGGGTCTAGGCTATATCCAGGGATGGGTCCATGGGGATGAAGGGTCTAGGCTATATCCAGGGATGGGTCTATGGGGATGTAGGGGATAGGCTTTATCCAGGGATGGGTCTATGGGGATGTAGGGTCTAGGCTATATCCAGGGATGGGTCCATGGGAATGTAGGGTTTAGGCTGTATCCAGGCATAGTTCATGGGGATGTAGAGTCTAGGCTGTATCCAGGGATGGGTCCATGGGGATGTAGGGTCTAGGCTATATCCAGGGATGGGTCCATGGGAATGTAGGGTTTAGGCTATATCCAAGGATGGGTCCATGGGGATGTAGAGTCTAGGCTGTATCCAGGGATGGGTCCATGGGGATGTAGAGTCTAGGCTGTATCCAAGGATGGGTCCATGGGGATGTAGAGTCTAGGCTGTATCCAGGGATGGGTCCATGGGGATGTAGGGTCTAGGCTGTATCCAGGGATGGGTCTATGGGGATGTAGGGTTTAGGCTATATCCAAGGATGGGTCCATGGGGATGTAGAGTCTAGGCTGTATCCAGGGATGGGTCCATGGGGATGTAGAGTCTAGGCTGTATCCAGGGATGGGTCCATGGGGATGTAGAGTCTAGGCTGTATCCAGGGATGGGTCCATGGGGATGTAGGGTCTAGGCTGTATCCAAGGATGGGTCCATGGGGATGTAGGGTCTAGGCTATATCCAGGGATGGGTCCATGGGGATGTAGGGTCTAGGCTATATCCAGGGATGGGTCCATGGGGATGTAGGGTCTAGGCTATATCCAGGGATGGGTCCATGGGAATGTAGGGTCTAGGCTATATCCAGGGATGGGTCTATGGGGATGTAGGGTTCTGGCTATATCCAGAGATGGGTCTATGGGGATGTAGGGTCTAGGCTATATCCAGGGATGGATCTATGGGGATGTAGGGTCTAGGCTATATCCAGGGATGGATCTATGGGGATGTAGGGTCTAGGCAATATCCAGGGATGGATCTATGGGGATGTAGGGTCTAGGCCATATCCAGGGATGGATCTATGGGGATGTAGGGTCTGGGCTATATCCAGGGATGGGTCTATGGGGATGTAGGGTCTAGGCTATATTCAGGGATGGGTCTATGGGGATGTAGGGTCTAGGCTATATCCAGGGATGGTTCATGGGGATGTAGGGTTTAGGCTATATCCAGGGATGGGTCTATGGGGATGTAGGGTTCTGGCTATATCCAGGGATGGGTCTATGGGGATGTAGGGTCTAGGCTATATCCAGGGATGGATCTATGGGGATGTAGGGTCTAGGCTATATCCAGGGATGGATCTATGGGGATGTAGGGTCTAGGCTATATCCAGGGATGGATCTATGGGGATGTAGGGTCTAGGCCATATCCAGGGATGGATCTATGGGGATGTAGGGTCTGGGCTATATTCAGGGATGGGTCTATGGGGATGTAGGGTCTAGGCTATATTCAGGGATGGGTCTATGGGGATGTAGGGTCTAGGCTATATCCAGGGATGGATCTATGGGGATGTAGGGTCTAGGCTGTATCCAGGGATGGAGATGTAGGGTCTAGGCTATATCCAGGGATGGATCTATGGGGATGTAGGGTCTAGGCTATATCCAGGGATGGGTCCATGGGAATGTAGGGTCTAGGCTATATACAGGGATGGTTCATGGGGATGTAGGGTCTAGGCTATATCCAGGGATGGGTCTATGGGGATGTAGGGTCTAGGCTATATCCAGGGATGGGTCTATGGGGATGTAGGGTCTAGGCTATATCCAGGGATGGATCTGTGGGGATGTAGGGTTTAGGCTATATCCAGGGATGGGTCTATGGGGATGTAGGGTTCTGGCTATATCCAGGGATGGGTCTATGGGGATGTAGGGTCTAGGCTATATCAAGGGATGGATCTATGGGGATGTAGGGTCTAGGCTATATCCAGGGATGGATCTATGGGGATGTAGGGTCTAGGCCATATCCAGGGATGGATCTATGGGGATGTAGGGTCTGGGCTATATCCAGGGATGGGTCTATGGGGATGTAGGGTCTAGGCTATATTCAGGGATGGGTCTATGGGGATGTAGGGTCTAGGCTATATCCAGGGATGGATCTATGGGGATGTAGGGTCTAGGCTGTATCCAGGGATGGAGATGTAGGGTCTAGGCTATATCCAGGGATGGGGATGTAGGGTCTAGGCTATATCCAGGGATGGGTCTATGGGGATATAGGGTCTAGGCTATATTCAGGGATGGATCTATATGGATGTAGGGTCTAGGCTATATCCAGGGATGGGTCTATGGGGATGTAGGGTCTAGGCTATATTCAGGGATGGATCTATGGGGAAGTAGGGTCTAGGCTGTATCCAGGGATGGGTCTATAGGGAAGCAGGGTCTAGGCTATATCCAGGGATGGGTCTATGGGGATGTAGGGTCTAGGCTATATTCAGGGATGGATCTATGGGGAAGTAGGGTCTAGGCTGTATCCAGGGATGGGTCTATTGGGATGTAGGATCTTGGCTATATCCAGGGATGGGTCTTTGGGGATGTAGGGTCTAGGCTGTATCCAGGGATGGTTCGTGGGGATGTAGGGTCTATGGTATATCCAGGGATGACTCATGGGGATGTAGGGTCTATGGTATATCCAGGGATGGGTCTATGGGGATGTAGGGTCTAGGCTATATCCAGTGATGGGTCTATGGGGATGTAGGGTCTAGGCTGTATCCAGGGATGGTTCAAGGGGATGTAGGGTCTAGGCTGTATCCAGGGATGGATCTATGGGGATGTAAGGTCTATGGTATATCCAGGGATGATTCATGGGGATGTAGGGTCTAGGCTATATCCAGGGATGGATCTATGGGGATGTAGGGTCTAGGCTATATCCAGGGATGGGTCCATGGGGATGAAGGGTCTAGGCTATATCCAGGGATGGGTCTATGGGGATGTAGGGGATAGGCTTTATCCAGGGATGGGTCTATGGGGATGTAGGGTCTAGGCTATATCCAGGGATGGGTCCATGGGAATGTAGGGTTTAGGCTGTATCCAGGCATAGTTCATGGGGATGTAGAGTCTAGGCTGTATCCAGGGATGGGTCCATGGGGATGTAGGGTCTAGGCTATATCCAGGGATGGGTCCATGGGAATGTAGGGTTTAGGCTATATCCAAGGATGGGTCCATGGGGATGTAGAGTCTAGGCTGTATCCAGGGATGGGTCCATGGGGATGTAGAGTCTAGGCTGTATCCAAGGATGGGTCCATGGGGATGTAGAGTCTAGGCTGTATCCAGGGATGGGTCCATGGGGATGTAGGGTCTAGGCTGTATCCAGGGATGGGTCTATGGGGATGTAGGGTTTAGGCTATATCCAAGGATGGGTCCATGGGGATGTAGAGTCTAGGCTGTATCCAGGGATGGGTCCATGGGGATGTAGAGTCTAGGCTGTATCCAGGGATGGGTCCATGGGGATGTAGAGTCTAGGCTGTATCCAGGGATGGGTCCATGGGGATGTAGGGTCTAGGCTGTATCCAAGGATGGGTCCATGGGGATGTAGGGTCTAGGCTATATCCAGGGATGGGTCCATGGGGATGTAGGGTCTAGGCTATATCCAGGGATGGGTCCATGGGGATGTAGGGTCTAGGCTATATCCAGGGATGGGTCCATGGGAATGTAGGGTCTAGGCTATATCCAGGGATGGGTCTATGGGGATGTAGGGTTCTGGCTATATCCAGAGATGGGTCTATGGGGATGTAGGGTCTAGGCTATATCCAGGGATGGATCTATGGGGATGTAGGGTCTAGGCTATATCCAGGGATGGATCTATGGGGATGTAGGGTCTAGGCAATATCCAGGGATGGATCTATGGGGATGTAGGGTCTAGGCCATATCCAGGGATGGATCTATGGGGATGTAGGGTCTGGGCTATATCCAGGGATGGGTCTATGGGGATGTAGGGTCTAGGCTATATTCAGGGATGGGTCTATGGGGATGTAGGGTCTAGGCTATATCCAGGGATGGTTCATGGGGATGTAGGGTTTAGGCTATATCCAGGGATGGGTCTATGGGGATGTAGGGTTCTGGCTATATCCAGGGATGGGTCTATGGGGATGTAGGGTCTAGGCTATATCCAGGGATGGATCTATGGGGATGTAGGGTCTAGGCTATATCCAGGGATGGATCTATGGGGATGTAGGGTCTAGGCTATATCCAGGGATGGATCTATGGGGATGTAGGGTCTAGGCCATATCCAGGGATGGATCTATGGGGATGTAGGGTCTGGGCTATATTCAGGGATGGGTCTATGGGGATGTAGGGTCTAGGCTATATTCAGGGATGGGTCTATGGGGATGTAGGGTCTAGGCTATATCCAGGGATGGATCTATGGGGATGTAGGGTCTAGGCTGTATCCAGGGATGGAGATGTAGGGTCTAGGCTATATCCAGGGATGGATCTATGGGGATGTAGGGTCTAGGCTATATCCAGGGATGGGTCCATGGGAATGTAGGGTCTAGGCTATATACAGGGATGGTTCATGGGGATGTAGGGTCTAGGCTATATCCAGGGATGGGTCTATGGGGATGTAGGGTCTAGGCTATATCCAGGGATGGGTCTATGGGGATGTAGGGTCTAGGCTATATCCAGGGATGGATCTGTGGGGATGTAGGGTTTAGGCTATATCCAGGGATGGGTCTATGGGGATGTAGGGTTCTGGCTATATCCAGGGATGGGTCTATGGGGATGTAGGGTCTAGGCTATATCAAGGGATGGATCTATGGGGATGTAGGGTCTAGGCTATATCCAGGGATGGATCTATGGGGATGTAGGGTCTAGGCCATATCCAGGGATGGATCTATGGGGATGTAGGGTCTGGGCTATATCCAGGGATGGGTCTATGGGGATGTAGGGTCTAGGCTATATTCAGGGATGGGTCTATGGGGATGTAGGGTCTAGGCTATATCCAGGGATGGATCTATGGGGATGTAGGGTCTAGGCTGTATCCAGGGATGGAGATGTAGGGTCTAGGCTATATCCAGGGATGGGGATGTAGGGTCTAGGCTATATCCAGGGATGGGTCTATGGGGATATAGGGTCTAGGCTATATTCAGGGATGGATCTATATGGATGTAGGGTCTAGGCTATATCCAGGGATGGGTCTATGGGGATGTAGGGTCTAGGCTATATTCAGGGATGGATCTATGGGGAAGTAGGGTCTAGGCTGTATCCAGGGATGGGTCTATAGGGAAGCAGGGTCTAGGCTATATCCAGGGATGGGTCTATGGGGATGTAGGGTCTAGGCTATATTCAGGGATGGATCTATGGGGAAGTAGGGTCTAGGCTGTATCCAGGGATGGGTCTATTGGGATGTAGGATCTTGGCTATATCCAGGGATGGGTCTTTGGGGATGTAGGGTCTAGGCTGTATCCAGGGATGGTTCGTGGGGATGTAGGGTCTATGGTATATCCAGGGATGACTCATGGGGATGTAGGGTCTATGGTATATCCAGGGATGGGTCTATGGGGATGTAGGGTCTAGGCTATATCCAGTGATGGGTCTATGGGGATGTAGGGTCTAGGCTGTATCCAGGGATGGTTCAAGGGGATGTAGGGTCTAGGCTGTATCCAGGGATGGATCTATGGGGATGTAAGGTCTATGGTATATCCAGGGATGATTCATGGGGATGTAGGGTCTAGGCTGTATCCAGTCATAGTTCATGGGGATGTAGGGTCTATGGTATATCCAGGGATGGGTCTATGCCTCTATGGGGATTTAGGGTCTAGGCTGTATCCAGGGATGGATCTATGGGGATGTAGGGTCTAGGCTGTAGGGTCTAGGCTGTATCCAGGGATGGATCTATGGGGATGTAGGGTCTAGGCTATATCCAGGGATGGGTCTATGGGGATGTAGGGTCTAGGCTATATCCAGGGATGGGTCTATGGGGATGTAGGGTCCAGGCTATATCCAGGGATGGGTCTATGCCTCTATGGGGATTTAGGGTCTAGGCTGTATCCAGGGATGGATCTATGGGGATGTAGGGTCTAGGCTGTAGGGTCTAGGCTGTATCCAGGGATGGATCTATGGGGATGTAGGATCTAGGCTATATCCAGGGATGGGTCTATGGGGATGTAGGGTCTAGGCTATATCCAGGGATGGATCTATGTGGAAGTAGGGTCTAGGCTGTATCCAGGGATGGTTCATGGTGATGTAGGGTTCTGGCTATATCCAGGGATGGGTCTATGGGGATGTAGGGTCTAGGCTGTATCCAGGGATGGTTCATGGGGATGTAGGGTCTAGGCTACATTGTATATCCAGGGATGGGTCTATGGGGATGTAGGGTCTAGGCTATATCCAGGGATGGTTCATGGGGATGTAGGGTCCAGGCTACATCCAGGGATGGTTCATGGGGATGTACGGTCTAGGCTGTATCCAGGGATGGGTCTTTGGGGAAGTAGGGTCTAGGCTATATCCAGGGATGGGTCTATGGGGATGTAGGGTCTGGGCTATATCCAGGGATGGATCTATGGGGATGTAGGGTCTAGGCTGTATCCATGGTTCGGTCTATGGCGAAGTAGGGTCTAGGCTATATCCAGGGATGGGTCTATGGGGATGTAGGTTCTAGGCAATATCCAGGGATGGGTCTATGGGGATGTAGGGTCTAGGCTATATCCAGGGATGGATCTATGGGGATGTAGGGTCTAGGCTGTATCCATGGATGGGTCTATGGCGAAGTAGGGTCTAGGCTATATCCAGGGATGGGTCTATGGGGATGTAGGGTCTAGGCTATATCCAGGGATGGGTCTATGGGGATGTAGGGTCTAGGCTATATCCAGGGATGGGTCTATGGGGATGTAGGGTCTAGGCTGTATTCAGGGATGGGTCTATGGGGAAGTAGGGTCTAGGCTGTATTCAGGGATGGGTCTATGGGGATGTAGGGTCTAGGCTATATCCAGGGATGGTTCATGGGGATGTAGGGTCTAGGATATATACAGGGATGGCTTTTTTGTTCTGCATCCTGCAGATCAAACTTTTATAATGTCCTACAATATCTTGCATGTCTAAAAGCAGATATTTTGTATTTGTTTGTATCAGAAATCCAATACAAACTCAATTATATTACCTCGCATGAAAGTAGCTAACACAGCCAAAAGTTTTAATAATCAATAGTACATTGATCCATACCAAGATTAGAAGTGAGTTGAGAAAACATTGCAACCAAGATGATCAACAGAATTATGACAACATGTGAACTTTGTGAAGACAATTTTAGTGTAATCTAGTCTAGATAAGTGGTGCTAGCACTCACCTGGGGGATGACATTGAGTTCAAGTGGATCAGTTAGTGTCTGTGCGGGTGAGGAGCAGATAATCCGTATAAGTGTAGCAGGGGGTACTTAATCCATAAGCTTCTCCATGTTGAGCACCACTGATCTGCTTTCTCCATTTATTCGCCTCAGAACTGCTGCCGTCCCCCGGGGAATAATATTGTGTATTTTGTTTGAAATATTAGTGGCATTTTTCTGTCACAGCTGGATGTTATTTTAATGCACAATCCAATAAAAAGCACTTTTCATCACCTGAGTAAAAGTATTTTTACAATGAGCTTATCTTGAGACTCTTTTGCCAGTATATTTTTTCCAACTTCAAAAAAAAACACCATAGAGACTCAAGTGCATGAAGTAAAACTTAAAGCCTTAAAAATAGCTTGTATCCAATTTTTCTGACTATCTTAGTTCAACCAGCTAGTTTTTCTAAAACTTTCCAGGTGAAAATACATAGTTTCAGTTGTAATGTCATTTAAATATGTGCATTCTTTATATATTTCATCACTTTTAACAAAGACTAAAAAATAAATAAGTTAAAAAAAATCTGCCCCCTATCCTATTTTTTCGGGGCACAGTCTTGGAAACAAAGAAGGAGTTTTGAATAATTTGACAGAGTTGATATTTATACCACTGTGACACTGAAGTTCCTGAATGTTATCTCAGAGTCAGATATCAGAAGGAATGACGTAGATGATAATCAACATCCTCTGTATAGAATTAGCCGCTGGCTCTTTGCATCATGCCATTCTGCAACAAATAAATGCCTCATTGTACAGATTAATGACCATATAGTTCGTCTGATCAATATCCATCTCAAATTAACTAAGATGTTGACTCAGGTTTTCTGTCCTTCGTATAACCTCATACTCTCTGTATTAAGACAGCCAATCATTGTCGTTATTATGCTTAGAAAGTGAGTAGGAAAACAGAAAAATAATAGAAAAATCAAAGGTCATATTCGTACATATTTTTTGCTAACTTATCTGATTTAATGCAACCCCCCCAAAAAAAAAACAAAGAACAAAAAAACAAACAAACAAACAAAAACAAAATTGAGAAGTTTCCTTTAGTGTATTGCAGAGTACAGCAAAGAATGTAGATTCAAAGTCTTTCTGAAAGTCCTTTGGTAACTGTAAATTTCAAGGGTTTTCAAGGTTTTCTGCTGATATTCACAGCAGACTGAAGTTTGTCAGCAGGGTTCTCAAGTATCACCTCACCTTTCCATGCGATGTCATGATACCTACTGTAACATTAGATCTATAACTCTTGTTTCTAAATGATCATCATGATTACCCATAGCAAGCCTACCATGTCTGAAGACTGGGAGCAAAATAGATGCTTGGTTTTGATAATTATTACATTTAACAGATTTTTGTCTGAGGTTTGGGAGCTGGCAGTCAACTCTAGGACTGAGGGCCGAAATCTGTTATCAGATACATTTATAGTGGTTTATCACATACCTTTTGTAGTTTTAAGCTGTCAGTAATGTGATATATGGCTCTGTTCTAGAACGTGAGACCCAAACTTGCATGATTTTTCGAATTTGGGAACGTGCACGAATTTCATAGGTTGTTTTATCCATAGGTGCCCCTTGGTCTCTTACATGCTTACATGGAAGGATAATGGATTTATTCCAGTGATTTCAAAAAAAAGTGGAAATAACACCAAAAGATGGATGCTTCATAAAAAAAGCAAATCTGAATTTAATTCAGATCTCAGCAAAATTAGAAATTAATATTTGATTTAATTCTCCTGGCTGGGAGTGGGGACAGGTTCAGTGTATAGAATTTACCATATAATGATACTTGGGATGAAATTGATTAGGTGTCAGAAACTGAAAACTGAAGATGAGTGCTTTTTTGACATGTCAAGAAAAGTCCAACTTTTTCAGGGGTGTAAAAATTGGAGTATTTATGCCATTGAAATATACATGACTGCCCTGGGCATGTTTAAAAATAAGGATATTTTGTAGAAATATGTTATTTGAAAAATAAGCAATATGTTCGATTCCTGGCCCAAATTATGGATGTTTTTTGACTTTAAGGGGAAAATGGTAGATTTTTATTGAATCTCATTTCATAAAGGTACCTTTCAATCAAAATCATGCCAGGAAGGTGTGCTTAACTGAAATATTCCTTGTAGCATAAAATTAAAGTATAATATTGTAATAATAAATGCCAATCATTGCAAATGTGTTCTTTTTTTTGCAAACAAAGGACACTTTTTGACATATTTTGGCCTAAAAACAATCATTAAACCTATTCTACACATTCTAGACCATTCAATTTATAGTCATGAACTTTAATGGAATATGTCCTATGATGCACATCTATAAGTTACAAAAAGCTAGTGTAGATGAGCAAAGTTGGGGTATGGACACTTTTTGACGCATCGTGAAAAAAGGGCACATAATATCCCAAATCCTCAACTGCTTGCACATATATGATAATATAGATGGGCAAATATAATTTCCTTGTTTGTATTCATATCAGCAATATTGTGCTTTTAATTTACTTTGATGATTTCCCTAGAACAATTTGGTTCAACCATATCAACTGCTGACATGATTTTTGGTCTACAAAATAAGATTGGTTCAATTCCTGACATTCAATATTGTGAATGACTGACTATTTTGAGTAGGAGTGGAAAACCTTTCCAACACCAAATACAATACTTGATATATTAAAAGATTTTTTGCATGTTTTAGTCACCCAATGATTAGGAGAATGAATTTCAAATTGGACACTTTTGGACAAGGAGTCTCAAAATATGTGCAGATTTTTTGACCCTGGTCAAAAGTATACAAAAATCCATTCACAATCTAATGACCTTCAAGGTGACATTGACCACACCATATGAAAGTCAGATCACATCCCCTCACAAAAAAAACCCAAATGTTCACTATTTGTGGTGAAATAATGCCATAACAATCCTTTCAAAATATGCACATTTCCCTGGTGGACATCTCTTTGGACTGTCCATGAAGGGGCCACCCTATTTACCATTGTCTAGTTTTCTTTTGTGCCTTCTTCTTTCTTTTTTCACTACCCACTGCTACCAATATGGCTGCTCCCACCAAAAATACTGTCTACACCAAATGTTCCCCCCTATAATTTTCTGCTTGCCTCCTCCAACACCAATGTACACTTGCTGGACGTTTATGCTTTTTTTTGACTGAACATTGTTTCCTAAAATATGGAAAAAATTTGTTATTAATTTCAATGTTTTTGGTATTTTTTACAAGTTTTATCAGTTCTTATAAATGAAATATAAGTAGGATATCATAATTTGCCTCTGCCTACAAGTAAAATGGGCTTTTTGGAGGCAAGTGGACACTTCCAAAATGGAGGGAAAAATTTGGTTCACTGATCACTTTTTGACTGGATATAAATCTTGTAAAAAAGCAGGGTTAGCCTTGGAATTACCAAAAACTGGCTGGACAAAACTTTCATTGGACTCTTTGTGTGGATTTCATACCATCTAGACATCAGTAAGTCATTTTATTTCAAAGATTGAAGCTTTTTAAGAAGATGTGTTTTAACAGGATGTGCACAAAATGCACAAATTTTCCTTGACATTGAACTTCAATCTTCCAGTTTAGCAAGTTAATTATACTTTTTAGCACTTGAAATTATGATCCCAATGTTGCCATATTTATTAGTGACAAGATACTGAAAACCGTTTTTCGATATTGAAAAAAAAAATTTCACCGCGATTCATTCTTTACAGTAGTGTATGAAATGGTGGATGTCCCTCTGACCGGTCTCACGTTCTAGAACAGAGCCATATGTAAATGGTCATGAACGTTTAAGAAATGTCATAATGACCTCAAAATATAGCTCCATGAATGCTTAATTAATATATAGATAAGACATCACACAGTATCAAAATTGGGGCACAAAGCTCGGGTGATAACAACTCGTAAGCGTTATCGTTCATGTTTTAAAATGAGGCTCCAATGCATTTTCAATATACAGATTTCTGTCCTGTGGTGATATTAAATTACTCATAGCAATACCAGGAGCATAGCACATGACAATCCTGACAAACACATAAATATGTGTTTTTTTTTCCGTGAAGGGTAAAAGTATTGATTAAAATAATATCTCAAAACCTTCTTGTGTCATATTTGTTCATATTAATGATATCTCAAAATCTTCTCATTTCTTGTTTGCTCATGTTAATGATATTTAAATTGCTTTTCCATATTTTGAGAAAAAAATCTTATCAGAGTAAGCAGAGTGTCAAACCATGTGTTTGTCTCCTATTATTTTATTTTTTTAATTTTTTTATTTCTTAATCATAAAGTTATAAAAAAACAATCTCTTGTGTTGATGTGATCGAGACACAGTGTACATGGATATATACAGTGAACATTTCTTTGATAAAAAAATCCAAATTGATTGTAGGAAATGCGGGACTTTGCGACATGTTCCCACCTTTTATTCTTGTGTCATCGTTTTCATCTGCTAAAATGTGATTTACTTCTCTTTCAGCCCGAGAGAATTGATCCGCCAGACCCTACAAAGCCGGACTACGACATCCGTGCGGACGTCTGGAGCCTGGGAATATCACTGGTCAGTTGTGTTGCATTAAGTTTGTCATCATTTAGAGGCACCCCTGTCTCCAGCATGCCCATGTGGCTACTCCTAAAACCTCGTTATCATCATGCGTGGTCACTCTTAAAGGAGAGACAAGATGATGAGGAGAAAAAGATGTGCCTTTAGATTCACTGACGAATTTAATGTTACATTAAAGAACCGATATATTTCATGTCGTAACTGACTTTGATTGATATAGCGTATTTCTTAGTTGCCTGCACTACAGAAGTTACCATTAATGCTAGCTTACATCTTTATCCTGGCAACGTTGCTTTTCTACACATATTGGTATTCATGATTTTGTATGATTTAGTATGGGAAAAAAAAGAAGAAAAAACAGCCCTTTCTATGTAGGGATGATTTGCCAGGCAGCGGTCAATAGTGTGATCTAGTTGAGCAAAATGTCTGGTCGGTATCTTGGTAAATTTGGTCATATTAGTCTCGCACACCCAGAGGGCGCTGCTAGATGGTGGTGCACATCACATGCTGGAATCAAATAGGGTCACGTGACAGGCCCCTGAGGACCTTGTTTGCATGGACAAACATATGTTTGGCTGTAACTGTGAATAAAGTTGAATCAAAGAAAATAAGCCCTTTTCTTTGGGTAGGTGAATCAAACTAAAAACACTTTTGAGGGTTTAGATCAAACAAACAAAATATGCTTTTGAGGGGTCAGGTGTATCAAAGAGTGAATCAAACAAAATATGCTTTTGGGGGGGGGATAGGTGAATAAAACAAAGTGCGCTTTTGGGGGTTAGGTGAATAAGCCCTTTTCTTTGGGTAGGTGAAACAAACAAAATATGCTTTTGAGGGGTCAGGTGTATCAAAGAGTGAATCGAACAAAATATGCTTTTTGGGGGGGGGGGGGATAGGTGAATAAAGCAAAGTGCGCTTTTGGGGGTTAGGTGAATCAAACAAAATGCACTTTTGGGAGGTTTGGTAAATCAAACAAGCTTTTGAGGAGTTAATTGAATCAAACAAAATACCCCTTTGGGGGAAGAGGGGTGCAGAAGTGTTCATTGTGTTGCTTTTGTTGATCAATATTGCTGTATGATCGATGAAATATTACCGAGGACATTGACCAAGAACCGCCTTCTCTTTTGCTTCTTTTACGAGATTAATGTCTATACTGAGCAAGTCCGCCATTCTGCAATAAGTCAAGCAAGAAATTGGCACTAACAAGCTTGGTGCGGTCGTTTCATGAGGGATAATCCTAATGATTATCAGCTATACCCCAGCCGGATTAGCAACCTGGATAATCATGATAAACTGATTTATGCTGATGTTCCAGCGAGGATCACGACATTTTGTGAGTCTCCATAAAAAGCGGCGTTGCCATTAGCATGCAATATGGAAGTAGCTTGTCTGGAGTTTATGTTAACCCCACCCAGGCCAGTACCCAGCTTGTCCAACAAATATTCTTTGAAGACAACAGGTATCAGGATTTCATAACACATTGCATGATATATAATAAAGCCTAGGGCGTTGTTGCCGTTGCATCGGGATGTCTGGTTTAGCAGAACTCGTGGACACTTTTATGAATTATAGGATATTATAAACAGGAACAGCCATAAAAGTAAACTCTCTGTGAACAATATGCATTGAGGTTGTGGCGATTCATAAACTTAGGAGATGTTTGTTTGTACAATATTGCAAAGTTAAATTATTATTCAATTAAATGTTTTGTTATCTTTCTGGAATGTAATGAAACATTTTGTAAAATTGTTAGAGACTAAGTTGATGTTGTGGAAGGTTAATTGATGCGCAGAGCAAAGTGATGATGTTTTGTTATCTTTCTGGAATGTAATGAAACATTTTGTAAAATTGTTAGAGACTAAGTTGATGTTGTGGAAGGTTAATTGATGCGCAGAGCAAAGTGATGAATCTACTTGTTCTTAATGCCACTTATTACCAGGATTATGCTGTGGAGAACCAGATGCCGTTAGGAAAAGATTAAGATATGGAAGGTCTCGTCTAAACATGCTAAAAGACTTCCCCATTCCACTTGACATTCAGATATTGATGGCAGCCAAGGTGGGGATCATTCTTGTAGTGTAAATTGCTGAGATGGCTCTGGGGACTGGTCGCAGCTTACAAGCACGGTGCTGAGTATAAGTGCCGGGGGAAATATTAAACCATTAATGGAGATTGATATATCAGCCTGAGTCGAGGTCTGAGACTGGCTTCCTTTTGTCAGTGAAGGGAGGACCCAGGGCTTGACATGAAGCAGTGTGGTTACTGGTCAGATAAGACACACTGCCCTCAAATCCTCCAGCCCTTTTGTTGTAAACTGCTGACATGTGTTAAAACATAGTGAAAAATAGGAAATTTTGTACTCAAATCTGGCTCGTAAATTATAATTTTAAAACCATTAGTCCATACTGGTCCAGGGGCTAAAAAAAAGCCCAGCAGGGCCATCAGGTCAGTGTTTATAAATGCCAAGCCCTGGTACCTTACTGCTGCCAGCACCTTCACACACTCTGCCCTATCAGACGTGCCTCTCCTCATTGAATGACCGGGCTGTAAAATGCCTCTGGTCAATGTAGATAAAGCTGACAAAATATTCCTGTCGATTAGAGCAAGATATATTTGATAAAAAAATATTTTGAAATGATATTTATATCAAGTATATATCCTGATATTGTAGATCTTATCAAGTTATTCACATGTTACTGTTGTTATCATGTTTTTAGCTCTGCTGACATCTCTCAAGTCGCAGAGCTTTGATAGTGGGTAAAATGTCTGTCTGTCCCTCTGTCTGTCAACATTTGTTTAAAAATCTTCTTCTCCAAAGCTATGAGTAATACATGTTTCAAATTTTATACAGAGGTAGATATAGAGGTGAAGATTCAGATTCCATCAAATCTTAGTGATGACATCCATTGACCTTAGTGCAATGACCTCAAGGTCACAAATTTTGTATGAAACTTATCTCAGCAACCACTTATAAGAAGAAATTAAAACTTGGTATACAGAAATGTCTTAGGTCATAGCTGTGCCTCGTCATACTGTTTTAGTCATGTGACCTTTGACCTTGACAGATTGACCTTGAATTCAAGATTTGTGTGCATGCAAAAACTCGCAACTATTAAAGGTAAATAAACATATGTCAATGGCTTTAGAGCTATGCTTATCATTAATTTTTTGTAATGTTTGTGAACATTTTTTTCCAAATGCTCATTTAAATCCTTTTCAAGAGCAGACATGAGCAGATGATGATTTTGACCAATCAAAATGCATGTTACATATCCAATATGGCCCCAGCTTGTTATCTTAATCCTTAATATGTCTATTTTATTAAAAAAGGCAGCCTCCTTGACAACGTAGTGATAGTTATTAGATTTTTGAAAAAAATCTTAACAAAATGGGAAAAGAACTGAGCCTAATGGAAAGTATATAGAATTTGACCTCTGAAAATACAACATCTTGCCTACTAATATCTAAGGGAAAAGATTTCATGAATGATAAACTAAGATGATAGATATTATGCATGCATGACAACCACAAGGTGCAGTTGTGCACTGTTAGTTTTATTTTGCCCCTGCATCCATTGACCTTAATGCAGTGACCTTCAGGTCACAAATTTTGTGCGTGAAATATTGCAATGGTAATAAGATAATGATTTACAAGATATCAATGAATATCTCATCAAAACTGGGATCTTGTATGGAAAACCATAACCTGTTTGCTCGTAACACTTTATCTCAGTTCATGTCTTTTCATCCAAATCAGCAGAGCTATCAACTCATGGGGTTATGTTTTTGACCAAAAAGTATTGAGATTTCTATGTAAAGGCGTAAAAGTCTTAGAAATGAAGTACATTATGTGGAAAAATCAAAAGCCAGGATGGACATTGATATCAAACACTGGTAATGGACAGGAAGGAAATGTTCTTCTGATGACATTATTATTCTGTCAGTTTTTGTCATTCTGTCACTTGTTGCATTGCAATAAGCTTGGATATATATATATATATATATATATATATATATATATATATATATATATATATATATATATATATATATATATATATATATATATATATATATATATATATATATATATATATATATATATATATATATATATATATATATATATATATATATATAGTATATATTCAGTATTTATATATAATATATATATATAATATATATATATATATATATATATATATATATATATATATATATATATATATATATATATATATATATATATATATATATATATATATATATATATTATATATAGTATATATTCAGTATTTAGAATATATTCTCAATTCGAAGTATAGACAAGCTCTCATTTTTAAAATTGTTGGACATGGCCATGAACATGAAATTTGTGCATGTAGTATTCCTTTGAAGAAAAATTAAATTTTGTTTTTTTAAAGCCAGCTTCAGAGAGAAATATCCTGATAGTGACAGTTAATTATCAGTTTGAATTAGACTGACAAGTGTGTACGCTGTGATGCTGACCAGATGATGACTGTCTCCCGGCGGAGAGGACTGCTGATTGGACAGATAATGACGGGAGCTACGTACGTAATGTCACAACACAGCAAAAGCAAAAACGTCTTCTGGTTCCAACAATCTTTGATAATAGTTAAATTATCTCTTCACCGTCACATGTTAACACAGTTACTATATAGGATACAGAAGTTTCCCATTTTTCTTCAACACATTAACAACAGCAGCAACAACAAAAAGAAAGGAAAAAACACTATTAGTCTCCAGTAACAAAATGGGATTATTGTTTATCAGTAGCTAAGATATACACAATGTCATTCATGTCATTCCTCAGATGGTCTCCCTGTAGATATGGCCCCCACATCCTTTGATTTTTAGATATGTTTTCAGATATAAAAATTAGATAATTACCTTTGTTTACAATACTAGTCCATGTGTCGACATTTAATATAATACATAATAGCTATCACACATGAGATTAAACCACACAGGCATCACACATGAGATTAAACCACACAGGCATCACACATGAGATGAACCCACACAGCTACCACACATGAGATGAACCCACACAGGTATCACACATGAGACGAACCCACACAGGCATCACACATGAGATTAATTCACACAGGTATCACACATGAGATTAAACCACACAGGCATCATACATGAGATGAACCCACACAGGCATCACACATGAGACGAACCCACACAGGCATCACACATGAGATGAACCCACACAGGTATCACACATGAGATTAATTCACACAGGTATCACACATGAGACGAACCCACACAGGCATCACACATGAGATTAACCCACACAGGCATCACACTTGAGATGAACCCACACAGGCATCACACATGAGACAAATCCATACAGTTGTTATATGGTTTAAGTATACATTAAGTAAGCATAATGGATAAGTTATGAGAGCCATTACGTGAATGAAAGCGAGGGAGGCAGTAACTTAAGATGGAGAGGAAATGACAACATTCAATATTGGGTAATAGATTTGTGTTGGTGTGGTAAATGAAGGGGAGAGCCCCCTGGTGGAGGCTGCAGTGATCATGTTGGGTTCCTGCTGGGTTCCTGTTGATAATGGGCAGCACAGAGCTGCAGTCATTTATGACCAGATTGTCTGGATGCTGACACAGTAACAACCATGGCATAGCTACACTTGTTAAACATACGCAATCGTCAAGGATTAATCTCACTGCAATCCCGGGTCCAGGCTGCTCTCTTCCTGCTGACCTTTACCCAAAGTTGAGCTTAATGAACACAGAATGAGGCCAATTCTTCAAATCCTCTTATTTTAGATTTGTGTCCTATTCCTAACCTACTTAACCTGAGTCCTCTTCCTAACCTACCTAACCTGAGTCCTCTTCCTAACCTACCTAACCTGAGTCCTCTTCCTAACCTAGCTAACCTGAGTCCTCTTCCTAACCTACCTAACCTGAGTCCTCTTCCTAACCTAGCTAACCTGAGTCCTCTTCCTAACCTACCTAACCTGAGTCCTCTTCCTAGCCTGCCTAACCTGAGTCCTTTTCTTAACCTGAGTCCTCTTCCTAACCTGAGTCCACTCCCTAACCTACCTAACCTGAGTCCTCTTCCTAACCTGCCTAACCCGAGTCCTCTTCCTAACCTACCTCACCTGAGTCCTCTTCCTTACCTACCTAATCTGAGTCCTCTACCTAACCTACCTAACCTGAGTCCTCTTCCTAACCTGAGTCCTCTTCCTAACCTACCTAACCTGAGTCCTCTTCCTAACCTACCTAACCTGAGTCCTCTTCCTTACCTACTTAATCTGAGTCCTCTTCCTAACCTACCTCACCTGAGTCCTCTTCCTAACCTACCTCACCTGAGTCCTCTTCCTAATCCTAATCTGAGTCCTCTTCCTAACCTGAGTCCTCCTCCTAACCTGAGTCCTCTTCCTAACCTACCTAACCCGAGTCCTCTTCCTAACCCGAGTCCTCTTCTTTACCTACCTAGCTTGAGTCCTCTTCCTAACCTGAGTCCTCTTCCTAACCTACCTAACCTGAATCCTCTTCCTAACCTACCTAATCTGAGTCCTCTACCTAACCTACCTAACCTGAGTCCTCTTCCTAACCTGAGTCCTCTTCCTAACCTACCTAACCTGAATCCTCTTCCTAACCTACCTAACCTGAGTCCTCTTCCTAACCTACCTAATCAGAGTCATCTTCCTAACCTGAGTCATCTGCCTACTATCTGTGACCTGCCTAATCTGTGTCCTATCCCTGACCTGCCTAATCTGTGTCCTATCCTTGACCTGCCTAATCTGTGTCCTATCCCTGACATGCCTAATCTGTGTCCTATCCCTGACCTGCCTAATCTGTGTCCTATCCTTGACCTGCCTAGTCTGCCTCCTATCTGTGACCTGCCTAATCTGGGTCCCATCTCTGACCTGCCTAATCTGTGTCCTCTCCCTGGCAAGCCTAATCTGGGTCCTATCCCTGACCTGCCTAATCTGTCCTATCCCTGACCTGCCTAGTCTGCCTACTATCTGTGACCTGCCTAATCTGTGTCCTATCCCTGACCTGCCTAATCTGTGTCCTATCTGTGACCTGCCTAATCTGTGTCCTATCCCTGACCTGCCTAATCTGTGTCCTATCCCTGACCTGCCTAATGTGTGTCCTCCTAATTTGTGTCATTTCAGTTCTGTATTAGTGAGGAGTCACTAGTCTTCTAGTTAACCCTTAAAATGAAAGTTTGTACCAACAAAGGAAGTTTCCAAATAACTTCACAACAGCACTTTATGTGCCAGATGTTCACTGTTGATTTTTCAATGCTCCTGTCTCCGTACACCCGACCACAAGGCTCAGGTCCTTGCTATGGTACACCCGACCACAAGGCTCAGGTCCTAGCTATGGTACACCCGACCACAAGGCTCAGGTCCTAGCTATGGTACACCCGACCACAAGGCTCAGGTCCTAGCTATGGTACACCCGACCACAAGGCTCAGGTCCTTGCTATGGTACACCCGACCACAAGGCTCAGGTCCTTGCTATGGTACACCCGACCACAAGGCTCAGGTCCTTGCTATGGTACACCCGACCACAAGGCTCAGGTCCTAGCTATGGGCCCGTCTCGGCCAGCTTCAGTAGAGCATGTCGGAGCATTAGGCAGTGTGAAGCCAGGTCAGATGGTATTGCTGTTTGCCTCGTGAAAAGCTTTCTTTATCCTTCCTTCATCAGGACTGATCTCAATTACTTTGTGGGGAATCTCTGGCCTGTGATGCTAGAGAGTACGATTTCCAGTTTCTATCATATTATTTTCTCTAAAACTTTTCCATTATCACATGATCCAAGTAAAAGGAATTATCCGTATGAATGTGTTAAAAGGATTTTCATTTAGAATCAGCATGGTAGGATGAGATGGGGTAAAGAACACTTCATTTTATTTTACTTTGAAGCCAGTGTGAGCACATGGTAGACGAAAAATAAGATCTATGGAGCCTCAAGCAACAGGGATAATGCTCCTTCATTTGAACTCCTCGTGATCTATGTGGCTTAGAACAAAGGCAGTTACATATATATATATATATATATATATATATATATATATATATATATATATATATATATATATATATTATTCAGCTTACTGTGATGAACAGTTGGAATATATCCGTTCTTTAGGGGCATTTATTACACATTACGTTGTATTCCATTATGCATCCAAAACAAGCAGTTCATATATCGATCACTTGAAAGGTTTCTTTGTTAACAAGTCAAATGACACTGTGTTTTTCACCTGCTTTCTTTATTCTGATCAGTCGGCTTTTTGTATTTTGGCTTTGTTGTTTTAGTAAACACAAAAAAGCCCCAATCTTAAATATTTTTACTCACACTGAGCACTTAGAAGTATTCATGGATCGGAGTCACTCACGGACCCATACACTATATAGCTTTGGGATCCTCTGAGACAATCCACTGAAAGATACTTATTTATTTGAGGCCATATTGTTTAAAGTTTAATGAAACTCATTTAATTCATATTAAACTTGACACGGATTAAATACAGCTCAATCACTGCGGGCTGCCATCTTGAAGATCAGCTGACAACAGGAGTTTTTGGTGAGATTGATTAAAGAATGATGGCAATTAACAAAGTGTGAATTATTTTGGTGGCAAGTCTATTGAAGTACAGCATAGGAAGAATCCATTTAACAAATTGTTTTTAATCTTTATCAATGATTTTCCCTTGTTTTGGGTTCAACAGCTTTATCAGAGAGTATGCTATTTTAGTTATTTGGCAGCAACATACATGTGTAAACTGTGGTTTTGATCAGGTGAAACATGAACTAAATATTTAATAAAGATATTTGATACACATTTTCATATATTTTGATTGGTGATATTTGAATTAAATGATTAGAATTAATGATATATTCAAACATATGAATTAAACTTATCAGAATTATGGGATTTTATTATAATAGATTGAATAGAGTTCTATTTTATGTAGTTTAAACTCATCATAGCATTCAGCTCTGAGGTGTTGATAAGTAAACTTTGTAGAGGTTTAAATCTCATTTATATATTTATGGTATTTGAAATGATAGGTGTATAAAATATCAAATATTTGTTGGCTTTTTGGAGAGACCAATGCATAGAACATTATATGTTATATACTCTTGCGTAAAATAGAAGGAGAAAAAATGTACATAATATACATAAATTTGTGATTCTTTAGTGAGTTCCCTACATCATAAGTTTGTGCAGGCTGTGTGAGGGGAGGATATTACGTGATTCCAGATCAGAGTGTGGAGGTCGAGACAATTTCTACACTGGGGAGTAAATGAGAAGGAGCCAAAAGAGACTGTCTGACAGAGTCAAGATTAAGATCAATATCATACCAAGTGGCTGCTCTCCACAGAGACTGACCAAAAAGAGAAAAATGTACATGATATACATAGCTTTATGATTCTCAGAATAATTTTTTTTATTCTTAGAATAAGAAGGGTAAAAATGCACATAATATACATTTATAAGTCTGTGGAAATTGGCTGAGTTGTTGAGGGTAGATGTGGACCGAGGTGGTTAGTTAGATGAGCAAGCAGAGGGAGTGAACACCAGGGTTCTCATCAAGATCACCGCATACTTCCTGCCTCTGGCACTCATCATCCGTGGGAATTATTCACTCCATAGCCACATTCATGGCCAACTTGGACCTCAGAGCGACGGGAGAGTAATGCTTTTCTTGTACTATAGATGGTCTCTTTGGAAAAAGATGTCTGGCATGTTTTAATGCGTTTCATGTTGGACACATCCTCCGTCTCATTAATGACCTTTTCTATAATCTGTGCTCGCATTCATGGTGTGTTTCCGTCTGTCTTTCCGGATCTTTGCAGTAATAGCTCAATAAAAGCAGTGGAGATGAGCTTTTTTGATGGTTTTATTTTGACCTTACCATGACCTTTGCACCCTCCCAATCTTGGTCAAGGTCACGCAGTTTTGTTTGCTTCCTGATAACATACACACTGTGGAAGTCTCAGACTTCTTGAGACATATCTACACTGATGGGGCTACTCTTGCTGTAATAATCTCAGATGCGTACGATGATGTCATTACCAAGACCAACGTAGGTCAAAGAAAAGTCACATTAACATTAACAAAGTGAAGGGAGAAATCGGATCTTCTGACAAATCTAGTCTTCACAGGCATAACTACTATCACCATCATCATGATCATGATAGGGATACATCCTTTGTATTATTTGATCTTGTTTACGACTTAATTATATTTCTTAATAGATTTTGCTTATATTACATAATGATTCATACACCTGGAGTATAATATTAGGATGTCTGTGTATTTGTTTTATAATCAACAGTATAGCAAGCGTGAGATATGATACATGTATATAAGATATTTTCAATGTGAAGAAAAAAAACTGTAATTGAACTGTATTGAATATCTTTTTATTGTGAGGTCAAAAACTTGATATACATGTTTATCCAAATTCAGTCAGGACTGTTGGTATCCGTTTTAATGGTATACTTTTTCTTCAGCTCAAATCTGTATCCATAGAAACTAGATCAGTATTCACAAAAAGATTAGGTATAATGTATTTCTTTTACCCCAGGCTATTACAAAAATACACAGGCATGATATGAATAAGATCCACTGCTGGGAGCTCACGTCGTTGCAATTTCCTCACTAACAAATCTGTGAAAGAAACTCTTCCTGTTGAACAAGGATACAAGGGTGTAGCAATATTGACAAGATAAACATCCAAATCTATAAGATAAGCAGTTCAGAAGAGATGACATCAAGACAGAATAACCATCAAGAAAAAATATATTCAAAGGCTTGAGGCAGCACAGACATCAAGAAAAATGGGAGTTGGATGAAAATTGACCTGCGGTCAAACCCAGGAGCTTCACTATCACAGCCTGATTATCAATTACCATTTTTCTCTCCTTAGTTCTTACTGATCCCAATCTTTTTCTGCTTTCTTTTCCATTTGGTGATAATATAACAGTTTGCGTTGTGTGGCTTACACGTGTCGTCATTAGTTGCATTATTGCACAGAGGGAGAATATGCTTGGGAGCAGAATTTACAAGTTGTGATTAACGTCAGGCAGTCAGTAAGGGAGAAAGCGGCACAGGATTTGATTGTTGGCATTCCAGCGACGGTTGCATGCACGAATATTGTGGTAGACCAGCCAAAGGCATCCACCGAGTCCTTTCTAACACATGATGAATGTTTGCAAGAGAACAGTTGATAGATAAAAGAGGGTGAAAGTGAGGGATGGTTGCGGGGAAGTGTGTCAATATTAAATGCTGATTGGTGCATTAGTGCGCGGGGAAAGCCGCTACACCTGGGGTTGGCATATCCTAGATCTAATTTATGGCATTTCCGGTGACAGGTATTACCCAATTATTGCTGCACAAGGTCTGTAAGTTGGGAGATGAAGCCACTTGGACAAGTTTTGCATGCGAGGCCAAAAAATTAATAACCTTGTTTCCGATAACGTGCGCTAAAAAAATAGGATGGGGGTAGATTTTTAGTTTTATATCATATATTTTTTTTTCTGTTAAAAGTTGTATTTATATATTGAGAATGGAAATATAAAAATGAAATGGTAACTAGATCTGTGTATTTTCACCTAGAAAGTAAAAAAAAAAATACAGAC
Organism: Amphiduros pacificus; assembly: GCA_949316495.1. Lineage (NCBI taxonomy): Eukaryota > Metazoa > Annelida > Polychaeta > Phyllodocida > Hesionidae > Amphiduros > Amphiduros pacificus. Next base: position 5,556,763 of record OX439004.1, read on the forward strand.
ACAAGCTTCTTTTTTTTTAGGTCTGATGAAACCTGTCATTCATGTGGGATCAGAGCTTTAATTAATGCTTGACGGGGGTTGTAAAAAGCACATTTCATCTCATGTCATCTCACGTTGCAAATGTTATGGAACACTTTTTTCAGGTTTACAACATACAATTAGTTTTATACTCATAAAAGATAAGCTGCGGTGGAATCAATTCCGAAAGGTTTCAAATATATACACACAGATGGCTCGTACTGTGGGGGAAAGGCTGCAGTGGTTGCAGACGCACAAGAACATTTATTTCAAATGACTGTGTGACAAGTCGTCAATTTCCTTCTGCGTAGCTTTGTGGTATTCACTTAACCTTAGATCATTTGTGAACATTCAGCAATCACAATTTTCTGATTTACTCCGATTTAAAGTCAACTCTACAATCTATTAAAAGCAGAGATTAGAAGAATCTGCCAACATAAAAAGTGCTGGAATGATTTGTCATATTTTAAGTTGACCAGATAAAAGATTATCATATTTGTACTGGATTCCAAGCCACAAAGGTTTAAAAGGAAATAGATTTGCTGATGCTGCTGCAAAAGCAGCTTCAGATTAAATACCGAAGCAGATTCAAGCATTCCACATGACGAATGCAAGAAATATATTAATGTATTGATGAGATGCAAGCGACAGCATGAGTGGGATGAAGCTGTCAATAATTGTAATTAAAACTGGGGAGAAGAAGCATTACACACTCCTATTCAGATCAGACGGGGAGAAGAAGCATTACAAACTCCTATTCAGATCAGACGGGGAGAAGAAGCATTACAAACTCCTATTCAGATCAGACGGGGAGAAGAAGCATTACAAACTCCTATTCAGATCAGACGGGGAGAAGAAGCATTACAAACTCCTATTCAGATCAGACGGGGAGAAGAAGCATTACAAACTCCTATTCAGATCAGACGGGGAGAAGAAGCATTACAAACTCCTATTCAGATCAGACGGGGAGAAGAAGCATTACAAACTCCTATTCAGATCAGACGGGGAGAAGAAGCATTACAAACTCCTATTCAGATCAGACGGGGAGAAGAAGCATTACAAACTCCTATTCAGATCAGACGGGGAGAAGAAGCATTACAAACTCCTATTCAGATCAGACGGGGAGAAGAAGCATTACAAACTCCTATTCAGATCAGACAGGGAGAAGAAGCATTACAAACTCCTATTCAGATCAGACGGGGAGAAGAAGCATTATAAACTCCTATTCAGATCAGACGGGGAGAAGAAGCATTACAAACTCCTATTCAGATCAGACACGGTCACATAACACATTGTTTTTTGCTTAAAGTTGAAAATCATTTAATGTGTTTCCGGTCAAACCCCTTCGGCAGTCAAACTCATCATACTTGACTGTTGAATTTGATCAAATTTAAGATGAATATTTTCAGTTAAAATATATGAAAGATTTATATGTCATAGTTGACACCTTCAATTTTGTCATCTTAAAAGATATTGGCCAGTTTAATCCTTTTTAAGGATGGCTTCATTGCTCAGTCGAGCATTTACTAAGACACCACATGATTTGGGGTCTTTGAAATATTCAAGTAAATCAATATTTTAACAGGAAGACCACCTTGATAGAAATTCTGTTCTTTTATTTATGGCATAAACAAAAGTAAGATGGTTTTCAGTTTCAAGCCATGTAATGTAATACCAGTGGCCTTCATCTGCAGGAATATGTTAAGTTCCTGTTACTAGATCGAATGATGGTGATGGTGGTTTTTTTTTTTTTTTTTTTGGTTTTTTTGTCAGTGAGTAATTTCTGCATGTTACATCCCTGAATCGGTAAACTCGCTACTAACAATGGGTGCATGGTGCTCTCCGTTGTTATTCTCTGCCGGAGTGTGCACAGCAGGAATTATGCTGGCCAGAGGGGATGTAACAAGCAGACATTACTCGCAAACAATGCTTTAATTTCCTGTCAGGATTTTAACCTGTCAGATGGTGCGTATCAGGTGGTGACCTGGCCCGGCTTGAAGCAAGCTGCGGGCGCCTCTCAGCTCACAATACCACCAGCAGGACATTGACTACAGAGACCGATGTATTGCCGGACCCAAGTTGTGCAATCAGCTAGAAGTCGTTGCAGTAAAAAAAATACAAGATGGCTTATTGATGCATTTGTCAACTCATTCATTGGTCCACTATTCAGGAAATCATCCGGAAATGGAGGAGAAACCTTTTAAACTTTCCTCATTTTTCGGTCCCCAATACGTTTCTAATCATCCTGAATTAGTTTGTAACTGTCTGAGATATCTTGCAGACAAATAGAATTACAGAAATCAAATTGACAAAAGCATGATCTCCGCAGTGGAAATTATAAACATATAGATATCTAAATATATTACTAGGAACTAGGAAATTCATCTGTTTCGACCTTTACATCATGCAAAATAAGTATGTATATATCTACTTGAAGTTACCTTATATAGAATAGACTTGTCAAGGAGACTCCTATTAAAGATAAATGCTTGATTGATACCTCATGAGAGGTATGAAAGGTATAGATATAAAACCACACAATGGCGAACATGCTACAAGACTGACAGGTTCATATATTTATAACAGTCGTGTTCCTCCCCTGAGACCACCTGGCAGTAATGCGTGTGGGCAGATTTGTTAAATGCATTAATGATGGCATACATGTGGTCTGAGTAAATATTAATTAAAATGGGAGAAACTCAATAGTGCTGGATATTGGTATAGACTATTTAGGGCAGCGGTAATTATCCTCAACTGATGTGTGGAAACTAAAACTTGCATTTTTCAATTCCAAACTCATTATGAGGCCTTGCCAGGATTCAAGTCATGCCAATGGTTTTAATTGTAAGAACAATAGTGGCTCTGTCTCTCCAATCCTTTATTGTTTATGCAAGGTCTGTCATGTTTTAAAAATTATATTACATGAAAAAGTAGTTAACCTTTGACTTACCATCCCTTATGAACCTTTTTAGAGAGAGGGGGCTGTAACTCAGTCAAAGCTTACCTTAGAATTGACAATAAGCAACTTTAAGGAGATGATACAAATCAAAATGAAATTAAACGAAAAAAGACAAGTCCAAGATCTACTCAGCAATCTCTGTCAAGCAAATATTACTGTTCTTGGCATATCATGCATTCAATTATTAGCCATACATCAAGAGTGGGACGACAATCTAATTTTAGTCCCAACTAAATTTGCATGACAGATTTTATGCACCATTGTAACTCTATCAGGATTTCACAGAGGGAGAATGACAAGAGCAACATCAGCATTTGTTGACATTATGGACTTCTATTTCTTTTCAAAGAAGCACATTTCAGGCTGTGCCACAAGCTTGACAATGACATATGGTAAAGTTTCATGTGTCTTTGATATAAATAACATTGAGGAAAGCATTTAGTTGCAGAGAAATTCTTTGTTGTAGACATTGTCCTGCCAGTTGCGTTATTGTCCTGTTAGTGTTGTCTGCACTTGATGGTCAATGTATTGGATTTTATCAGGTAAATAGCTTTGTGGAAAAATCTGAACAAAGGTAAATTGGACCTTAATATCTCACAGGAAAGGGACACATCAATAAGGGTGATGCAGTGCACTCCCTCCTGCCTGAGCTCGTGACCTCGTACAGGAACTTTGCTCTGCATCTTTAGAGAAGATGTCTATCAGATTAGGCATTAATCTGCTTCAGTGGAAGTCTGTGAGAATTAGGAGCAATACTCTGCCTCTGTGGAGGTGTGCCCTGTCTCTGGAGCAATACTCTGCCCCAGTGGAGGCGTGTCCTGTCTCAGGAGCAATACTCTGCCCCTGTGGAGGTGTGTCCTGTCTCAGGAGCAATACTCTGCCCCTGTGGAGGTGTGTCCTGTCTCAGGAGCAATACTCTGCCGCTGTGGAGGTGTGTCCTGTCTCAGGAGCAATACTCTACCCCAGTGGAGGCGTGTCCTGTCTCAGGAGCAATACTATGCCCCTGTGGAGGCGTGTCCTGTCTCGGGAGCAATACTCTGCCTCTGTGGAGGTGTGTCCTGTCTCAGGAGCAATACTCTACCCCAGTGGAGGTGTGTCCTGTCTCAGGAGCAATACTATGCCCCTGTGGAGGTGTGTCCTGTCTCGGGAGTAATACTCTGCCCCAGTGGAGGTGTGTCCTGTCTCAGGAGCAATACTCTGCCTCTGTGGAGGTGTGTCCTGTCTCAGGAGCAATACTCTGCCCCTGTGGAGGTGTGTCCTGTCTGGGGAGCAATACTCTGCCCCTGTGGAGGTGTGTCCTGTCTCATGAGCAATACTCTGCCCCAGTGGAGGTGTGTCCTGTCTCAGGAGCAATACTCTGCCCCAGTGGAGGTGTGTCCTGTCTCGGGAGTAATACTCTGCCCCAGTGGAGGTGTGTCCTGTCTCAGGAGTAATACTCTGCCCCAGTGGAGGTGTGTCCTGTCTCAGGAGCAATACTCTGCCCCTGTGGAGGTGTGTCCTGTCTCAGGAGCAATACTCTGCCCCTGTGGAGGTGTGTCCTGTCTCAGGAGCAATACTCTACCCCAGTGGAGGCGTGTCCTGTCTCAGGAGCAATACTCTGCCCCTGTGGAGGCGTGTCCTGTCTCAGGAGCAATACTCTGCCACTGTGGAGGCATTTCCTATCTGAGGAGCAATACTTCTGCCTTTGTAGGACCTTCTCCGGACAACTACCATCCCTTTATAAAGGACCGTCCTGCTATAAAACTGCACGGTGCTGTTTCAGAAGAGTGGGAGCTTTGTTTTACATGGCTACTTCCTCCCATTAGGGACCCGAGGGGCAGGGAAATAGACCATAAAGAATGATAGCAGTCAAATCTCCTTCCTGACAGGCTTATGCTGTGGTGCCTGGCATGTAATCTCACTTTCAGGAAAGATATCTGATATCTACAACATGCCCAGCGTAAGCCCAGTGACCACACCCTGATTGGCAGGTATTCCCAACTCGGGTCAATCCAAGCTTCATACCACAGGTTGTCTGGGACCTCAGTGAACCCAGGTGCTTTCTGGGGATTGATGCTGGAATATGTATTCACATGTATCAAGGCATTGCTCCAAACAAAACGACTTAGAAAAAAGAAATCTGGTGTTGATTAAACATATATATCTCTCCCCTTTAATCTGTGTGGCGTGATGGAGAGAGAAAGCTCAGACCCGGGTGTTTAGTAAAATGGGTATTACTTATCATGGATAATTTGTGGATGAGGATTATAGCAGGTTTAAAAGCAGACAGTGAGAAGATACCTCTGTCTTAAGTCTCCAACATTGGCATATCTGTAAAGCCAAAATAGATTACATTGAAATGAATCGTCTGGTGAGTAATAGACGCCTGAAATGAATCAGTGTTTTGGGTCCTGTGCTTGCAGGTGGAGTTAGCGACAGGGGAGTTTCCATACCACAACTGTAAGACAGACTTTGAGGTGTTGACCAAGGTTCTGCAGGAAGATCCCCCTCTCCTTCCTGTCCACATGGGATTCTCCATGGACTTCAGCTCCTTCGTCAGAGACTGGTAAGTTTGAGATCCTTTGTCAGAGACTGGTAAGTTTGAGATCCTTTGTCAGAGACTGGTAAGTTTGAGATCCTTCGTCAGAGACTGGTAAGTTTGAGATCCTTTGTCAGAGACTGGTAAGTTTGAGATCCTTTGTCAGAGACTGGTAAGTTTGAGATCCTTTGTCAGAGACTGGTAAGTTTGAGATCCTTCGTCAGAGACTGGTAAGTTTGAGATCCTTTGTCAGAGACTGGTAAGTTTGAGATCCTTCGTCAGAGACTGGTAAGTTTGAGATCCTTCGTCAGAGACTGGTAAGTTTGAGATCCTTTGTCAGAGACTGGTAAGTTTGAGATCCTTTGTCAGAGACTGGTAAGTTTGAGATCCTTTGTCAGAGACTGGTAAGTTTGAGATCCTTTGTCAGAGACTGGTAAGTTTGAGATCCTTTGTCAGAGACTGGTAAGTTTGAGATCCTTCGTCAGAGACTGGTAAGTTTGAGATCCTTTGTCAGAGACTGGTAAGTTTGAGATCCTTTGTCAGAGACTGGTAAGTTTGAGATCCTTTGTCAGAGACTGGTAAGTTTGAGATCCTTTGTCAGAGACTGGTAAGTTTGAGATCCTTTGCCAGAGACTGGTAAGTTTGAGATCCTTTGTCAGAGACTGGTTAGTTTGAGATCCTTTGTCAGAGACTGGTAAGTTTGAGATCCTTTGTCAGAGACTGGTAAGTTTGAGATCCTTTGTCAGAGACTGGTAAGTTCTATTGTCAGATACTGGTAGGTTCAAATGCCAGTGTCAGACTAGTAAGTTTAATTGTCAGACTGATAAGTTAAAGTTTCACTGTCAGAGACTGGTATGTTCAAGTTTCACTGTCAGAGACTGGTAAGTCCAGGTTTTATTGCCATAGACTGGCAAGTTCAGGTTTCTTTGTTTCAAACAAATGAGAAAGTGATGCCATCAAATTTTAACAGAGAATTTTAAAAAAAACAAGGATATTCTGTGAGATGATTCAGGTGAATTTTTTTGAATATGGAATGATTTTTGTCCAGTAAAATGAGCTGCTTGTTAATTAATACACAGTGACAGTGATACCCCAGTCATCATTGAACAGAATCCAAAACTACTATTTGAATGAAGGAGTCAAATCCCCAGAATTAGGCTGAGCTGGGTGGAGAGAAATATTTGAATAAAAATATCAATTTATATATTTGAAAAACAGGCACATTATTAAAGGAATACTTTGAATTTAATAAATGAGTCAGTTAGGACTAGAATTATTCTCACACCAAGTTGCTAGTAACTGCAGCCATAGACTGAAATATCTTTCATTCAATGTGAGATGACTAATTCATGTGCCAGTATTAAACAATTTGTTTTCAATATTAAACAATTTGTTTTCTGTTTCTTTCAGTTTGGCAAAAGACTACAGAAAGCGGCCAAAATACAAGAAACTTCTCGTGAGTATACCCTTCTAAGTTCAATATTCAAGAGTAAGGAGCTTTAGCCGACCCAGCTTTTATAATTTTGCATTTCAAAAGTATGATAGATTAGATGTTGGCGATTGGTTGATAGATTGAATGTTGTTGTGTTGACAGGAGCACAGTTTTATAAGAAGATATGAGATCTGCCATGTTGATGTGGCCGCGTGGTACAAGCAAGCATTCGGAGGCCACATTCCCGACCCCGTGTGCAGACCCCTCACATCGGCTAATCATCCCTTCATGTTCATGTAGGCTGCAAAAACAACCTCACCGAGCTCCAAACTTGAACTCTGGAACAACTGGAATGCTCGCAATAAATGGAGAAATCTCAGACATGTAATGCAAGCCCGATCTTGTAATGAAATAGTAATGTTATATTTTGCCAAGATATGATGATGAAGGAATCTGTTTCCTTTCATGCAAATATTCTCATTGGATTCTAATGTTATATTTTGCCAAGATATAGAGATGAAAGAATCTCCTTTTTTCTTGCAAATATTCTCATTGGACAAAGAAACATTGTGATATACATTATTATGTAACTACACTAGCTCTGTGAGTCATTTAAAAAAATGATGGCCCACTCATATATATAGACATATATATTTTATGAATCACACTCATAATAATTTCAGTAATGCTATAAAATTTGTTAGTTATTCCAATCTGTTTTTTTTTCTCTATGAACTTTACAGTATATAGGTACTAAAATCATCTAATGTATAAAAAGATTATAAGAATGATCATGTACATACAAGAAAAAAGAAAAAAAATGGGGAATTACAATTATAAATCTAATAATTTGACTTAACTTGATAATCTGATATTTGCTTAAGTTTGCTGAGAGGAAGGTTTATATGGTACAGCTCAGTGCAATACACATTTACTTTATCAAAGGCAGTTATGGTTATTTGACCTTGTGAATTCTGATTTTTTTTAATTCCTGATTCAAGACCATTAAGATATGATTTGGTTTCAAGGTCATCTGGCTGATGTGAGTACTTAATGGCTGTATACGATACTTTCCAGGTAATGACAAACTACTGGCTTTGATTAATCATATTCATAGGTTCAGGTTATCAACATGGTGAGAACTTTTTCTGCAGAATATGTAATGATTTCATAAAATATATTAAAATATGTTATTATCTATAAAATGTGTAAACAAGGACGACATGCAATTTGACTAAAATACAGCATTTTACACAATGCTTATTTGGTTTGGCTTGCAGGAATGCCCATTGAGCAGGCAAAATTAATTCATACTATTCTTCCTGTCATAATTGTTAATGCATGAAATCACTCAGATTAGTGGAAACAAGAAGTGTCAATCATTGATCTATTTATGAACATATAATGATGAAGTTAAGATGCCATTATATCTATATATGATTATGATGCCATTATATCTATATATGAGCATATAACGATATGATTATAATGCCATTATATCTATATATGAGCATATGACGATATGATTATGATGCCATTATATCTATATATGAGCATATGACGATATGATTATGATGCCATTATATCTATATATGAGCATATGACGATATGATTATGATGCCATTATATCTATATATGAGCATATAATGATATGATTATGATGCCATTATATCTATATATGAGCATATAATGATATGATTATGATGCCATTATATCTATATATGAGCATATAACGATATGATTATGATGCCATTATATCTATATATGAGCATATAACGATATGATTATGATGCCATTATATCTATATATGAGCATATAATGATATGATTATGATGCCATTATATCTATATATGAGCATATAACGATATGATTATGATGCCATTATATCTATATATGAGCATATAACGATATGATTATGATGCCATTATATCTATATATGTGCATATAATGATATGATTATGATGCCATTATATCTATATATGAGCATATCATGATATGATTATGATGCCATTATATCTATATATGAGCATAAAACGATATGATTATGATGCCATTATATCTATATATGATCATATAATGATATGATTATGATGCCATTATATCTATATATGAGCATATAACGATATGATTATGATGCCATTTTATCTATATATGAGCATATAATGATATGATTATGATGCCATTATATCTATATATGAGCATAATTAATATACTCATTGATTTGACACCATTGCAGCAAACAAATAGATACAATTCTTTATAAACCAGACAAACTTCAGCAGTTTTCTCACAGCTTTTTCTGGTATGAATTATATTTTTCCAATTTGCCACCATGGCCTGTCATTTTACTCCCAGAAATGGTTTTTTTTTTTTAATTTTCATGTTTGAATACACTAATTACTGGAAGATGGTGTGGACATTTGAGAGCTTTGATGGATTATATGTGAGATGAGAAATATCCTATCAGTAACGGATGATATGGTATTTAAGATAGAATGTAATGACGATATCGGTGTCCAGAATAACACAGATAATACAAAAGCTGGGCACATATGTACAACATGATATATAAGGTGATGCAATGGAATTCTAGCAAACAGGGTCATACTCTACTAGCTAGCCTAACCAGCTTAACATATGCTAAACTATCAGCATGGGATATTTATGTAACTATTGTGTTCACTGAGAACACATTTTAATACATTTTAGGGCATCGAAACATGTGGATCATGGCAGTTCTTCTAAAGATGTTACCGTAACATTGGCATCAATTTTATTTGCTAGTAGTTTTCAAGCTGTGCTAGGTTTGTACGTTCTGTGAATCTATGAGTTCACATGCTTCAAAATTGTTAGGATATACGTAGCATAAACAAAAAAAGGGATAGATGTCTTACTTTTATATATGGTATATTGCATTGAAAAAGAAATTATTACCAGCTTTCATTTATGAACCATATTTGATAGCTTCTAATTTTCTTTCTTTTCTGTTCCGAGGAATGGCATTTGTTACGTTAGGTTTTAGTCATCATCATTTGCAGAAATAAATAATCAGTGTTAATGAATTGAATCTAAATTTCAAGACAATATTGTTAAATAGTCAAAACATATTGATTTTTCCTGTGAACCTATATGCTCACAATGTTGGCGAGTCTATATGTGCCCATCGCAGTCTATTGACCAGAAATTGTTTTGTATGATACTATTCTATTGGCTCGGAGGACCATTGTTTACTGGACATTATCGATATTTTAACATAGTGGTCAAATTTGCATTGAGAAGAACACTGTCTGAAGACCTGAATGATCAAAGGGAATTCCTACTTTCACATCATCTGTGTGTATGTTACAAGTCACAGGGGCAGATTGGTACATTTTCTGATATTATTCTCCACAATTTCTTCAGCTGTTCTAAAAAATCTTTTCATCATTGAAAAATGATATGATCCAGCAAATATTGAAAGACTGAGATGTGCTTTATGGCATAATTAAGTAATGAATGATGAGATACAGAGAAAATACACATGTGTTGATGTAGCACAAATTACTTGTCTTTGATATCTGTCATGGATATATGAGGTCATCTAAGATTTCATGATTGTTATGGAATGCAACCTTTGAATGTTATTAATCATTGTATATATATGTATATGTATGTATAAATCTTTACATAAATTGAACTGTTACATATATACAATGAGATCTTTACTGCTGGGCTTGCATTTAAATACAGCAGGCCAAGATAATTATTTGTTGAAATGATATTTTTAGTAGCATTTGTATATTGAATGATGCCATAGGTTTAATCAAACATTTGAGCAAGATGTTTATTGCCAAATGTGAGATACGCTACTATGGTTAAATTACAGACCATTCATTTTCATTACCAGTGATTTATATTTCACTTTTTCAATATTTTTAGTTCTCAGAAAATGATAAATTTGATACAAATATGGGTATGGAATACACATTTTCATACAATTTTATACAAAGATTACTGACTGAAGTAAGTTTCACTAGGGCTGATTTTTTTTATCACTTAAGTGATTTTATATTATGCCTTTATTACTATGAATTACCAAAAAGGTCATCAGAAGAATACTTACTATGTGTATGGTCACTCTTTTAATTGTTGTATTCATTTCAATGAGGCATTTGTAAATAAGAAATGCATGATGATGCATTATAAGGATGCGTAACATTGGTGAGTCTATGGCTTTATATTGTTTGCACAATGGTGCTATCTTATATTGACAAACAACTATTACATCAAATAATATTCAATTTTGTTGTGGGTGTCATTTAACCAATACACTATAAATGAAGAATGCCTGGACAAACATGTCTGCAATAGGATTTTAAATATTCCCACCTTTTCTAAAAACAAATGTCCTTGGTTCAAGCTATCTATATTTCTATGTGTTTTTGTTTTGTACAAAGTTACAAAAGTCTACTACAAGTATGATATTGAACCTTGTATGATGACAGCTTGGGAAAGCAGAGCTTGAATGTGATTACTAGTAGCATGAATGTGTAAATAGACCACACGCACACATATTATTTATATGTTATAATAGTGTGTATGTGATATGTATAACCTTTGTGGCATCTCTCCTGTACATAGCATCTCGGATGCCCAGTTTATTGTGTGCAATGCAATGTGGAATTCCACTCACTCACTGTATCATAGTCTTTACAACATTAATGAATTATGATAATAAAACTTGACAAATGAGATCTGTTGTTAAACTCATTTATATACAGACAATGGACATGTCAGTGGATATTAGTGGATGTTGATTATCTGTACAAGTAAATAAAATAATAATTTCAGTGTTGAGAAAAATAATTATGAGATCAGATGGAAAAAGTCCTATCTTATGAATACATTTTAGGTGTGCTCATTGTGTCGGCATAGATGTCATAAAGTCGCACTATAGAATCATTCACATTGGTTCAGAAATGGTGTAGAACAATGGCATATCATGTAGCTATGCTTCCATTACTGTGTGGCATCATCTGATATCTGGCCGATAGAGCTCCCCAACTTCTGAATCTTCTCTGAAACTACTGGTCGTTTTGAGTTGCCCAAGTTATACAAGGATTGCAGATGAGGTAGTATACTACTGCCTGCTAGGCACCTTGACTGCTCCTTACTGTTTGTATTGGGGTAGGAATGCTGACCTTGACCTTGACCCCTGCAGCTGGACTTCCTCCTGATAACCTGCTCATGACAAATATAATTGGCTCCAAAGCTCGTTATTCTTTATTGTTTTAACCTATTGATTCCAATCTTTAGTGCAAGACAATCAGTAAAAAAAGTGTGCATTGGCCATAAGGCAAAGACTATATGCCATCATCAAGTGCTTTATACCAGATTATTACAGTACCGTTTGTGACGTTTGTCACAAGGTATCTAGTTCTTGATAACAAACTTTAGTGCCAAAAAAATGAGGAAAAAAATGTGCATTGAAACTTTGGCCATACAACAATGGCCATATCAAGTCATCTTTCATGCACTTTTTAACCAGTGTGGAAGTAACACCGGCGCAGCGGGAATGAAATCTAACCACCTCCCATCCTCCACTAATATGACCAACTAAAGCCGAGATTAATTGCGGGTCCAATCAAGAGAGGATTTCGGCGATGACACGTTTGGGCTTAGGCATAAATCTGGATTTATAAATTACATGAATAAAATTCTGCAGCATTCTGTGAAGAATATGTTTTGTTATCTGTGTGATAAATTTGTCACCACAGCTCGTGCAGTGAGGGATTTTTCAAAATGTTGTTTGGTCGTCTTTGAAATTACTGGATGGAGTTCCTGGCCTTAGACTTGTGAAATATAGCCATAGCCATGTATAATATAGAATATAGAGGACATTTTTGCGGAATTTTCATAAAAACGTGCCACCTCATTGCTAAAACTGTCAAACAACTCAGTACAAGTTATTGACCTCAGTGTTCAAACTAAATCATTACTATGAACAATTATTCATCTGGTTGACACTGATCAAATATAATCAAACTGAAAACATAGACAATAATGTCAATTTTGAGATATACAGAGTAGAGTCCGAAGTGAACACAGCATTATGTTATATTATACTTGACAAGCTATATCGCAATGAATATCACATACATAGTTAGTCATTTTGGTTGTGTTAATGTGAACGTCCCATTTGGGACGATACAATGCTTTAAACCCCTCATAAAATACAGGTTTGCTATACCTCTACCCTCCCTATTCTAGCAGACCCTTTGAGATGTCAAAATATGCAGATTTATAATCAAAATCCCTTCAGTAAAAAATATGCAAATTTATTATCAAATCCCTTCAGTAAATTCATCAGTAAATGTTTAATGTTTACAGACCTTTGAGGTTGGTTAGGATCTGCTAAACCAAAATAAAATCAGAAGAGCCAAGGCCAAACCTGTGCCAGAAAATAAATAGTTTGGCATTAAGAACAAAAGTTATAAAAGTAAATATTGATTAACACATGCCGACATGAAAGATGTCTGATGGCTCAGCATTACTCCAGCATACATTGACATTTGCTTTTTAGAGCCTAACCACACATTTCTTAATCATCAGCTCTGATGAGGGAAGTGTGTCAAGGCTAATGGATGCTGGGGTGGTGGTATATGAATAATAATTAATACCTCAAAAGGATTATTGAGTATTGAAAATAACCTGATCAATACTTCATAAGAATACCTTATGGTTTAATTAGCTTGCATCTCTTGCAAGGAATAAATATATCAGAGACGTTTAAAACAATATCTCTGAATATATAAATGGCCTGATGTAACAAATAGCTGCTTGTCATACATTGTGTGGTCAATGTGGTCAGCAGTCAAAAAGGGGTACAGAAGGGGATAAACACAAATTAAAACATAGACAAATATGGTTGATGTTTGATTGTATTTTCCAGCTCATTTGTTGTAATCAACAAACAAGAAATACATAAGTTACAGGTAAGGGAAAAACTAACCTCACTTTTTGTTGTAAACTATGCAGAGCATTACTTTACACTTGTATTTATATTTCTTAATATGTACTCAGCCTCACTGTCCACACTCCAAGTACAATACAAATACAAATATTTTTATTGCTCAGACTTATACAAGTTTGGAGCACAGTGTGTGCAGCATTAAAGTACAGATAACGAGTGTTTTGAAAAAATACTAATTCTAAACATGATATCTACATTTTCACACTTTAACAAAGTAATTAGTTTGAACATGCTAGGGTTTCAACACACATCCTTACCTAGAAATCTTAGTCTGAAGTCTTTAATATTAACATGCTGACATCTAAAAATTAGATGGTATTCATCCCCCATATCATTTAAAGTACAAAATATTTTTTATCCATCTGCCAGTATGTATAGCCAATCTGTTGTTATTTGTTCTTAATTTGGTTAGGGCAACTCTGTTACTTAGAGATAAATCATTAAGATAATATTCAAATTCAAACTTCTCTTTAAATTCTTTATGCAAATTACGTGATGAATGGTTATCTGAGTTTTCACGCCAAAACTCTATCAATCCTTTAATCTAATATCTACACTTTTACAAATACATTTACAAAAACTTTTATTGTTATCATTATCATTATTAAAGAGTTTTTTATTTGCCACGCCACAATCTTTTAAAATATTCTTAATTTGGAGTAAACATGGGAATTTAAAGCCAATTTCTGTTTCCATTTCCGAAAGAAAGGCATTATATGCAATGCTATTTAAGTTGCTACTTTCACCTGTAATGAGTTTTGTTCAGAAAGATATTCTCTTTTTGATAATTATTGACATTGGATAATTCCCAGTTTCACCATAAACCATAGCAGAACATGCTGACATTTTAACTTTTAGTACACATTTTAAAAAATTTCTATGTAGGACTTCTAAATCAGCTTTGTTTTTCACATCCATACAACATCACAGGAGCAACTAGGGCATCAAAATGTTGTAGCTGTATGTCAACTGGCAAATAATGCCTCCTGCCCTTTGCTAATAGAGAAAACATGGCTCTGTTACCTTGCTGCTTAAGATCATTTATGCATTGTTTAAAAGAACCTTTAGACGACAGAATTACACCCAAATATTTAAAACTATTATCTACTTCCAGTTTTTCTCCCTTATACATAAAATTATACATATCTTGGTTTTTTACATTCTGTCCAAAAACTGTAATCTTAGTTTTGGCACAATTAATATCTGGCTTCCATTTATTACAATACAACTCAACTTTATCCATAGCCTCTTGCAGTTTATACGGTCTGTTAGCAATAATAAGAGTGTCATCTGCGTAAATTAGTATGAACAGTTTAAGGTAACTGTTTAAATTTTCATTGAAAATATCAACATGCTTCACCATAAAATCTTCAATGTCATTAACAAATAAGGAAAAAAGCAGTGGCGATAAATTTTCACCTAGTTTCACACCTTTATGACTAACAAAATAATCTGATTTGTTGCCTTCTTTCAATGTACAAGATTCAACGTCTTTGTTCAAACTTTTTTATAAGTCTAAGTATTGAACCACCTATTCCACATCTAGACAACTTGTACCATAATGCATTTCTCCAGACACAGTCACAGGCTTTTCGGTAATCTATAAATGCACAAAACAGTTTGCCTTTGATATGGGCGAACCAGTCTACGATACCCCAAATCAAGAAGATGTGATGTAGTGTTCAGTATCCATGTCTGAAACCGGTTGGTTTTCACTTAAAATGTTGTTAGTTTCACAGAAATCATATAACCTATTATTAATAGCAGTGGTAAACATTTAACCCATGCAGCTGAGTAAAGCTATTCCCCTATAATTGCCTGGGTCTAGATAATCACCTCTAGACGTCCGGGGTTCGAACCCACAACCTTTGGATCACCACAGAGGAACTGATGCTAATAAGCTGGCGCTCTAACCAACTGCACCACGACCCGTGGCCTTTGCATGTCACCGGATCTGAGTATTTTGTAAATTAACAATATAACATACACTGTAACAAACAGTGGGGATGTACTTTTTATGTATTCATTTATAATATGGTCTATGCTGTTTTTAACTTTTTGATTATACTACTTATTTCCTTCTAATCAAAATCACAGTTTAATGCTGTTGTGTCAAATGGCTTTTCCTCAATACCATCATCAGATAAATCATTTTCATCTAATTCACCAATTTCACCATCAGAGTTAAAAGCTCTTAAAGTACTCAAACAAATCCTGAATATCAATGGGTGTTGTACATTTTTTCTTTTTTCCCTGAAGCAACTGCCAGTATAACTTTGGTTTGTCAGATCTTAACTGCTTAAGTTTCTGAGTAAACAGTTTTTGTCCTTTACTACGAGCTTTATTTCTTTCTTTCTTGTGGGCTTTACTTTTTTTTAATTAGAGCTTCATGTTTTTCAGTAAATTTATGTTTTATTATGATAATATTTTTCCGTATTGTATTCTTGTCTTGACACCAAGCAGTCTCTTGAGTAGCCTTTTATTTGTTTGCTCTTTTTTAAAACCTTGCTTTTTTATCTATCTGGGAAAGTTACTTTTGCAGCATCATTCATTAACATGTTAAGCTTTTCTGTTACTTCTTGTACACTTTCATTACATGCTAATCTGCCAGCGGCAGTAATGTGTCTTTGACTCAGCGCTGTGAGGAGTGTGCTCACTGGTTAGCTTCATGTTATGCAGTAATTTTTGTTTTATTATGATAATATTTTGCCGTATTGTATTCTTGTCTTGACACCAAGCATTCTCTTGAGTAGCCTTTTATTTGTTTTCTCTTTTTTAAAACCTTGCTTTTTGATCTATCTGGGAAAGTTACTTTTGCAGCATCATCCATTGACATGTTAAGCTTTTTTTGTTACTTCTTGTACACTTTAATTACATGCTAATCTGCCAGCGGCAGTAATGTGTCTTTGACTCAGCGCTGTGAGGAGTGTGCTCACTGGTTAGCTCAGCAAACCAAACCCTTGCCCTCTTCAGTGTGGTCGGGCCTACCTGTCCCACTCCTCATTTTCCCTGACACTTTGCCTGACTGATTGCATTATGTACTTTCAACTCCATATATCAATACGGTTTTAGATGAACACATTTCTATAATAAACAAAAAATCATAACTTTACTTCCTGTTCATTGGATACATACCAAACCAGAGACATTTTAATAACTAAATAGCATGATATTGACACTGCCTGCTATTGCCAGACATAATAAAAAGTTGTTCACTATTGAGTATTTTACTCACAGATTTTTGGTAAACTTGATCCTGTTGTCTCCAATAAGCGATTGAAAACAATTTATTATAAGTTATTTATTGACCCTCCCAAATATTGGGTCTAACTATTTTGAATAAATAGGTGTCATCAAGACTTGCCGGAAGTCATTAATGTTGCAGAAACATTATTTCAACAAGCGCAACGAACATGTGCAATGACCAGACATTGTCTGGTACCATTGCTTTATACATTTTATCATCATTATAGACTATCCTAGTCCAAATATTGGACAGTTATTAGTGTTTATTATCATTACTCTTACTTGAATAAGTGCATCGTCAATAGTATCACTCCAGGGTATGCTGAAGTCATTTAGGAAAGTAATACTATTTCAATATTGCACACCTTTTATAAAGTTAAAAGAAAGTTAGAATGGGATTTGGCTACATTTAGCATGAAAGAAGGTATCAAAATGTCAGTGTAGAAATCTCACCACACATTCAATTAAGAATGTTCAAATTTTTATAACAATCAATTTGAGAACTGCTACTCTGCATGGCAAGGCAGAGTCATCGTGGATCTTCTGTGTAGAGTAGAGAACTGCAAACAAACATATAAATATATATACATATATATACATATATACATATATATATATATATATATATATATATATATATATATATATATATATATATATATATATATATATATATATATATATATATATATATATATATATATATATATATATATATATATATATATATATATATATATATATATATATATATATATACATATATATATATATATATGAGAGGAGCCTATCGCTCCTAGGTATCGTTCCTAGGTATCACTCATAGGTATCGATCCTGGGTATCGCTCCTAAGTATCGCTCCTGGGTATCACTCCTGGGTATCGCTCCTAAGTATATATATCGCTCCTGGGTATCGCTCCTAGGTGTCGATCCTGGGTATCGCTCCTAGGTATCGATCCTGGGTATCGCTCCTAGGTATCGCTCCTAGGTATCGATCCTTGGTATCACTCCTGGGTATCGCTCCTGGGTATCACTCCTGGGTATCGCTCCAGGGTATCATTCCTGAGTATCACTCCTATACAAACAGAAATGTCTGGGACAGCCAATTTGCAAACCAGAGAATATTTAACGCTAGCCTCCTTTACAGGGCAATACACGGCCAATCTGATGAATAGGACCCTCCATTTGCCATACCCTAAAGGCTTCTACATCTTCCAGGCCAATAAAGCACATTATATCCAGAACACTCTTACCTCAACCTCTGCCTGAATTCATTTTCACATGAAAATGTTGAATGATTACTGAGCAAAACCTTGTTTTCTTCTGGGATTCAGATACAGACCATTGTCAGCTACAACTTACTTTTTCCCCATCACTGAGACATCAAGTAGTGTGTTGGGTCTCATATGGTGTCTTGTTAATCCATGGAAATCGTGTAAAGTAACAGTCCAATTCTGACATTTGCTGCCACGGGCTGTATCAGGACAAGGTACTGTATGTATGAGATAATACACTGTCCCCTGAATGAATGTCTGATATCAAGGCGTCAGCCGAGATATCTGATATTAATGAGGGGGTGGCAGTGTATTATTTCTTATACACAACGAGAACATGCTATTCATAAATTATAACCTGTCACCCCTAACCAAGATATCACTCTCTTGGGGTGATATATAGCAAGTTAGACTCTTCCACACCTTCTCAGATGCTTGTCCATTTCATCTGGTCATTTCACTTGGTCAAACTTGATATACTGTGAATGGCCACCTTTTGGCAGATATAAACAAGGCAAATTATTTTGGTTTTCTTTATTGCTTTATATGATTATGATAGCTAGATATGAAATATGTTATGAGTCAATCATTTAAAAATATGTAAACAATATTTATAAACTGATAATCATGATTTATTTTGATCCTTTTTTAAAACAAAAGCCTTTGAATTTGGCAACACTATGGTTGACAAAAACTCATAATGTCCCATACGAACCAATATATTTATATATCAGTTTCAATGGAGCCAGGTTCAATTCAATGCTTTAAACTGGTCAAACCCTGTTGAGGGAAATGGCCATTTCTTAATGAGACCTACTTGTAGAGGATATAGTGCTGCCTCACTGAATTGTCATGTCACACGTCCTTGACATGACAACCCACCCGGTCACAGATTTACAAGGACAATGAGTTAACCCTTTGGCACAGGCCTCAGCTCATGTGTGAAATTGTATCATGAATTCAATCTCAGCACAACCGGGGATCAAACACACAACCTTTGGAATTGGTGCTAATCAGCTGACACTCTAACCAACTTCGTCATGGCCTATGTTCTCTCTAGGATGAATTTTTCTTTGGTATAAACTGCACCAAGGCCCCCCCCCCATCTCTCTCATCTCTGTCTCTGCAGACTTTCTGTAATAGCTATAATATTATATTTACCAGTTGAGCTGCAATCTTAAACTAGGAATATTTAAGTAACAAAATGTATTTTAAAAATCCAGTTTGTTCTTCCTTTGGACCTGGATTTAATTCCACATCCCCATTAAGATTATCAGTATATTCAAAACAAGCAGTGAAGAACTAATATAAGATAATAACACAATGTAGAACATGACACGTTTTGTAAAACCAAAAAGATCTTGAGGAATAATTATTGAATAAGCCCATGGAGGCTTTGTACATCTGAACTGAAATTCCCATTTCAATCTATACACAGTAAAAAGCCTTTCCACATTAAATATATTACAATATTGTACTACATTGATATTTATAATTTTAAATTAGGAAGAGACGCTGCTCAGAATCATTGTAAAACATACTTTCGATTGCGAAATAGGCTCTGTTGGGCAATAGCAGATAGATATTTGATTGAGTTTGTTCTACTACTAAATGACAGTTTGCGCTAATAAGTGGGTAACATTCATACACCTGGGATGCTGGGAGATTGATGCACATATCCTTCCACGTGTTTAGATAGCTCATAGTTCATACTTCTATGGAAGAAGCGTGAGTTTCTGATTACTTCCCTTGACAAGTGTCTTTTTATGTTTGCTGTTGCACACCTGCAGATACGGATGGATTTATATTGAAAATAATTCACTCTCAATTTTGGGATAAGCAAAAGTTCTCATGAAAATAAGCAATATCCATATTTGATATTTGATATTTACTTGGGTTTGATTTCAAACGTATGGTGTATTTTACATGCAGAAATTCCTAATATGCGTTTCACATCTTGACAAACAGTATGAGCTCTCTCCAGGCAGATAAAATTGGTTTAATTTCAGCCATAGTTTAGATATGATATACAATTTAGAGCACAGCATTTTGGTGAATGTAAAACCTATCTTTTGTTGCTAAACATTTTTTTCTAGAGAGAAATGACAAAAGCTTTGTAATCTTGTGGTTAATCTTGTGGTTGAAAATGTTGCTAAGAACGACACTAGAGAAATCAAGCACATTCTCAACCAGCATTCAGCCATCTTGATTTCTGTTATGAGTGAACTCATTGAGTACATATCAATACATCTTAAACTAACATCCTACCGGACTACTTTTCATACGACTTCTCCAGAAAAATATGTAAAATGTGTCTGGGCATGACACATTAGCAAATAAACTATAACTTAATTGAATTTATTTAAATTTTTATACAATGCTGTGACCCCAAACCTTTTACATAACTGTCATGGGGTGAAACGTGGCTCAGTGGATTAGATGTCTGTCTTCTATGGTTCTGTTTGTGTAATATGCACTTCAGAAACATAAATTGATTTGTTTATTGCAAATGTAAAAGAATAAAAATAATAAATGGCATAATACTGAAAAAAATATGAAATTTTTATATTGGTGTTCTAATTGAGCAATATGCGCGTCATATATTTGTTTTTGTTTTTTGTTTTTTTTTGTTTTTTTCTTCCTTTTTTCGCAAACACAGAAAATATGAATAATAACGACTCCAAACAGAAAACAAATATGAAAACTTCATTTTGGAGTAATGTTTGACCGCTAATCATGTCAGAACATATAGAATTAAAAATGTTTTTTTATATTCTATATTGCGCACAGACGCCGAGGGCTAATGTATACACGCCAGTTATTTGTGGAGATGCATTTGATTCGTACTCTCGTGATCTTAATTTCCGAGCGGGTTTGCAAACTGCTTAAAGAAGGAAATGTGCACGGTTCACTGCACGTATTAGTCAATGATGTCTATGATTTACGGCAACTTCAAAATTATGAGAAAATATAAATATCATTTTCAATAAGGAAACTATACAAATTCTTTTTTCAAAAATAGCTTTTTGTTATATTTTTTTTATCTTGGCAATGCTGATACCCCATTTTATGGGAGACTATTAATTACCTCATATTTCTGTGAAGATTATATTTGCACCTGACTTAAGAAGGAAAACAATAGTGTGAGGGAGGAGGGGGTGGTAAAAGTTAAAATAAGGCATAGCGGCGTTCGCATGTATTGGGTATACCGTCACAATCATTTGCCACTGGGATAGGGACAAGGCACTGAAACCAAGTTGGTCAAAAGATGGTGGAATATTGCATCAAAATCTGTCAAGGGTCTAACTATAGCGATATGATTCCCCCAAGAGGGTTTGATGGGCTTTATCACTTTTATACAAATAGACTGAGCCTTGAGTAGGATCATAAATCAATGTTAAGGCAAGCGTAAGTTTTGAAACATTGAATGGTAAAAATGGATGATAGAGAAGATAAGTAACCGCAACTCAACTGAACAAGTAGATTATATTCCATACACGGATAGAAAATCTCTCTCCCCTCAGTTGTGGCTCAGCTTTCACATGTTAGGTGTAAATCACACAATATGGCAGGTGCATCCGTAAACAGAATCGAATATATGGGCAGGTTGAACAAGGGTTGCCATAACTAAGGGAGCTAGCTCAACTCAAACTATTCATTTCTATACAAAGATACTCCATGAAAAGGTATATGAATTGTTGACTTTCAACAGCCACTTCAAATTCCATCATTTTAGGATGGAATGACACTCTCTTTAATCGGACTTCTCTCACATATCAGTCCCTGCCATCATTGGTGAAAAAGTGCGTCAAGATTGAGTGCAGGTTCATACGAATCGGGCCTTGGACTGATTGGTGAAATATTGGATGAACATTCATGCATAATCCTCTTTTTCACAGACAGCTGCACTGAACGGTCAGCGTTGAGGTCAAACACCTGATCACAGGTTATGACCTAATGATGTTCAATTCTGATTGGATGATATTTTGGCTGGCAAGACGAATATTTACAAATTACGAACAATATCAAATATACGGTAATGGCGGCAGATGTAGTGAGAAGATTTAATTACTTGCAATATTGCCGACGTATTTCAGAATTAAATTGCTGCAAAAAACAAGCAAGCAAACCACAATCAAGTGACTGCACGGTGATCATTTGACAATATTACCGACCGGATTATATTTCTCTTCGGTTGCCGTGGAGCAGTTGGTTAGAGTGCCAGCTTATTAGCACCAGCTGCTCTGTGGTGATCCGCGGCCATGCCGAATGCCGAGTGCCAGCTTATTAGCACCAATTCCAAAGGTCGTGGATTTGTTCCCCGGTTGTGCTGAGATTGAAGTCATTATACAATTTCCCAAATGAGCTGAGGCCCGTGCTTAAAGGTCTAACCCAATGTCTTTGTAAATCTGTGACTGGGTGGGTTGTCATGTCAAGGGCCTGCAACATGACAATTCAGTGAAGCAGCACTTGTTGCATGGTCAGTTGAATTACTGTCACTGCATGCATGTGGACTCATTTCTCACTGAACCAACCAAACGAATATTATTGTCCATGTAATGCTACAGATGCGTTATCTCTGAGAATGATTGCATTTTATCTGAATACTGTACCTATACCTGACTATCCAGTGTAAGTTTTCCTGCTTGTCTCATGATTTCCTGATATTTGTTATCCATTTCAATGCTGAAACATGACAACCTATTGTTCTTTTGAGTAGTTCAATGTCATGTAATAGAATGTGTAAATATTGACATACATTCTCATTAATAATGGAATTGTTATGTAAATCTGTTTTACAGCATTGTTACGACTAGGTATCATATTCTATATTGCGGCACGAGACCTTAATCTTTACAATAAAAACACTCACATACAGTTGAACTGAATCTGGTGTTATCCAAGCTAAAGCAAAAACTCCATTTAAAAAAAATAATGTTGATTTCAATGCCGTGATGACAATTAATGAATTAATATTCGTTTGGTTGGTTCAGTGAGAAATGAGTCCACATGCATGCAGTGACAGTAATTCTGCGGTACGATAAGCACGCCCCCCAACATGGTAAATGGTCCTTCTTGTGTAACTGGCACATCATCAGAATAGCTGAGAAGGACATAGGATGTTTCCAGCTAGGAAGTAACCACATTCGGTTTCAGAGAAATATGAAAGCAGGAACTTTTATTTTCTATTTTCAGAGAAATATAAAAGTAAAAACATCTGTTTTCAGTGAATTATGAAAGTAAGAAATTTGCAGGTGATCTTGTTATCTAATTCATAGATATATTTCCAACATAAAACTGATACTTAATTTTCCTTATGACACTGGTTTATAAACACCAGCTTCGATAGAGTAACTAAAGATTAACTTCAGTCATAGGGTTAGAATTGTGTGTAAGTACAGTTATACACCGTAACTACAGCTGAGTCACTTGTGTCTTGTCGGTAGTAAGGGAGCCACGCCCTCGGATGCCTCAGGCAGATAGTAAAGGAAGATGCCTTGCCATATCAATGGCTGGGCTGGCCCGGGAATCTGGCTCTCAGCAGCCGCAGCTAACTCTGATAACGCCGCCACGCTCTCTCTCACGCCAGCATCTCACTGCCATCAGCGACCAGTCAGTTCCTGCCGCTTTAAGAAACAACCACTACTTCACGTATGGACCTTTTAAAGTACTGTTTTTTGTATCTTTAAAAACTTTTTGTATCTTCTTTGAAAACAACTATAGCACAATTATTAACGACAAACACAATTTTGAGGAATTTATATAGTTGCTTAGAGAGATAAAGTGAAATCGTGTTCACCTTGGATTAGAAAGTTTCCGTTTTTGGAAAATACGTTATCGGTGTGTGATTTAATATGTGGAGGTGCGCAAAGACCTCATAGAAACATCTTTATTTCTGTTTGGAGACATACATGTCACGATAAAAAGCCAGCACGCTCATATATCTGGGAGAAGGACATGAGATGTTGCCTGAAATACCACCAAGCCACACACCTTTATTGTCTAAGATGAAGGATATCAAGGTGGGTCAACTCACATGCACATTTTGCAATGTTACAGGAGTCTAGTTGTATGCCCTTCAGCAAGGCACTATACTGTGTACTCCCTGGTGATGACATTTTTCATTGATTTGTGGAAACCTCATTGCTATCTATATTACTAACAAGTTTTTACGTTATTGTATTCGTGGAATGCAGTTCGATATTATAGATACTGTATCTTGCATATTTGCTTTTATATTGGGTTACCTTGTAATTTCATGAGATATAAAAGAATTTATAAATCCTGATCTGCAAGTGTGTCATTCCAGACTACAGAGAATGAAGCTGTTTGTATTTTGAGGAGGCGTGTATATCAGTCCTTTCCTACGTTTGAGCTATACGAGACGATCTGGTCGGATAGACTGGTGCCTTGACAAATGGTAGTGTCTTGCTATAACAAAGTGGTAGGACCAAAGCTTCTACGTTTCACCTATTTATAGGATCTATATATCTGTGAAAGGAATCACTTTAGACTTAAATGCTTTGGTCATACCATTGTGTCACTGCAAGCGCAAACCATCGCGAAGACGCTGCTCTTTTAGATGTAGATCACCATAGATATCCTGGCACAATACAGAAACAATTAGGTTACCAGAACATATATATATATAAGGGAAATACTATTATATAAGTGAAATAAACAGTTATTGAATTACATGTCTTTTAATAATAACTTCTTAATAGAGATCATTCCACATATTTTGGGTTTGCGATAGTGTGGCGCCGAGAAGGATAGTTCTTTTATTTATGGCAAGAACAATTAACCTTTTGCAAATTTGGTGAAAAGAGATTTGAACTATCATTCCAACTTCTCTTGTTAAGCAGCACGGACCCATGGATAGCCGCTGTTATTGGATTTAATCTATTTTAATTTCTAAGCTTCACATATTTTTAACCAGTACAAAAAAAGAAAGAAAAAAAAAGACGACAAAAAAAAAAAAAAAAAAAAAAAAAATAATAATAATAATAATAATAATAATAATAATAATAATAATTTAAAAAAAAACAACAACAAAAACAAAAACAAAGACAAGAAGAAAACCACTTAAAATTAACATTATTTGATATCAAAGTTTGAGGGCTAGTAAAGTAGCATCAGTGCTAAGTTTTTGATGGGAGAGAGAGGGGGACTAACAATGCTGGGTAAGTTAACTGAATGAAACCAGAAGCTGGCAACAAGCGAGGATGCAATTACACTAAAGACAGGATTGGTCTGTATCCGCCCAGACGGGAGTCTCGCAGCCTCCACATACTGTGCTCAGAGCAGGAATAATATCATGAGAGAAGATGTGATCTCTCTCTCTCTCTCTGTCTCTCTGTCTCTCTGTCTCTGTCTCTGTCTCTCTCTCTCTCTCTCTCTCTCTCTCTCTCTCTCTCTCTCTCTATGTATAATATGTTATGATAAATGTGGCCATTTTTGTGGTGAAAAAGGAAAAGAATCTTATATTCAGATTTTCTATTGCAGTTATCCTGTGTTTTTTCTTAACTCAAAAATGCAATGTTTGATATTATATTCTAAATTTCTAGTTGATTAAAACTTTAAAAATAAACGAGTTTAATAATATATATATATATGTATAAATAAAAATACTCACATTACATAGGTAGTATTCAATTTCTACATCTGCAGTCATTGTCCTATATATGATACCATTCTAAATTTGTTATAAATACTTGCCTTGCTCACAAAAAATATCATCAAATCTGAATTGACCAACATCAAGTTATAAAATGTAACCCGATATTTATGAATACTGGTGACCTGCGACCGATCCTGTGCCCAGCTTTTTACCTTTGGAGGCAGGGACTGATATAAGAGAGAAGTCCTGTAATGGAAGGTATATATTGTTATGTTATGGAGAGCTAATTCCCATGTCATTGATAATAATAGCATCTTGGTTTAAGTTATATTTTAAAAGCTAACCATTGTAAACTGAGTTGACAATACTTAATGCTCAGGTTTTATAATGGGTTTGAGATTTTTTTTTACCTCTACTACTGATACTTTGATTGTTCCAAAGGAACTGACACCGTCGATCTATACCCAGATATGAAAAGAAATATATTACCTCAGCAAAAATAGATAACTTCAAAGAGATATTTTGATTTGTACACATATATGTGTTATTGACACACCAGTTTATATCCTAATAAATATGCAACAAATCTGGTCATTGATCAGTGCCTTTAATCTTTCTGAGAAATGACACATTATCCTCCAGAATAGGAATTCATACAAATCTGGCTGTGAATTGATTCGTGAAATAAATGACCATTCACCCAGATTCTGCTTTGTACTGATTGGTCAGTATCTGGGTCGGACAGACACCGGATATCAAGTTATAATCTGATCACGGTCAATAAAGTTTGGGTAATATTTAGTGAGCAAAACGAGTATATGCATGATTGAGGATTCAACATTTTGAATGTCATATACAGGGCAATGACGGCAAATGTGTTTAGAGATTGAACGACTTGCAATACTACCGATGTGTTGCAGAGTGTACACGCATTTGTGTTAAACACTTTTCCTTCAACAGTACATGCTGGTATCGGAATAGGCTGCATTGATCCCATTACACATGCTACTGCAAAACTGTATCTTACTGATGTATTTAAACAGGCATGATAAGATCTATTCTCACGTGCAAGTGTTTTTGATGTGTGTTTAAAAATACTGTGACATCCAAGCTAATATGTGTGCTTAGATCTACGGTGACATCCAATCTGATATGTTTAGACCAAATGACACATTCAAGTGGTTGAATGTTGAGCTCCAGTGTCCCATTCAAGCTGTTATATCTTTAGATCAAGTATCACATTTAAGTTGTTATAAATCTAAATCCAGTGTCACATCAAAGTGGTTAAAGTTAAGATCAATGTTACATCCAATCATCTCTGAAATATATGATATAATTAAGCTGTTATCAACCCAAATCTGATAATATGTTCTGAATATCCTTACTGTTAAATCATTCCTACTGTCATATCAGCAAAATGGTTGCCATGGCAAACCTTTTTACATATTTATGATAACCAATAAAAATGATAATTACTGGGTAATGCCTGGGGATGACAATCCATTAGATATTCTACATGTAATTCACTAAGCGAATAAAGCAAATGTCAGCGTGATGTTCCAAAGGTCGTGGATTTGATTCCCGGCCACGTGATTGTATTCATGTTACACTTTATCATATGAGCTGAGGCATGCGCCTGATCAAGGGGTAATCTGTTGGCCTTGTAAATATGTGACTGGATGGGTTGTCCTGTCAAGGACCTGCAATATTGAGGGAGCACTATATCTGCTATAAGCAGATCCCATCATGCAATACCTGGAATAGTGTGTAGGGTGACGTAAAACCCCAAACAAACAGAGGAGCAAAAGGAAATTAAATAGCGGAAAGGGGAAAGGTGGGGAATCTAACCACTAATATATAGATGAATTCAGACTTTTTTTCCTGAATATCGTAACTCTGATATACAATGGAAAGCATGCTGAAATATCTGTGATTACTCTATCCAGAAAAAAAAAGTTGACAGAGGAGGCGACCATTTGCTGAGGCACTTGAAATCACAGAGGTTTTCTGCAAGACAATCATAACAGCTGAGTAATGGTGGATTGGTGATTGGTTAGTTATGAACCAATCGTTTAGCCTTCTGTTTGAAATGAGAATGACATCTCTGTTCATGTGCCAAAATATCAATGTATTTTTCAGAGCATTGAATATGACAGAAGAGACACCTGGTGGATCATAAAAAATGTTGGAACAAAAGCAATGAGAGTTCAGGAGAGGCCAATAAAAACACGAAATCACATAGCAAGGCAGAACGGGTAGACAAGAACAGAATTATAGATCACAACATGCGAGCCGAGAACAGAAAATAGTTCATTTTACTTAAAAAAAAAGATTTTAAAGTCAAATCAAAAGAGCACAAAATAGAGAAGTGAGACAGTGGTCTAACGACCTTTTCAGCTGCATTTGTCTTAATCAGACACTGTGTGACCAGTGTGAAAGTAGTCCTTGACCACTGGCGACATTGGGATTCAAACTCACCCACAAGGAATTAATGCACAGATCCATTGATCGATTAGCTGTGGTAGATGGGCGAGTGAGAAAGGAGCAGAAAAGTCGGAGAAAGTCACGTTGCTCAGACAACATATCACCTGTGAGATGGAGGGTATGTTACATCAGAAATGCATGAGATACTTGCCAACCACCATCAGACACCGCCCAGCATTGCTAGGTCTTTCTCCAATACCAGGCCCAGCGATTATGTTACCTTTCTGACAAAACTGAAAGTTCATCAATATTCATAATTTGATTTGACTTAAATCGAAATTGACAAGTTTTTTTTAATACAAACCATAGAAATGTGTTTATTTTTATTTTCAAAACAGATTTATGTTTCATTTTATTTGACATTTGCTGATTCGCAAAAGGCTGTGTTTATCAGTTGTGCAATTTCACAGTACATCAAAACAATGATCTTGTTATTTGGCATTAATCACGCAAAAATGAGAGAATTACATAATTAGGGGACAGCATGTGCGTGTGACGTGACGCCCTGCAGGTTACTGTGGGTGTGTGGGCGTGGGAGAGTCAAGAGATTATACCTTAAACAAGATCCAGAGATTACTGGCAATGGAAACCACACGACTTTATTTAACCTTGGTGGATTTCCCCGCGGTCTCTTTATGATTTTATGTGTTTTAAATTATTCTCGTTCTCTTGTCATGTAAACACAACGTTATTTGAATTAAGACGTTGAATTCTTACAACTTTTTATTATCTGCAATCCCTTTGTTATAAAAATGTAATGAATTAGGTGTGTTATAATGTCGAACATTTAGTCTATTAAGAGAGAAGGTCTCGGGTGCAAAAGGTCCGGGTTCGGGAAAAAGATTTGGCAGTGCTGCATGGTCATCAATGGTTACCTTCAATTGGATATCTTCAAATGGTTACCTTCAAATGGTTACCTTCAATTGGATATCTTCAAATGGTTACCTTCAAATGGTTACCTTCAAATGGTTACCTTCAATTGGATATCTTCAAATGGTTACCTTCAAATGGTTACCTTCAAATGGTTACAGTCAAATGGTTGCTGTCAATTGGTTACCGTCGAATGGTTACCTTCAAATGGTTACAGTCAAATGGTTTCCGTCAATTGGTTACCTTCGAATGGTTATCTTCAAATGGTTACAATCAAATGGTTGCCGTCAATTGGTTACCTTCAAATGGTCACCTTCAAATGATTACAGTCAAATAGTTGCCGTCAATTGGTTACCGTCGAATGTCTACCTTCAAATAGGTTCTCATCCATTCCAGCCAGTGTTCCATGACTGTTTCACAAAAAAGCCATGGTCTATTCTATCATGTCTATGTGATAATGAAAAAGAAAGATCTCCACGCACTCTTCGAAAGGAGTAGGCATTGAGACTCGATGACTGTCTTCTATCTGACCTAAACAGTGTTGTAAAGGTCGTTAATACAAACAATTTATTAAGAGAGGTATATAATTAGGTCCAATTAAGCGAATTCTTTCTTCCAGTTCTCGGGAGGTATGACCCCCAACTCGGAATGCCTCCCATGTAATTGGGGTGGAAATGTCACCGTGCGTTTAATATCGACCAATGAATAGGAATGAATGAAACTCATTGTGATAAAACCTTGTGGATTGATTGACTTAAGATAACCATGACAACGAGCCCCGGTAGTTGAGGAATGTAATGGGAAGGTCTCTTTACATGGTGAGCCACTTTGACCAGGCTTGTTATCTCTACCAGAGCCAATAGAATTCAGAAGCAAAGTTTAAGTGGTTGCGGCCCCAGCCTACTGAGTAGGCAGGGCGGAATAAGATTAGGAGGACGTGATACATGCGATGTGTGAGGGAAAAACAGATCCAAGTTAATAAGACATACTCACTTGGAAAGTATAGCATCAGAGGGAAGAGCATCAATAGAGCTACAGTATTGGTCCATTGTTTCAAGGTCTTGAACAGAACATGTAACTTAACTATACAGAACATAAAGTGTTATCAGACAAATTGCACAGAACATGTTACATATCACACAAACTGCACAGAACATGTAACATATCAGACAAATTATACAGAACATGTAACATAACAGACAAACTGCATAGAACATGTAACATATCAGACAAGCTGCATAGAACATGTAACATATCAGACAAGCTGCATAGAACATGTAACATATCACACAAACTGCATAGAACATGTAACATAACAGACAAACTGCATAGAACATGTAACATATCGGATAATCTGTGCATGTAACATATCACACAAACTGCATAGAACATGTAACATAACAGACAAACTGCATAGAACATGTAACATATCGGACAATCTGTGCATGTAACATATCACACAAACCGCATAGAACGTGTTACATATCATACAAGCTGCATAGAACATGTAACATATCACACAAACTGCATAGAACATGTAACATATCACACAAACTGCATAGAACATGTAACATATCAGATAAGCTGTGCAGAACATGTAACATATCACACAAACTGCATAGAACATGTAACATATCAGACAACCTGCATAGAACATGTAACATATCACACAAACGTAACTGCACAGAACATGTAACATATCAGACAAACTGCATAGAACATGTAATATATCAGACAAGCTGTACAGAACATGTAACATAACAGACAAGCTGCATAGAACATGTAGCAACTTGTCTGCAACTATATCGAGTGAATACCAAATTTTGTTTCTTTATGAGTGTCCGTTTACTGGGTCTGGCTTCCTCTGCCGAAGTGCCTACAGATAGTTATACGAGTACCCTGATTTACCAATGCCTCGTGCCTAGGCATCTGTGTCATATTTAGTTGTGTCTGGATGGCAATCACTTTATAAGTGATTATCATTATCCATCATTATAGACAGATTGAGTCCTCCATCTGCGTACTGGATTAATTTATTGGGGTTGACAGCTTTTTAGCCGCTGTCAGATCAGATAGATGCCAGCTGTCGGGATTTAATGCCCCACTCCTTCTGAAGAGTTACAGGAAATCTGTTTTTTTTTTGCATAATAATATACACATATCTGGTAGTCAGTTATGGAACACTGGGTGAAATGAGAAACACTTCGGTAATGTGTATCTACCTTTCATGCAGCCGATCGACGTAATATATTTCCCAATCGGGAATCGAACCCAAGACCTTAGGCATGTTAGACAGACATCCTACCAACTAAGCCACGTCCCAAATGGTCAGACCGCTTATTGCTACCAACATATTAATCTGGTACCCGGCCCAAATCATAATTAGTCTATTCCTACTTGAAGGATTGAGACGGAACCCAGTCTACCAACCTTTTTGACACTAGCTCCATCGATATCATTCGTAACTGACATCTTCCCCATAAGCGATGTGCTGTCACACCTGAGCAGTGTGTTGGTAGGTATGCTGAGGACAACCTGTGATCATTTTACAAAATCTGTGGAATTTGTAGTCACAGATTCAGTGTTACTTTCATCTGCGAGATTGCGGAAATTGCAACGTATTATTTCCAAAATGAATGGCATCGTTCTCGGTAAGAAACCCACTGTTTTGAATCGCACAGTGCGCCTTGTTCCAACGCCTTCACATAATTACCTGACACTTCGTCTAGAAAATAAAACAATGTTCCTTTAAGTGTCAATTAACGCCTGTTTTCTTGTTCACATCTATGCATAAATGATAAATAGTCCACCATATTGGACTACTGTAAATATAGGTTTTTTACAAAAAAATGACCAAACGAGGCACAGGCATTAACTGCTTCGCAATATTTGCGCAAAAAGTACACATATATTATCGCCTTTATCATATGTCGTATAAGCAAAATAAGCAAAGCCGAGTGAACATCCTACGTCGTTTTCATTGCAGATTAGGGTAGTTCCGCCGTCATGTGCTAAGCACCTGGATAGAGTAGATTAGCCCGGCATCTTTGCCATATGTATATTACATACATGTCTAATTAGATCGCAATGGTTAGACTTAGTGGTAACTTACCACCCACTCTCATAGTAGATCTATATACACACACACACACACA
Organism: Amphiduros pacificus; assembly: GCA_949316495.1. Lineage (NCBI taxonomy): Eukaryota > Metazoa > Annelida > Polychaeta > Phyllodocida > Hesionidae > Amphiduros > Amphiduros pacificus. Next base: position 5,589,352 of record OX439004.1, read on the forward strand.
CACTCACACACACACACACACAGTATAAAGTCTATATATATATATATATACTAAGGACTATATATATATATATATATATATATATATATATATATATATATATATATATATATATATATATATATTGCTGATAATCAAACAAATATATCTAATATATAACCAGTCTGTCAAATCTGGAAATGACATGGACTTCCTTTTTTTGCGGATCAAAGACTTTTACATCGCCTCACTCTGCATGGCCTACTCTTCAAACATATTATAGGTCAATGATCAGTCAAGGGTGTGAGGACAACAACATATCAGGGTGTGAGGACAACAACATATCAGGGTGTGAGGACAACAACATATCTTATATCTCCCATGTAAGGACAGTAAGATAAATCAATGTCTTATATCTCTCATGTAAGGACAACAAGATAAATCAATGTCTTAAATCTATGCATAGATGTGAACAAGAAAACAGGCTTTAAATGACACTTAAAGGAACATTGTTTTTTTTGTCTTATATCTCTCATGTAAGGACAACAAGATAAATCAATGTCTTATATCTCTCATGTAAGGAAGGTAAGATAAATCAATGTCTTATATCTCTCATGTAAGGACAACAAGATAAATCAATGTCTTATATCTCTAATGTTAGGACAGTAAGATAAATCAATGTCTTATATCTCTCATGTAAGGACAACAAGATAAATCAATGTCTTATATCTCTCATGTGAGGACAACAAGATAAATCAATGTCTTATATCTCTCATGTAAGGACAACAAGATAAATCAATGTCTTATATCTCCCATGTAAGGACAACAAGATAAATCAATGTCTTATATCTCACCAAAGGGTCATTTGGGCCACTAATTAAAATCAAATCAATTATTCCATTAATTAATAGTCCATCCCTTATAGACATACTATGAATATAACATAATATTTCAATGGATGTTTTGCTTCTTGAGAATCACAGTCTGGTTGCACCAGTCATTTAGCTTAGATTACATGACACTTGTATACAATTTCACCACTTTTCATAATCATATTCAGCTGACTGCCTTCATTGTGCTTCTTGCAGAAATATTTTGTTCAATAAATGATCATTATCAAACATTCTTGGAATATCAGTGAGAATGGTGAGTCGGCATCCCAGACACTCTGAATCTACTACCAAGATAGGTCAATCTAGTTGATTACAAAAAATATGAAAATCAAATGACAAGCCTGGGCCTTTTAAGCTTTCCTCTTGGATTAGCCTCGGTGTATGTGCACAACAGGAAGACAAACAGACACTAATTCCTATGTTGTCTGTTCTGAGTGGGCCTTTGTAGAGATTCATAACCTTATTGGAGGATAGAGCTCGAATCCTCTTTCAATGAAACAATAAAACTCGTCATATGCATATCAGAAAGTGGACAAGGTAATTAATCCATTAAATAAATATGTAAAAGTGTCTGGACAATTAACTTATTACCTGACGTTCATTTCGGGTAATACTTCAAACTAAGGATGTATTCTCATTTTGATTTTAATTTCCGATAGTCTTCATCTTGTCTTCTCTGCTGACTTCACAGGCTGGTAAATAGCTAGCAGGGCTAGTAAATAGCTAGCAGGGCTAGTAAATAGCTAGCAGGGCTGGTAAATAGCTAGCCGTGGTTGTTAAATGGCTAACAGGGGCTGGTAAATAGCTAGCAGGGGCTAGTAAATAGCTAGCAGGGCTGGTAAATAGCTAACAGGGGAAGGGTACAGATGAACAATTATAAACTTTATCACCAATTCATTTATAAGCAAAATTGTCAATCAAGGGGGGTTCCATATGGTCGAAGATTAATCAACATAAAATACACACAATGCAACTCTGACAGTCTGCCTTGGAATTTTTGAACCATTTTTGGTTTTATTGATTGAACGATTATGTTTGTGAAGAGATCTGTCAATATTTCTATCGAAGTGATGTATGCAATGGCATGAAATAACACAAGTCTGATTTCATCCAGAACCATTGTTCATGGCATTTGCTACTTTTTACACAGTAAGTGTGCAATTTATGAAAACAATGACATGTGACACAAACATTCAAATAAACAATGGCGAATATTATAATCTTAGATATGACTATTTCACTCTATTTAAATCAAATGTCATTTTCCTAGTATATTGCTACAGCCAATAATTTAGCAGGCATCTAAATAGGCGTTATTGGGTTTATATAGGCTGCATACGTGATAATACCATTTGTTGAGCGCTGATACCAGGCAGTGCCTATTCATGGAACCTCTCAGATATGTTCTCCGGAACAGGTGTGTCCTTAGACAATTCTCAAAGACATCTACTGAGAAACTAGTCTTGGTCTCTTCCAGGTATATAAAGATGCTGAGACAAACATTTAGGCTTAAGAGGTATAGTGTGTATCAAAAGGGAACACCAACTCTATATTAAGATATGCGCCGTTAAAGCTAATTGGAGAGATAGTCACCCATTACGTATTAATATAATATTTTGATGGGATAGTCGATCATTTTTAGGTCATCTTGGTTTCGGTGTTTTCACTTGGCTACGAAACTTTTCTTTAAAATGATGTTTATGACACATTTTTTAATGTATATATGAGAAAATTAATGGATTTTCCTGTATTGAAAACGAGTTATGTGAAAAATAGAATCACATATCAGGAAACATCTGCACTTTTCCAATCATGTGTTTTTCGTTAGTTGACAGATTTACATTCAACAAATATTAATCTTGCTTGGAACTTGCAACTTACTTGAAATGTTTGGCCTTCATTTTAGCACATTTTAGCGGCTTTTTGTATTCGGCACATTGATGCGCGTTGATGCGCGTTGTGTCAGTCAGGGAAATGTCTGACACCTCGATTTTATTTTGTTTATCCAATGCATATTATGAACAAAAACGTTAGCATTTCCATATTTTAAAACATTCCACTTTGTTTTTAGGCAAAAAAAAATGTTACTTACAAAATATGAATTGTGACGCTTTACTGGCGGGAAAAGCTTCATTGGCGGGAAAAGCTTCATTGGCGGGAAAAGGCGCATGAATACAAAAAATGCAGCAAATGTGAGACGGTTTGCAGCGTCTTTGCCGAGCATGGTGCAGGTGATTGGAAGCTCTTGCTTAAAAAAAATCAGTAATTTTTCCAAAGAAAACACAAAAAAATGTTGCATTTTGTATTGTAAACAAGTGACACTTCCAACTTCCACTGAATTGTCAATGATAAACATGCACGCCGATAACATTACAAAAAACTTACTGATTATCATGTCATGCATATCAAAAGAACCGTCTTGGTCCAAAGGTTCTAGATATCTTTACCTTTTGTTGTTATCTTGAGGCATTGCAAAGATATCAATGAAAACGTAATTTTCGGAAGATTAACTCCTGCTTTCTGGTGCTTTGCTTTTGGCGATGTCAGTGGGCGATAATTTGACACTGGGAAGTGCCTTGCAACACGAGTGAATCATGAGTGAAGCATGTCCCAACAAAAATGCAACCTGCTCACCACCTCATTCAAATCTGAGTGAGACCAAATAAAATAGTGCATTCCTTGTGTGACGTCACAATCAAACAGGCCACGCGCCAAGAACGCGCCAAGTCCCAAACGCGCAACATGCCGAATACAATAAGCCCATTTTAGCTAACCAACTGTAGGTTTCAATCAGTAAGAGAATAAATCTGTTGTCCTATCAAAGCAGAAAAAAGAGAATAAATCTGTTGTCCTATCAAAGCAGAAAAAAGAGAATAAATCTGTTGTCCTATCAAAGCAGAAAAAAGAGAATAAATCTGTTGTCCTATCAAAGCAGAAAAAAGAGAATAAATCTGTTGTCCTATCAAAGCAGAAAAAAATGAATGTTTGGCCTTCTTTTTAGCACATTTTAGCTAACCAACTATACTTCAATATTTCAATCAGTAAGAGAATAAATCTGTTGTCCCATCAAAACAGAAAAAAATGAAATGCTGCTTTTTTCTACTCTGGTGTTTACTACAGCAACAATGATTGGGTAAAGTCAACTTTCGAGCCATGCCATTTAACCAGTGTGAAGGTAACCGGCAGCTGGAGTCACCCACCATCTCCAGTTCTCCATATACATGTATGTAACCAGGAAAGGCGCATATCTATTGCTTTAACAGCTATTCTAATGGAGCCGGGTAAAAAGAATGATAAAAATGTATCTTGTACATAACGTACAAGATACATTTTTATCATGCTTTTTTGCAATCCAGATATTATTACTCTTCATAGCAGATCCAGGATTTATATCTGGCTCTGCAAGCATTGACCATAATCAGTGAGTACCCAGAGGTCACGCCCATAACAAGCTTCTTTCAGAAGCCAATCGACATTAAGTAAAATATTTGTCACATGTAATAACACAGCCAATCAGAGTCCTTGTTTTTGTGAGAAGGTGAATTCAACAACAAATACATGTGCAAGTATAACTCAGTCAACTGGTGTCATTGTTTTAGACGTGTATGAAGTTTGTTACTAAGTCACTTTTCACAGTTCATTATTCAGAATTTTTTATGATCAATAAATGAGGTTGTCAACATGTTATATTTGATCTCTTAAGTTGATTCTGATGGAAGGATCTCAAGAGTCTGAGCGCATGTACATAATGCAATCAGTTTTATATTACTACATGCAGTGAAACTAGGCCACCTAAAAAACACTATATGAAATTCAGTCTCAGCTGGGTGAACAGTCATCAGTTTCGATATTTCCACAAAAGGTTGCGGTCTCTGCCAAAATGGGTCACCTGTCTGTGTTTCAAGGTCCACATGACCCAAATCTAAAATGTCGTCTGCTCCAGGTCAAAACAAACTCAGACAGTCATCATGTTCATTTCAGAAATTAACACAAACTGTGTTGAAGAATCGGCCTACGACTAACTACATTAACTATAAAATTGACAAATTTTATGACCTTTGTACACAAAGGTCAAATATTTTATTCATTTCAAAAGGCTTATTGTATTCGGCACGTTGCGCGTTTGGGACTTGGCGCGTTCTTGGCGCGTGGCCTGTTTGATTGTGACGTCACACAAGGAATGCACTATTTTATTTGGTCTCACTCAGATGTGAATGAGGTGGTGAGCAGGTTGCATTTTTGTTGGCACATGCTTCACTCATGATTCACTCGTGTTGCAAGGCCCTTCCCAGTGTCAAATTATCGCCCACTGACATCGCCAAAAGCAAAAGCACCAGAAAGCAGGAGTTAATCTTCCGAAATTTACGTTTTCATTGATATCTTTGCAATGCCTCAAGATAACAACAAAAAGTAAAGATATTTAGAATCTTTGGACCAAGACGGTTCTTTTGATATGCATGACATGATAACCAGTAAGTTTTTTTGTAATGTTATCGGCGTGCATGTTTATCATTGACAATTCATTTGCTGCATTTTTTGTATTCATGCGCCTTTTCCCGCCCTGAAATTCCCGCCAATGAAGCTTTTCCCGCCAGTGAAGCGTCACAATTCACATTTTGTAAGTAACATTTTTTTTTGGCTAAAAACAAAGTGGAATGTTTTAAAATATGGAAATGCTAACATTTTTGTTCATAATATGCATTGGATGAACAAAATAAAATCGAGGTGTCAGACATTTCTCTGACTGACACAACGCGCATAAACGCGCATCAACGTGCCGAATGCAAAAAGCTTAATTGGCTGACATTTTGTATGGATACTAACTTTGAATAAGAACATATCGTCAACAATTTTGCAGCAGGACTCAAATAGCTTTTTGAAAATATCCCAAAATGTTTTAAAAATACACTTTGAAATTAATGCACGTGTCACTTTGAAATTTATGCACGTGTCATTTTGAAACAAATGCACGTGTCATTTTGAAACAAATGCACGTGTCATTTTGAAATAAACGCACGTGTCACTGTGAAATAAACTCACGTTTCACTTTGAAATAAACGCACGTGTCACTATGAAATAAACGCACGTGTCGCTATGAAATAAACGCACGTGTCGATATGAAATAAACGCACGTGTCGATATGAAATAAACGCACGTGTCAATGTTCCATTCACAAGATGGCTTGTGTTGAACGCGCCATTTATCAAACGCGCAACGTGCCGAATACAATAAGCCTTTCAAAATAATGTAAATATGAAAAGAATCTTTAAAAAAGATAAAAGGAAAGTAGTTCGGCAAAGGAGTGATCTGCACCTGAGGCACCAAGTATGAGATAAGCGTTAAGAGGTTTATTTTAGTTGCATACATTATAACTGAATAACATGCACCTTTGATTATATTAATATATTTGCATCAATACAAGCATTGATTATTTCAATTAATTATATTTCCAGGAAAATGCTGCAGACCATTGTTGAAATGGAGCTGTGAAGTATTGGAGACATTAATTGAAACAGAAATATAAAATACTGGAGACCTATGTTGAAACGGAACAGTAAAATGCTGGAGACCTATGGTGAGATGGAATAGTAAAATACTGGAGACCTATGTTGAAACGGAACAGGAAAATACTGGAGACCTGAGGTGAAACGGAACAGTAAAATACTGGAGACCTATGTTGAAACGGAATAGTAAAATACTGGAGACCTATGTTGAAACGGAATAGTAAAATACTGGAGACCTATGTTGAAACGGAACAGTAAAATACTGAAGACCTATGTTGAAACGGAACAGTAAAATACTGGAGACCTGAGGTGAAACGGAATAGTAAAATACTGGAGACCTATGTTGAAACGGAATAGTAAAATACTGGAGACCTATGTTGAAACGGAACAGTAAAATACTGAAGACCTATGTTGAAACGGAACAGTAAAATACTGGAGACCTATGTTGAAACGGAATAGTAAAATACAGGAGACCTATGTTGAAACGGAACAGTAAAATACTGAAGACCTATGTTGAAACGGAACAGTAAAATACTGGAGACCTAAGGGGAGATGGAACAGTAAAATACTGGAGACCTATGTTGAAACGGAACAGTAAAATACTGGAGACCTAAGGGAGAATGGAATAGTAAAATACTGGGCACCTATATTGAAATGACACCAGAGCACATGGAGAATATGACATTGGAAAGGTCATTACACCAGGCCAACAGTGCCATATCCTCTGACATATTAACGTCATCAGATGACATGAATGTTACCCTACCTGCCTACCTGGATGACGTGTTCACGGACACATCCTTCTTTGAGAATTACTACGCTCCCGAGAGGTTTGTTGCTGAATGCATACTGGCCGTGCTTTCTGTGGTGTGCAATGCTATAGCCCTCGGTATCAGCAGAGGACACTACTATCAGCACCACGCCTATCACTCATTCTTCAAGAACATGGCTCTTGCCAACACACTAGCCTCCTTCTCATCCTGGCTCTGCAACAACAGCATCTTCCTCTTTTCCCACCAGTTGTCAGAGATGTCAGACTTCTGCAATGTGCTTGTCATACTGCTCACGCTGAACGTGTGGTCCACGGCATTTGGCCTTGTCTCGGGGATGACTATTGTTGGATTTGGAGTGATTCACTACTTGGCGATCTGCTGGCCTTTACGGTATGACAGTATGCTAACTCCCAGGAGAGTGAAGTTGACCTTGATGTGTATATGGATTGTGAGTTCCCTGGTGGCAGTGTGGCCCCTTCTTGTCCAGTCAATCCATAGCCACATCAGCCAATCCTGCTCCATGGATTATGTGACCTGGGTCACCATAGCTGGGGCTGACACCAGTATGTCCCTCCTCTGTATATGCTATGTCACCCTGGCCATACTTTGCATTAAGATATACTGTGAGATACGCAAGTTGCAGGAACGTCTGGCCTCCACGTTCTGTGAGGTAGATGACCTGCAGTTTGAGAGAAAGGCATGGAGAACCATAGTAATGTTGCTGTCTACCATGACAATATTTTTCCTGCCATATTGTATCGTCTATGTCATATCTTTAAACTTTCACAATTCACATCTCAATGATGACAAGGCTGTGCTTTATTACATGAATCTTTTACCTTATTTGAAATACGCAACTGACCCTGTTATATATGGTAAAAGGATGCTAGGTTTGCAGGAGGCTCTACAGAAGAAGGTCAATGATGCATGCTGTGCCAGGTGGAGGGAGTACACCAGGTCATCTTCAAGTGCCAGAGAGGACTGCACCAGGAAGGGACAGCTCTACCACATGGCCACCTTAGTATAGCATTAGAGGACACCACTGTATCGCGGTGGTGTATGACACAGCATAAGGGGACACCACTATCTCATGGTAAATGACATGGCTACCTAAGTATAACATTAGGGAACGTCACTGTATCGCGGTGGTGTATGACACATTATAAGGAGACATCACTATCTCATGGTATATGACATGGCTACCTAATTATAACATTAGGGGACACCACTGTATCGCGGTGGTGTATCACACAGCATAAGGGGACACCACTATCTCATGGTATATGACATGGCTACCTAAGTATAACATTAGGGAACACCACTGTATCGCGGTGGTGTATGACACATTATAAGGGGACACCACTATCTCATGGTATATGACATGGCTACCTAATTATACCATTAGGGGACACCACTGTATCGCGGTGGTGTATCCCACAGCATAAGGGGACACCACTATCTCATGGTATATGACATGGCTACCTAATTATACCATTAGGGGACACCACTGTATCGCGGTGGTGTATCACACAGCATAAGGGGACACCACTATCTCAGTGGTATATGACATGGCTACCTAAGTATAGCATTAGGAAACACCACTGAATCGCGGTGGTCTATGACACAGCATAAGGAGACATAACTATCTCATGGTGTATGACATGACTACCTAAGTATAGCATTAGGGAACACCACTGTATCGCGGTGGTGTATGACACATCATAAGGAGACACCAATATCTCAGTGGTATATGACATGGCTATCTAATTATACCATTAGGGGACACCACTGTATCACGGTGGTGTATAACATGACCATCTTAGTGAAGCATTATTATCTCAGTATATAACATGGCATAAGGGGACATCTCTGAGTGGTGTATGTCATAAAATAAAGAGACATCACTGTATCTCATTGGCCATCTTGGGAGTGTAAAATGTCCACCATTATGAGGTTTGTACTGAATTGTAATCTCCACTTGACAAGCATAGGGGATCACCTCTGTGTAAAAAAAACTGTTGTGTCAAAACAACCTGAGAACTATTTATGAACTCAGATTGTAGATTTGTTTTCTACAGATCAAAGGTTATGTGTCTTTCAAGTCTCTGAAGTTGTGTTTATGATGTGAAGTACACACACACACACATACACACACACACACACACACACATATATATATATATATATATATATATATATATATATATATATATATATATATATATATAGGTACAGATGAATATATATATATATATATATATATATATATATATATATATAGGTACAGATGAATATATATATATATATATATATATATATATATATATATATATATATATATATATATATATATATATATAGGTACAGATGAATATATATATATATATATATATATATATATATATATATATATAGGTACAGATGAATATATATATATAGGTACAGATGAATAATATAATACGTGTTGAAATAGGGTGTTAGGATGAGAGAGAATGGTAATTTCCCTTGTGCACCTCGTATATCGTATTAAGTCAGTATTGAAGTAAGCTGTAAGGAGTTGCTCTTTGTAACTATGTTTGACTAATCCGGTAGATATGCATTGAATTGTTTGTCACGATTCTCATTGTCAAAGACCCGATACAGAATCCGTGGGAGGAGTACAATGGAATGAATGTTGGGATCGGTCAAGATATTTCTCATTAATTTATCTGACAACGTACCACAGTAATGTATGAATTTAACTTGTGATATTGTAAGCGTTATTAATACTTCTAGCTCATTAATTACTTGTACCAAATATTATACATAATGGACAGGTATATGTCAATATTGTGTTGTCCCTCATGCTGGTGACAGACGGATACTGGTGACAGACTGATTCCTTGTAGGCAGTAGGTGGCACAACATACATATTGGTCTACACTGTATATAATTAGAGGGTGGTTTGCACTGTACATGCAGAGGGATTGTACATAATATATATTGGTTTGCACTGTACAGGCAGAGGGTGGTATAGAATATATATTGGTTTGCACTATACAGGCAGAGGGTGGTATATAATACATATTGGTTTGCACTGTACAGGCAGAGGGTGGTATATAATACATATTGGTTTGCACTGTGCAGGCAGAGGGTGGTATATAATACATATTGGTTTGCACTGTACAGGCAGAGGGTGGTATATAATATATATTGGTTTGCACTGTACAGGCAGAGGGTGGTACAAGATATATATTGGTTTACACTCTACAGGCAGAGGGTGGTACATAATATATATAACTCTTCCCTGTATATATGCAGAGGGTGGCACACACTTTATATTTAAGTAGAGGGTGGCACACAATCTATACTGATCTACACTGAATATACAGTGGTGGTAGGACATATACAGATATATATATATATATATATATATATATATATATATCTGTATATGCAGTGGGTGGCAAAATATAAACATTTCTCATCAGAGAAGGATTGATTGGGAGGAGAGGAACAGGCCAAGTAATATTGGTACAGATCAGGTTTTTGGTGGTTGAAAGTAAATGTTATCTTTATCCATCAGAGGGCACCACACTATATATGTGGAAATTATATAAACTCAAGGGTGGGAAAACACCTGGCTTTTCTGCAATATCAATGGTAGAAGATTGTTATCTGGTTTGAGATAACAATAAAACACCACCTTCCTTACTGCCAACTTTGAGATTCAGATTTGGTATGACCTTTTGCATGGTAATTCCACACGAATTCATATGCTTTTGGGACCAATTTATGTTGACTTATGTTGATCACAGTTGGGGCTGGTATATTTGGGGGAAGAAATATTTCAGGCTTTGATGGGGAATCTGCAATATATAGAGAACATGAGATTAAATTTGGGTATATATCCATCATTGGATATTATGGATGTTATGGATAAACAAAAGTTTATTTCATTTATGTGAAATTTGTAATTTGAAAAATGTTTAATTTTACTTTTTTTACATGTGCAGAACATTACTCGCTTTATATTGATTTTATAATGTTTTGACAAAATCTCTTGAACGTGGTAGAATCAATTTGATATTATTCATAATATGAGGAAAATTGTTCTTTATTTGACTAATATTTGACTAATATATCTGGTAAACTCATTCAGGTACTTATTTGTTATATACAGCAATTTTGTTATTGTTTTCTGTTTGTATACACCAATTTGATTTGGTAAAGGTAGTCTTAAATGATGTTCAACTTGTGGAAACCTAATTGCTATATTACTAAAATGTGTGTACGTCGTTGTATTCATGGAATGCAGTTCGATATTATGGATATTGTAACTTGCATAATTCATGAATTATAAAAGAATTTGTAAATCCGATCTGCAACAATTTGAGCTTCGAGTTTGTTTTCTTCACCCCAGTTCTGTGCCAAATAGAATGACCAAAATATATACTTGTCTGCACTGGATAGGCAATAGGTAAAAAATACATATACATACACATACACATCTGAATTGAATCTGAATTGACTAATATTAGGTCATATACTGTAACCAGGGCTATATTATATCAACAGGTTCACAATTGCACCGATATTGGGTTCAAAATCGGATTCAAATGAACCAAATAATTGGTTCAAAATATTTTTTAGCCAAAAGTAATGTATCAAGCAGTTCCAGGTCTGTGAACCCGATTTCAGGTTCTGGTTCATTTGAACCAAAATCTCCTTCACGTCAGTTTTACATTGTTGGTTTATACGATTTTTACATAATTTAACATTCAATTGTAATTCCAATGCATTTCTTTTCATAAAACAAACAATATTTTGGCAGCTATGTTCTAATATTTGCTCCAATCACTGAATTACTAGTTTGTTTACATTACTCCAGTATTTGACCCTTCTGAACTCGTTACACTGGGGTTCTGATGGGAATTGCTTTGCAACGTCATGAGGCAACAATGGGAATTTTGTAACATCATGGTGCAATATTTTTACATTGTGAAGCACTTGACAGGCAATAAGGCATTTTTGCAGCAGTTAAAGAAAAGTTCAATGCAAAATATAAGCATGAAAAAAATAACATCCAAGCACACTATGGACCTTGCTTGAGATCTAAGCACAAACTTTTGATGTAAGTAAAATATTTTTGATTGAAATTGTTCTTAAAAACGGATTTGACTCTTGATATTTAAGCACACACTTGAAATCTAAGCATAAAGCCCTGGTTTGAACCAAGTATTGGTGTTGAACACCGAATTTGACCCTAAAATATTGGTTTTGCATAAAGGGCTCAAAAACCCAAAATTGGAGTTTGAACCTGATATTGGTGTTGAACTTGTTCATACAATACTTTTGGTTCAAATTTGGTGTTGAACACCGATCATGAACCCATAATATTGGGTTCATAATTTTGAACCCGTTGATGCAATTCAGCCCGGGTGTCTGACACACATACTGACCAATCAGTACAAAACAAAACCTGCTATGGAGGGTAGTAGCGGGTGGTTCAGAACAACATTTTGGTTGTATGTGTTGTATGTTTATTTGTTTGTTTGGGGTTTTACATCACTTTCAACATTATTTCAGTCATTTCATGATGAGACCTACTTGTAGCAGATATAGTGCTGCATCACTGGATTGTCATTTCACAGGTCCTTGACATGACAACCCATCCAGTCACAGATTTACAAGGACAACGGGTTAACCCTTTGGCACAGGCCTCAGCTCATGTGTGAAATTGTATCATGAATTAAATCTCGGCATGGCCGGGGATCGAACCCACAACCTTGGATCACCACAGATGAACTGGTGCTATTATACTGGCACTCTAGCCAACTGTGCCACGGCCTATGGTCCTATGTGATGTATGTGCAGTGAATAGTACAAAATACACTGCATCGGATAGTAAAATATATATGTTGGTCTTAATTGAATATAAAGATACAGTACAGTGCAAACTATATATTTACTGAACTATATATGAAGAGAATAGTACAAAACAAATTGGTTTACACTACAAATGCACCAGCAGTGGGTATATAAGACAAGGTAAGATTGTATGCATGCAGTTTATTGGTGTTGTGAGACTTTTTTATATCATGAAAATATCATTGTAATATATGATCGTTGAACTATTTTTGTTAATAATATAATTTTCAACTATTGGTATATTGAATCGAAAAATATATAATATTATTTTGTACATTTAATGTTAGTATATGACAAGAAAGGTGCACAGCATTTTCACAGATATAAACTATTTTGTGGTACGCGTGAGACTCATATATATCTCATTCCTAATCCATATATATACTCCATTTTTGTGCTATTTTGGGTCTACCACCATCTGCGTCCTGGACAAATACAAGGCATTGTGACCTTTAACAATCTAGCCAAAGAGCGAACATCCCTTTTGATTTTGTGTTACTAAGTGTAGGATAAGGTATGGTCACATGATCATTGTGCAGTATAATGGTTGGACTCACAAAAGACTGTAACTGATTTGAGTACATATTCTGAAGTTCAACTTTGATATCAGGAAATGAATATATATTTCATGCCTATCACATGGTATAATCAATTTCAATTTCTCCAAATTTCAACAGTGAATATACAAAGCCATTTACTTAATATCACAAATTGGATAAGTAATAAATGAGTCTTGATATCAAATTCTCACCGTCATATACTGTTTGGATAACAAAATAATCACCACATACACAAGCAGTATCAAAACTAAAATATATGCCCTCAACTCATATTGCCCAAACCCAAGCAAGAGAAGTGGCCTTTTTGGCAGCAGGATATCACTTGGACATACTCGTCACATTTAAATGAGAAGTCTTTGGCAATTTTGTCTTAGTGATTATATTGGTTGTGTGCAGATACAAATCATTTGTCTTTTTGATAAAAAAAATGATTTCACAATATTGTAATGGCCCAATAATTATTTGTTTTCTAAATGTGTATATTAAAACCAAAATAATTAAAGCATTCAGGAAATGAGGTTTTCAAGCACCTTTTCCTTGCACAATATAAATGTTTATACCCCAAAATTGTGATAAAGAGTAATTACCCATCATATTTCCCCTTCTGCTAAAATCCAAATCATCCATTGGACACTTTGTCAACAATCATTGTTTAGCTTACCAATGATTTTGTGCAAACACGTGCTGTATAAAGTCTTTGAGACACCTTTAAATTGGGACAATGGCGTGATTTGGCTTACAGAGCCCTGTTAGTCCATTAATGCTTGTCCAATGGTACAGGTCTAACACCACAATAGAGATCACATGATTTTATACATGTCGCCACTTGGTGGTCAAAAGAGTACAGGCAGTATTTGGCACTTTCGGCAAAACATAATAAACATAGTCAATGTAATTTGGTTGATTTTAGTGAGATAGATTGCTTGTGTCAGTTTCATGGCCACATATCATTTAATCATACCCCAAACCTCTGTAAAATTGATTGTGACCTCTGTGTTTTCATGAATGCTTTAACTAAAAACAACATACATTTATTTTTTTAACAAATACCATGGCACTATGTTACTTGACTTGGCAGGACATAAGTTAAAATATTCATTAATCTTACATTGATCAACTAATATAATTGGATTACTAATGAAAGAAAAGGCCTTTATGTCTGAATAAAACACTTTGTGTAGAGGCAAAACACCAGTTTAGATTTTTTTTGTAATTCTTAAACTTCATTCCCACTTCACAAAAATCTGCTTCTATAACATGGTCAAAAATGTCTTCTCCTCCATCAGTAAAACATTGGAGTTGTTATTAAGTAATTCCTGACATATCTAATGTCACATTTGAGTTGGGCCCCGGCCGGGAAATAAGAATCGGTCAACGCCAGGTTGCTGTAACTTTGGTCACATTTTTGTGGACACCACCACATGGCACATGCAAAATTGAATGATATATTGAATGAGATATCTGCATCATCTGACAGACGTCTGTGGGAACCATTAGGATTATCTGACCATGTACTTGGAATAGAATAAAATCCTATGATAAAAAGTGATGATAAAAAAAAATAAAAATAAATCACTTTAAGCTTTTTCAATTCCACCAACTGGAGAAATTATAATTTATAATGTGATATGACTTTTCTGAGGTTGCGAAACATGTGAACTAACTTTTCTGAGGTCGTGGAGCATGTGATATGACTTTTCAGAGGTTGTGGAACATAGGAGAAACTGCATTACAACCATTCTGAGGCATTTGATGACTTTTCCTTGTGGAGCATGTGATCTGACCTTTCAGAGGTCATGCATTTGATGTGTGACTGAACTTTGGTCCTGGAGCCTATGACATGACCTTTTGGATGTGGTGGAGCAAGTGATTTGAATTTATTGATGTCGTGGATAATATATGAGTGTACTTAGGTCATGGAACATAAGATATGACTTAAATGAGGTCATGGAACATAAGATATGACTGTACTAATAGATCAATTTACATTACTGGACTGTTTTGCAGCATGGTATATGTTAATATATAGCTTGGTGCATTTCAAATACAATATATGTTATTTTGCCAACATGCTTAGAATTGCCAACATGCTTAGAAAAGATCTTGATATTAAGGAGGAAATGCATAGCCACTACTAGGACAGAGACATGCATAGCCACGACAAGGACAGAGACATGCATAGCCACTAGTAGGACAGAGACATGCATAGCCACTACTAGGACAGAGACATGCATAGCCACTACTAGGAGAGAGACATGCATAGCCACTACTAGGACAGAGACATGTATAGCCACTACTAGTACAGAGACATGCATAGCCACTAGTAGGACAGAGACATGCATAGCCACTACTAGGACAGAGACATGCATAGCCACTACTAGTACAGAGACATGCATAGCCACGACAAGGACAGAGACTTGCATAGCCGCTACTAGGACAGAGGCATGCATAGCCACTACTAGGACAGAGACATGCATAGCCACTACTAGGAGAGAGACATGCATAGCCACTACTAGGACAGAGACATGCATAGCGACTACTTGGACAGAGACATGCATAACCACGACAAGGACAGAGACATGCATAGCCACTACTAGGGCAGAGACATGTATAGCCGCTACTAGGACAGATACATGCATAGCCACTACTAGGACAGAAACATGCATAGCCACGACAAGGACAGAGACATGCATAGCCACTACTAGGAGAGAGACATGCATAGCCACTACTAGGAGAGAGACATGTATAGCCACGACTAGTACAGAGACATGTTTAGCCACTACTAAGAAAGAGACATGCATAGCCACTACTAGGACAGAGACATGCATAGCCACTACTAGGACAGAGACATGCATAGCGACTACTCGGACAGAGACATGCATAGCCACGACTAGGACAGAGACATGCATAGCCACTACTAGGACAGAAACATGTATAATAATTAGTTAATGAACCATGTATAGCCATAATAGCTATAATATGCATATACATACATAGTCATAGCTAGAAACAATACCATATTTTGCCACGAGTAGAATATAAAATTGAGTGCGGTCTTCGGAACCTGACTTAAAACAACGAACATGTCAAATATTTGGTAAAATAGAATTCTAATGGCAATTTGCACACAAGGTATTATACAACCCGTCGGAACTGTCTACGATCTCTCCTTTGTGCTTGCAAGATAAAGGGAAAGGAAAGTTTAAAACTTCTTTCATTTAATTGTACTGCAGCATAATCGACATTGTCACATTTTATAAAAGTTCACTTCGTAAAAGTATCGAATTTGATATCAAACCTCAAAGGAAAAAATATGGATAACTTTGTGGCAAGTTCAATGTTAAGCCGCCTTTTCCCAGAATGTAATGCTAACTGCTTTATTCAAACTCAAGCAAACTAATGACAAATATATTTTCACCAACCAGCGGCACAGTCTGCTTTACAGAATATTGGTTTGTTTGCCCTGAAAGCTCGAATGGCAAATGCCGGTAATTTTAACTGCAGTCCTGAAATGTGATCTTTAGAGAGCGCTTTGAGATGTGCAATGGATGAATGGCTTGCTTATGTGCCACCAACTGCTTCTTTTCAATATCCCTTCATTTCATTATGACTGACACATCGCTGTGATGTCTCTGCTAGAAAAAGGCCAGGCCCTATCCTAAACGGTTCCTGATTTCTCCTGCATAATTCATTCCCACATCCGTTTCATTCTTGTTAATCAAAAATCCATTTGCCCGGGACAGATACTGATCTAGATTCCGATACTTATTTTTAAAATCTTGATTGGATCATAATTGTATTCAAAGGGGTAAATTCAACATATCTGTTACAGTAATAATCTCTCGCATTTAATGTGTACATAACTGATAATTGTATCATTTGCTTATTTTTGAACATGTATGAAAAACCAAACATATTGTTTTCATTACATTCTAGATTACACCCCCAACAGCTCATATAAATTGCTCCATTCCTTTAATATATGTTGATATTATTTACAAAGGGGCATACACCAGGGTTAAGTCCCGTCAGGCATAGAATCAAACTATCCTTCTGTACGTGGACAATTCCTTATTGAGTATTATCTCACAATAGGACTAGTACTAAATGTTTCTTTTCTTATGAACAAGATGGATAGAACAGGTGAATGCTTATTATGGTCTGATATGATATGATTGATATTGGTGTGAGTCAATGTAATTGAATGTCTCTAAAGTAAAGTACTTGAGAGACAAGGAAGTCTGCTTTAGAGTGAATTAATATGTTTTTACACTTTGAATAAGGAAGAGTCTTATCAAGATGACATTCATTTAATGCTGCATTTGATCGATTCTTTAATGCCAACACGGTTTGGTGTCAATTAATATTGAATTCCTTTGCATTCCCGAGTACAGAGCCCAAGATGTTTTGAAGAAGGTCATAAATGAAAGGGTCTTGCCAATACCTTACTTGTAACGTTTATGCAGAAGACAAAGCTTCCGGATATATAGACAAAGTTTCTGGATATATAGACAAAGCTTCCGGATATATAGACAAGACTTCCGGATATATAGACAAAGCCTGATTAGAAAACATCTCAATGTTTTCTATCGCTTAAATGCATGGAAATCTGTGTACTTAATTGATTTATGTGGATGACAAAATATGAATGAATATTTCTTAGTTGGATCTGCCATGGTGAATGAACTTTCAGTGTACACATACTAGTACCCTGAAAGCTATATTTTATTTCCTTATTAGTATCATAGACAAAGGGAGAAATCTGAGGATTCTGTCTTTTATTCTAACATGGATATATTCATATTAAATATTACGCTCATTCAAAGAGATGATTTTGAATATTGAAATCTTGCAATTTATTCATGTTTATATAAAGACTTTAACAAAACATTGCTTTTTAGCGATTTCCAAGGGTGGAACAGAATTATGTTTACTCTGAAAAAGTTTTAATAATTATTGTCATTAAAATGGCATTATTTGATAGACTGTAATGATTAAAAGCAATATTTAAGCATACTGATGTGCAGATCATTCTCTTCTTAAATAAAGAGGCAACTCATCAGTCTTATAACAGATACATTCAGATACCTTTGTGTTTGACGAGGTGCAGTATTTACACAGGACGTGCTGGTCCATACATCATGTTCAAGCTTAAAATGGCCTTGTTTAGCTAAATCTAAATGCCTTCCAGAACCGGTTTGGATGAGGGTGCATCATATATTGATGGCTTTTCCTTGTTACATTTTTATTTAATGGGAAAAAAGATAACTTTCTTTTTTCATATTAGTCCAAGTCACTTTAACATTAGGGTCTCGAGTTTGACTGACGTGCAGGTCAAGACCTGAATAGACCTTGGCACAGTGCATACATTTAAGTTCAGAATCTTAAATCTCAAGAATATACCCTCATTCTCGCAATTTGCGTTTTTGTCTTCCAGAACCAATTAAATGCTTACTTGATCTTTGTCTATTTTGCATCTTTTTTCTGAATTAGTGCCTTAAAGTGCAGCACACACTGCCCCTTAAGGATACGAGGCATGATATATTTCTATCTTTCCATTGTTTTACCCAATAATATTTTTGTCCACAAAGCAGAACGTTGTCAATATAATCGAATATTTCCAAAATATCCAAAAAAAAAAAAAAAAAAAAAAAAACTCAACAAAGGTTATTTCATAGTACAATTCAAAATATCACCTGTTGAGATTCCAATGACCGGTTGGGACAAGCACTTTGTCATACTACAGGTGTAAAAGAAGAGTGACACGTGTTAGTGAGTTGTGTTTCACTTCAGCAAGTTCTCTATGACAAGTTATTAAAGATCGGTTTGTGTTATCATTCATAGATGAAAATGCAAACGTAAAGTTTTAAAGTTGCAGTGGGGACATATATGTATGTGTTAATGTATGTATTCGCAGAATAGAATGATAACATACAAAATTAAAGTATCTGTCATGTATTATTTATGAAATAAAAAAGCCCTTATGGTGCAGCTTATAAAATGCTTTTTGTATTTTGTCTATAAAGGTCAGAATTAATTTGAGGTAAAGCTTGGCTTAAGCTTCCGGTTCTTTCCCATTTCCCTTCCGGTTTTTTCTCATTAGGGTTTATTTCCTTTATGGAAATCAACATAAGAATCCTGACTAGTTTTTCAGGGGGCGAGATATGGCGTAAGTACCCAATGTTAAAGCCTTATGGTCTCATATGCAGTGGGATGCAGCCTGTTTGAAAACACGACACGACACTACACGACACGACACGACACGACACGACACTACACGACACGAACGACGTAGTTCATATGTTTATAATTCAGAATGGATAATTTTATTAGGGGATAGGGTGGGGTATATTGAAAATATTTGGTTGGAAAAG
This sequence comes from Amphiduros pacificus, assembly GCA_949316495.1. Taxonomy (NCBI): domain Eukaryota; kingdom Metazoa; phylum Annelida; class Polychaeta; order Phyllodocida; family Hesionidae; genus Amphiduros; species Amphiduros pacificus. Next base: position 5,609,345 of record OX439004.1, read on the forward strand.
TATATCATCGACATGTCAGATTGTTTGTTTGGGTTTTCACGTTACATTCAATGTAATAATAACAATGTGAGTTACAATGTATCTGTGGTATTGATGTTGAACACTATGATATACAATGTATCTGTGGTATTGATGTTGAACACTATGTGAGATACAATGCATCTGTGGTATTGATGTTGAACACTATGAGGTACAATTTACATGTGGTATTGATGTTAAATACTATGTGAGATACAATGTATCTGTGGTATTGATGTTAAATACTATGTGAGATACAATGTATCTGTGGTATTGATGTTGAACACTATGAGATACAATCTATCTGTGGTATTTATGTTGAACACTTTTAGATACAATGTATCTGTGGTATTGATGTTAAATACTATGTGAGATACAATGTATCTTTGGTATTGATGTTGAACACTATGAGATACAATCTATCTGTGATATTAATGTTGAACACTATGTGAGATACAATGTATCTTTGGTATTGATGTTGAACACTATGAGATACAATGTATCTGTGGTATTGATGTTGAACACTATGTGAGATACAATGTATCTGTGGTATTGATGTTGAACTCTCTGTGAGATACAATGCATCTGTGGTATTGATGTTGAACACTATGAGATACAATGTATCTGTGGTATTGATGTTGAACACTTTTAGATACAATGTATCTGTGGTATTGATGTTAAATACTATGTGAGATACAATGTATCTGTGGTATTGATGTTGAACACTATGTGAGATACAATGTATCTGTGGTATTGATGTTGAACACCATGTGTGATACAATGTATCTGTGGTATTGATGTTGAACACTGTGAGATACAATGTATCTGTGGTGTTGATGTTGAACACTATGTGAGATACAATGTATCTGTGGTATTGATGTTAAACACTATGTGAGATACAATGTATCTGTGGTATTGATGTTAAATACTATGTGAGATACAATGTATCTGTGGTATTGATGTTGAACACTGTGAGTTACAATGTATATGTGGTATTGATGTTAAACACTATGTGAGATACAATGTATCTGTGGTATTGATGTTAAATACTATGTGAGATACAATGTATCTGTGGTATTGATGTTGAACACTGTGAGTTACAATGTATCTGTGGTATTGATGTTAAACACTATGTGAGATACAATGTATCTGTGGTATTGATGTTAAATACTATGTGAGATACAATGTATCTGTGGTATTGATGTTGAACACTGTGAGATACAATGTATCTGTGGTATTGATGTCGAACACTGAGATACAATGTATCTGTGGTATTGATGTTGAACGCTATGAGATACAATGCATCTGTGGTATTGATGTTGAACACTATGTGAGATACAATGCATCTGTGGTATTGATGTTGGACACTATGAGATACAATGTATCTGTGGTATTGATGTTGAACACTATGAGATACAATGCATCTGTGGGAGTAATGCTGAACACTGTGTGATGCTGTTCTACATTTGTCGGCCACATTGGAGGTGATTTACCAAGGTGACATTTAGATTGCAAGAGAGCAAGAGATTCGAGACTGAGATGACACAGAGACTGATAACCCACCCTGCTGATTAGATGTGTGTGAAGCTTGTGACCTATTCATTGTTCACAGTTAATCTTTTAGATTTTTTTAATTGATAGATTAGGATCAGATCTCTAAAATTTCGTTCAAATATCACTAAGCCACATTTTTTGGAATATTATATTAAAAAATCCTTGTGTTTAATAATCTAGTAGTCCAACGTGGTACTATCCTGCTAATGACAATTTTACCGGAAAAACCCTTTACAACTAGCATTGCGCGAGCCACACATCCATAAAAAAATGACCTTTGAATTGACTTGCGCTGGTTTTATTTAGCCGACCCAGCTTTACTAGGCCTCTTCAATACAGGTGTAAAAGTGAGCCCGATGCAAAGGAGAGTATTTTCAGCCGAGTATATTTTGAAATTTCCAATGTGATGGTAAACAAACCTTCAAAACTAACGTTATGGGACCCCCTCATCCATCACAAAAACATGAATGATCTTTGATTTGACATGCGCTGGTTATTGCTTAACTTAGTATATTTTGACACTTCCATTGTGCTGGAACATGAACTTCCTTCAAAGCCAACATTATGGGATCCCCAACCGCCACCGAAATATTGGTGAGGTGCTTGTCTAATTTTTGCGCTTAGTTTATAGAATATATCTTACTTTATTTGCATGGTTTTCTCTGATACAATGCGCCACAAAGTAACGGCCTGGTGATGTTTTGAACAATGTTTTGCAATTCTGATTTATCTATTCAGAAAAGAATCGGAATAATTAACTGAGAACAGTGAATAAGTCACGAACGTCACACCCCTACAGGATTAGTCTGCCCGAAATCGTTCATCTACATAATGGAGAAATGTCTGTAATAGCCAACAGCTTGACTTGTTTTTAGATCAGAATACCCAAATGTGAGGTAATGGAGTTTTGCACGGTTTCTCAAATCAAGTTGAGGTTGGTGAAGTTAGGTCTACTGCCAGGGGATTGCGTCCATGTTACGCCACATGGCGCGGCGCCACGGCGCCATGATGCAACATCATTTGACCCTAACAAAGTTGATTGACCCTGAATTGACAATCTTTTATGTTTTGCTGGTGTTCTGTGTTGCGTCAAACTCCGTAGGACAATCTTTGATTAAGCTTCTACCAGAGTTGTTTGAACATTCTGAAAGTCAACACAGGCGGAAGTGATTTAAACTGCTTCCGGCCATTATAACCAAGCTTCAAATGGTCTCATCGTTAGGTTCGATAAAGTTCTATAAAAAAGAGCTATTGACTGCATTGACTGGATCATAACATTTCCTCAAGGATGAATGAATGAATGAATATATTTCACTGACGTTTTCGTTTTAAGAAATTCGTATCTTATTGCGAGACATGAAATGTAAATTCTCATGAATTCAATCGATGCTACACAGCATAACAGAGGTAGACTGTCTAATAATGTGCATGGGGGGAGGAGCTTGTCTGCAAATTTACTAGCTACCTGGAGTTTTTCATAATTCCTTAAATGTGAAAACAATGATTGGGGTTTGGGGGCAGAGGTGGATACGGAATCGACTACCTTTACAGCGCTATGAACAGACTTGTCTGGTATCAGCGCTATACAAATGTTATTATTATCATTTTTTTTATTGTTATTACCTCTGTTTTTCCATAAGCGAATACAGGTAAAGGTGACATTTAAAAAGCGCTGATTCCAGGTTATTTCTGCTCATAGCGCTTGATAGTAACTGAATGGGATTTGAACTGGGAATCCCTGGGTCTTGAGGCGAATGCTCTAACAATTGAGCTATTCTGGCCAGTTTTGTACTTGACTTCAGATTTGAATCACAGGTAAGGAATAGCCATGGGCGATTAAAGAGTCGAATGCGGCATCCAGTGAAAGCATTCAAAACTTTTGAAAATTAATTGTGAAACCTACAGCCAAGCTGTGAAACACCGAAACCAAGATGGCCGAATGTTGATTGAATATTGCATCAAAATCTCTTGAAGGCCTACCAGGTAATGATACAGATATTTTGGATTTGGTGATATCATTATGAATTATGAGACAAAATGCAAAATATCAAAACGTATACTTAATTTTATATGGTGTAAAACTATTTCATGACATGTAGGTGCATGACATTCATCGCATTTGTTCATAAAGAATTAACTTTTTTCCAGACTCACAATTTCTGATAACATAATTATTCTCCCTTATTTCACTCCTTCCGCTCATATTAGGTATTACACAAACACTTAAGCTTCTTCAAATTCTAACAAAACCATATTTCTCACATTTACTATATTAAGTAGGCTATGTCAGAGGCGTCAGTAAAGAGTGTTTCAGTGCTCTCCATGCTCCACCTGGTGGTAAATCAGCACGCCCTCATGAAATCGGCACCAGAGTTTCTGGCTGGCCCTGAACAAGAGTCAGTGTTGTCACTGCTTGGGACATGGCATGTCTCCGAGAATGAATGAAATCTATGCAATATTAAATTGCAAGAGGGCCGTAGCCTGGAGAGGCGGCCCTGCAGTGTGATTGCTGTGAATTGCAATCATGTCTTGTTAAATTTGGTCATTGATTATTGCTATTGACAAATGGACTATTGTTGTTGTGAGTTGGTTAACTGAAAGGTTTTTTTTCCGAGACCATTCGCACCGGGTTCCCCCTACTCTTTTTGATAAGTGCTACTGGGTTCTTTAACGTGCTCTGGGATAGGGTCAGATACACGGGACCACGACGTTTTACGCCCAATCCGAGCGGGCTAGCAATAACCTTGCTGGGGGACAATTTAACCAGGCATTGTCAAAGGGGAACCTACCCATAGTGAGTTTAGAGGTGGTTTTATGTTGTGTTCAGATTTTGTGTGTGGGTTGCATATATGAGAAGTTATGTAGAAATTTTGATTAAAAAGTAGTGAGAATTGCATTTTATCCAGTGGGGTGTCGAAACCTTTTTTGCGAAAAACCTTTTTTGTTTACGCTTGTTTTATTTGCTTTTGGATGACAGAATAATTCAGAAGATTCATATTATTATGTGTTCCATCTTATTATGTGTATAAATGCCTAATTATAGTTTATTTGAAATTGCTATGGGGTGAGTGGTGTGTGATTTTCGGTGCAAATGGCCCGATTTGGGGCACTGAAAGCCGACTATGGGCAGGATATACACTGAATATCTCTGCAACCGCTGTTGGTCATTCTTGTGAAACCAAAGCCGGCAATCTGTGACCCAGGCCAGGCATTTTCACTATTATGGGTGGCATGTGTTAGTAATGTGTTAGGTTTATCTACCCTGGCTGTCAATGTAGGGATGTAGGACATACATTCCATCATTGCAGCCAGTGGTAGGATCAGGTTCGTTTCCATTTTAATTAGTCAATGTGTCCTCGGGGAATCAGCCAGTGGCCACTGTGACCCGATCTCTTAAGTGACCATTGATTGACCATCCGCAGTCAGTCAGTCATGCGGGGCTGCCTACTTCATGGGTTCTAGTGGGATCTTTTCCAGTTCCTATCTGCGATTAAATACTTCAGGAGTGTGTGAGTGGTGTTTGTGAGTTGTGTTTGTGAGTGGTGTGTGTGAGTGGTGTGTGAGTGGTATGTGTGGGTGATGTGTGTGAGTGGTGTGTTTGAGTGGTGTGTGAGTGATGTGTGAGTGATGTGTGTGAGTGGTGTGTGTAAGTGGTGTGTGTGTGAGTGAGAAAATATAAAGAAAATAATGACTTCATAAAAACAAAGATGAAATCTTCATATTGGGATCTTATATATATGAAAGTCAGAACAAATAGAATAATGTTTTTTGCAAATGGAGACAAATAAAATATAAAATAAAATAGATGACTTAAAAAACAAAAAATGGAATCATAATAATAAGGGTCATAAAGACACCATTTCACAATTTTTTTCAGCATTAACATGTGTCTCACAGGTCTGATCATATCAATTGGTGTCATTGTTTTGACTGGAAAGTGAGCACAACAGATGTATTGTTAGTGACACGCATACCAAAACAGTCAGACAAAAACAATCAAGGAATGGAACAATTCTTGTTTATGTCTTGAGCAAGTACTCCGCATTACAAAGGTAATATTTAATTAATACCTCTGCAATCATTGCCCTGTTTGTGATCTCATTCAAAGTTTGGAATTCCCCAAGTCATAAATACTTGTCATGCTCACAAAAATATCCTCAAATCTGGATTGACCAACATCAGGTCATAAACTGTAACCAGGTGTCTGACATATAAACTGATCAGTACATTTGCCAGTACAAAACAAATTAAACATTAATAACTGTCCATATATGGACAGTAAACCACCTCGCAGGTGCCCGTATGCCATGACCGGAATTCCGGTCATACGTCACAGGAAATATGTGGTCATTGTTTGGGGTTTTCCTGTTCTATATTTACGTGACCCAATCAGAGCAATCCTCCAATAATTAGTGACATTATTCGCACACTGCACACACCCAATTCAACGAGTGGTCCTTGGTAGTCCTAATATATTTGGACTAGGATAGTCTAAAAACAAATCTATATATATTCTTTCACCAATGAGTGGACAGGCAGATTTTATGAATACTGATGACTCGTGCTCAATTCTGTGTACATTATAGCTTTGGCGGCAGGGACTGATATGACAGATAAGTCCTGCTATGGAGGGTATGAACAAGCTGAACCTTCTAAATTCATCGTCCCTTTGTAGTATCTGATCTTGACCTTCAAAATTGTGATTGCTGATATGATACATATGTCTAAATGGAATATCATACAAAAGTATCATACACAAAGCATAAAAATAATGAGATGCCTATTATAAACAAACTTTTCCATATTCAGACATGGAAGATAAGCTAAGAATGTGTTCATTTTGGTCCAATCTTTTTAGAGACATTAGTCCAGATCTCGGCGGGGATATGTGAGATTATATTAAAGTCTCGTGTGCTCTCACATCTGTTTTGTGCTTTTTGCTCAAACATCCACATTATAAGCATGGCCTTGACAATGATGGATTGTGGGGACTTCTCATGGATGGTTGTTGCCGATTTCTGATATGATAAGGGATGTGCCGTTAATCATTCGGGGGGAGGGGTTTGGAGGAAAACATGTGATTAAAAAAATGGGAGAGGAAAAACATTGAGAAAGTCAAACTTGAGGGGAAAATGAGTTCTGACGTCTGAGGGCAAAGATGTTCAGAGGGGTAGGAAAGAGTTTCAAACTTTAAAAGTTTTCAAGACTTTGATGGCGAGAGACAAACGTGAAAACATTTGGCCTCGCTTGCTCCACTTTCTTTCTTTTTTTAAAATCCATATTTGATACAAACATATAAGTATAATTAGAATGATGCACGCATTATTCCCATATTCAACATCAAATTTAGATACCATAGCCCTCTCTTGTACTTTTATTCTGCTTTGCTCAAGAGATGTCCACACAGCCCATTTAGAACCTTTGGAAAAGTTCATAATGACATTTCAAAGTACACAACCTATGAACTAAGTATTATTAAATATTGCCACAAGCCATTGTTATATTGAGGGATGATTTTCTTCTGTTTGCAGTCATAACATCATGACTTGGACTCAAGCGTAATGTTGGGTAAAAAACTGAGGTAAAGACGCTATAGAAAACACACAGGTTTGTATTTAGAAACGTCATGACTGGGAACGTCGTGAAACATCATGACAGTTAATTGTCGGAGGTCAAGTTCATTTAGTAGGGAAGCTTCAATGTGATGGGCAGTGTGTGGTGTTTCTGGAAACAGTGGATTTCAAGTCTATTTTGACGATCAATATGGGAATTTTGACGAACAAGGATTGGTGGAGAAAAAATATTCAGAAATACAACATATCATCATGTGGAACGTTCTATTTTGTATGAAGTGACATCATCAAGCACTACTTTATTTTGTTTACAAGACACTGGGATGCATTCATACACAAGAGCGCATCTGCAGATTAGAGTCTTATTCATGGTTTAAGACTAACATTTCACAGTGGCGAAGACTGATATCAAACCACACTCTCCATAAAAAAGAGAATTACATGACTGCACCTTCTTCGTGCTGATCACAGAATGTCGGATAAAAATAGTCCCTTTCGAAGTAATGTCAAAGGATATTAAAAAAAGATCATCCGATTTGATGAGGGTATATTTTGGTTTGGAAAAAATATTGAGAATGGCCTTGCACGGAAAAAAATAGGCAAATTTATTATCCTCTACCCCCTGAACGATTAATGGTCTATCCTGATTACCACTGCAATGCTATGTTACCCAGCCGAAACAGCGCACAATAAAAGCTGAACAATCAAGTATTGTTGTAAATCAGTGTCACAGGGCACGGGAAAACCATATGGCTCCAGGGACAATCTTTTTTGGAATCCCTGTTATTTATCTTTCCAAATCTTATTGTTTTTGCAGCACTGAGACTATCGCAATATTCAGAAGTCAGGACACGTGACGTAATGAGTATAAACGCGTGCTGCAGATATGTACCGCGAAAGGTCAACACTCCAAGCAGGAAAATGTCGGCCCTCAAGACTTCCTTTGTGTTCTTTTGTTCGCCTCAGACCTGGTCTCCTTATTAGTTCTGTGACAAAGGTGTGTGATTAGAATATTTGAGATAAGGTAATTAGGTATAATTGAGATGAATTGGTGAAGAAGGTGCACTTGTTTGCCACAGAAATGTCATGTCAAACAGCCGCAGAATGTAAAAAAGTCACGTCACATTTAGATTCTGTTTCGATTCGTGATCAAACAAATAATAACAATATTTCATGTGTCTTCAAGTAACATTCCAGAATTACTATTAATACAAATGTATATTTGTAATATTAGTTTTTTAGATCTCATTCTATACATTTTGAACACTACCATATATCATACAAATATGTACGATGTACGTCGATAAAATATAGTAAGGTATATGTTGAAATTGAAAGGGCTGAGACTGCAGAAGATGACAAAACATTTTTTGTAAATGTTCATCTTTCCAATTTCCTAATAACGATATTTCTTTCTTTAAATTGGTCTCAAAAGTATCAGAATCCCCACAGAAACAATCTGCTTCGTGGATTTGTTTTTTGTTTGTTTTGGGGTTTTACATCACTTTCAACATTATTTCAGTCATTTCATGATGAGATCTACTTGTAGCAGATATAGTGCTGCCTCACTGAATTCTCCCTATCTACTCTACCATATACGCTGCATTTTCAGAGCGCTGTGACCGTATTTGAACCAATTCTTTGCACACGGCACATCCGGGAACAGCGGCAACAGCCTGTTTGGGGCATTGTCGCCTCTGACTTTCATCTTTCCATCGTTGTTTTTGTCAGTTTTGCCTCCGTCATGTTGACATAAATTATGTAGATTGCAATATACGTATATAAAAATTACACAACAAACACGCTTTAGCGCTGACATTAGCGTGTGAATGTACGATGTCAGTCTGAAATTTCCCTCCCATCTTGAAGCAAGGCGGGCGGAAGTTTACAATGCAACATCTTTCCCGTCATGTATCACTCTCTCGCGCCAATTTCGTCATTTTTTCATGGACCAGCTAAAAAGCCGGGAGAGCAGATAGCCAGAATTGTTATGTCGCAGGTCCTTGACATGACAACCCACCCGGTCACAGATTTACAAGGACGACGGGTTAACGCTTTAGGTACGGGCCTCAGCTCATATGGGAAATTGTGTCATGAGTTCAATCTCGGCACGGCCGGGGATCAAACCCATGACCTTTGGATCACAACAAAAGAACTGGATAAGTCTAAATAGTTCCGAGGAAACACTGAGTATAACATTGTAAATAGTGCCTTTATTGGTACCATTTTTCAGAAGGCCTCGGGCCGTGGCATTATATCTGCTACAAGTAAGTCTCATCACGAAATGACTGAAATAATGTTGAAAGTGATGTAAAACCCCAAACAAAGAAACAAACAAAACCGTATTTTTCGGAAATAGTCAAAACCCATTTTAACAAACATGTAAAGCCAAAATAACTAAGCCAAAATGTATAGTTTTGGGACAAAAAGGCACCTGTGGCAGTGATGGTACCATCGGTGGTGGAGAGGGTGGGTGGTTGAGACGGTGGTGACACTTTGTGGGAATGTGGATTTATAGGTGGCCTCTATAAACTCACTGCAGACATGAAATGAGACATGCCCATTATGCAACCTTGAGGCCAGCAATTCAAGATGGAGATTTCGATAATTTCCAAAGAAAATCTCTGATAATATTAAATGAAAGAATGTGACACAATACATTACATCTCTGCAACAGAAATATCATGACTACAGTAATTCATTGGTTCCAAATTAAAGAAAATAAATAAAGTCAAAACTAGTTTTTGAAGATTTGTGAATCGCCAGTTGTCACCAACAAAAAAGTCTGAGCTTACCTGAGAGTACAGATGAGTAATATATATATATATATATATATATATATATATATATATATATATATATATATATATATATATATATATATATATATATATATATATATATATATATATATATATATATATATATATATATATATTTCAGTTTTGATACTGCTTGGGGTGATTATTTTGTTATCCAACCTGTATATGATTGTCAGAAGTGAAATCAAGGCTCATTCATTTCTTATTCAAAATATGATATAATGTAAATGGCATTGTTTGTACACTGTTGAAAAAGAATGATTTTGAAATTTGGACAAATTGAAATTGAAATATACATTCGTGCACTGGTATCAATCACTGGTATCACTGAAATTCAGTGTATGTAATCGAATCAGTTTCAATGCTTTATGAGTCCATATTTTAAAACAGATAAGATATGGCCACTCGTTCATTACTTGTATACTGCATAATGATTATGTGACCATACCTTATCCTTTACATGAAATTAAATAAACATGACGGCATGGCACTCCCGAGGCGGTAATGTGGCATGATCCAGGCCAGAAATATCTCTAATCTAGGAATTGCATATTTATCTGAAATAAGACAGGGAAGAACAAAAAACAAGCCCATAAGGTAAATTTGACACAAGACAAGTGTTCTTGGCTTATGATCTTGGCTTATGGTATGAAAAACCTACCAAATCGTAAATAATAGATATTGCATGCCTTTATTTCCATCATATTGCTGGAGTATTTTACATTGATTTGAATGATATAATACACCTGACAAATTGCTCTGAATGTGAAGACCTCTTATCATACTTTTTAAGGAGATTAAGGACTTCACAAATAATAAGACTGTCACCAATGAATCTCAATTAGTTATATCAAACAAACATTTGTTGGTGCGTCACAAAACCTCATTCCAACATAACCTGCTGAAAAAAAGACGTAATCAAAGGTTATTACATGAGATAAATCAAAGAAATCCGATTCCGACAACATCTCCTGGGGTTACCAGAGCAAAGGTTGGTAAAATACAGAGATTTACGGACTCAGCGATGCCGAGTAACAACAAGCAGCTTCCTGTCGAAGTAGCCCACGGGGTAGCCTGCCATGCTCCACTCTAACCTATCAAAGTCAGTAAAACTCAAATAAAATGTAGAAATGGGAAGGTTTAATGGCGACTGTGGGCACGCTTTCCCTATAAATGTGCACAGTTATCTTGTCACGTGACAGTCACGTGGCAGTCAGCACCTCCATCACACGTTTGAAGGATTAGTACTGCTCTTTGTCAGACCGAGTTTTGAGGTAATTTTTCTCCTTTCTCGCCATGGTACACGCTTTCAGTCGGTTCAGCGTCCAAGTGAGACTGCTCTGTTATTTGCTTATTACATCACATAATGATGTTGATCATTTTTGATCAAGGTGTTTCTGACTAAGTAGGGAACGAGAATTAATTCTGCAATATACTTTGTTTTTTGTTTCACATAACATTCAACATTATGTCAGTGATTTCATGACGAGACCTACTTGAAGTAGATATAGTGCTGTCTCACTAAATCGTCTATGTAGCAGGTCTGCAATATACTTTTTTGTTTGTTTTTGTTTCACTTAACATTCAACATTATGTCAGTGATTTCATGACGAGACCTACTTGAAGTTGATATAGTGCTGTCTCACTAAATCGTCTATGTAGCAGGTCCTTTACATGACAATGCACCAATTCATAAATTTACAGGGACAAAGGATAATCCCCAGCCATGACCTTTAGCTCATATGAGAATGTGTGTCATGTAATTAATCTAAGCATACTCGGTAATCAATATTTGGAGCATCAGAAACTATTACTTCTAAACATGCCAACCAACTGTGTCATGGCTGGTGGCAATATTATCCGCATTATTAAAAGTGTAAAGATTGAATATTTAAAAATTCTAAATATTTAATCTTCAAAATATTTAATCTTCAAGATATTTAATTTTCAAGATATCTGGATAAATATGTCCTAGAATGTGAAGGTTTCTGTCCTCTTCATTCATTGTAATTCTAAATGTTTCTAGGACCACAATCGTTCATGTTTATTTCTAAAACTGAATATTGTGTAAAATCATAGTTGTTTGGTTACGAACTCAAGTAACATTTGCAGTTTTAGCATTTGCTATGCCAACAATGTAGGAGTTCAATTTAATGCACATTACTTGACTTATTTGCGATACGTAGACACCGATGTGATGTTCAAAACTGTTTCATCTCTCCAGTGGTTGAGACCGCTTACACTAAATGACATTAAAAGCCTATCCTAAGTGAGATGAGGTAATCCAGCATATATTCCCCTTCTTAGATGGATTTACCCACACCCGAATTCAATCTTAATTAAATCTTGATTTAACCAGTGATCAATCTACAGTGCTGATAGGAATTTTTTAAGGTGCACTGACACAGTTTCCTAAGTACTAGAATCACCACCTTCACATCAGCGTTTGTTAAGAGCTGACATCTTATACTTTCTTAGTATCAATTCATACCTTATTTTTCCTGTATCAGCCTGATTTATTGCACTTTTGAAACAGATCCACGGCGGAAATCGTCACTTTGTATCAATAGAGCGTGTGGACACTGCCAATAGTTTATATTAGCCAAGTGCATGACGTGTGGAAGCTGCCAATAGTTTATATTGGCCAAGTGCCGGACGTGTGGAAGCTGCCAATAGTTTATATTGGCCAAGTGCCGGACATGTGGAAGCTGCCAATAGTTTATATTGGCCAAGTGCCGGACGTGTGGAAGCTGCCAATAGTTTATATTAGCCAAGTGCCGGACGTGTGGAAGCTGCCAATAGTTTATATTATCCAAGTGCCGGACGTGTAGAAGCTGCCAATAGTTTATATTAATTTAGCCAAGTGCAGGACGTGTGGAAGCTGCCAATAGTTTATATTAGCCAAGTTCAGAACGTGTGGAAGCTGCCAACAGTTTATATTATCCAAGTGCCGGACGTGTAGAAGCTGCCAATAGTTTATATTAATTTAGCCAAGTGCAGGACGTGTGGAAGCTGCCAATAGTTTATATTAGCCAAGTGCAGGATGTGTGGAAGCTGCCAACAGTTTATATTAGCCAAGTGCAGGACGTGTGGAAGCTGCCAATAGTTTATATTAGCCAAGTGTACAACGTGTGGAAGATGTCAATAGTTTATATTAGCCAAGTGCATGACGTGTGGAAGCTGCCAATAGTTTATATTAGCCAAGTGTACAACGTGTGGAAGCTGCTAATAGTTTATATTAGCCAAGTGCATGACGCGTGGAAGCTGCCAATAGTTTATATTAGCCAAGTGCATGACGTGTGGAAGCTGCCAATAGTTTATATTAGCCAAGTGCATGACGTGTGGAAGCTGCCAATAGTTTATATTAGCCAAGTGCATGACGTGTGGAAGCTGCCAATAGTTTATATTAGCCAAATGCAGGATGCGTTGAAGCTGCCAATAGTTTATATTAGCTGAGTGCCGGATGCGTGGAAGCTGTTTATTTTAGCAGGACAATTATTATACTCGAGGGTTTATTATATTGTATCTTACAGTATTCTAAATCTGCATGAACTGCCTGAAATGAGCCCTTTATTTCCTACCATATGCTACATTGAAATGCACATGAATAAAGATGCTAAATATCATATTCACCCTTGCGTAATGGACCTTGACTTAATAAAAACTAGTTGCAGCCTCTTTTTTACAAGTTTAATTTCTTGTCAATTAAAAAATGGTCAGAACATGAAGAATTGATCAGCATAACATTTTCCTTCAAGAAGACAAGATTTTGGAAATGTAACAATTGATGTATGATATGATCTGCAAAAGTTATAAATAGCGCTCCTTCAATATCAATAAACTTACTACACATCGCATGGAAAGTGTTATGTGGTATATGACAATAAATACAAAAAGATTCTATTCACATATTGGCACAACCGAGCACTGCTCTATATGTTCCAGAGTTTGGATTTTGTAAAGAATGATTACTCAATTCTCATTACCACAGTTTAAGGGAGTTTGGAAATAACTAACAATTAAGAGGTTATATCAGTTGTGGTTTTTCACATCCAAACCAGTCATTGATTCAATCCCATGAATCACTTTGATTTCATTAACACGATAGGCATTTGTTCCAGCAACATTGCATTGTCTTAGCAAATGTCTCCTTCACCCTATAAACGATATATTTACATTACTGATCTCGTTTAATAATATGTTGTATGACTTATTTAAATTGAATTGAGTAAACACAGTCTGAATCCTGAACAGTTTTAGCCTCTAACTGCCAGGTTATAAATAACATGTAACTAAAGGTGGACAGGCGATCCATGAAATACACTCATAGATCTCGCCAAATTAGCACAATAGGTAGAGTATTCGCCTTGAGATCCAGGGATTCCCAGTTCAAATTCTGCCCAGTTACTCTCAACCGCTATGAAGAGACCTTGTCTGGAATCAGCGGTGTATAAATGCCATCATTTTTTATCTGATTTAAGTATTTGCAGAGGTAGATATGTGACTTGACCTCTCCATGTTGAGCATGTTGCTTCAAGTTCACAGTCTATTGATAATATGTACATTGGTGTGAGTCTCTTTCACCGCTATTCACACACTGAAGACTCAGCCGGAACAAGATGCAGGACGCTGATGGTTTACTTCCGGAATATAGGAAATGCTTTTTACATTTTTTGCAAAAGGGTCTATGGTTGTGCATCTGACAATATTATGATTTTTTTTTACCGGGATAGGTCTCCCGAATCGAATTTGTTTTGTAACTTCTTGGTCAGGTGAATTGGAGCACCGAGACAAAATAACACATGACAGCAAATGTGCCCGACAATATCATAAGTTTGGTGCTAATCGAGCCGGGCCCGTAGTCAAAAGCTGGATTCGATTTCTACCCCAAATTGTCCACCATCGGCACAAACAAACGACAACTGATAGGTTTACCACGTCGCCCTCTGGTGGAGTTCATTTCCACCCTTATTTGGCTTGTCATTCACGGGAAATAACGTTTGACTGCAATGAATAGTACCATATAATGGAACTTGTCAAATGAGTAGAGCTTTCCATATCAGCTTGGGGTCCAGTCAGAGTTCATGCATTCATTTTCAACCAAGTGTTAACGGCTTCTGAACCAGACATAATATGTTCTCTCTCGGAGTTATTTAATATGACACCATAAACTGTTTGGAAGCCACGCAGTAATAGTATTAAATAAACAGTCATCATGGTCATAGGCCTTGCACTTACAAACATTAATAGGAAGTGCATTCGCTTATACTATGTGTCATTACTGGGCCGGTAAGTTTCAAATATGAGGAGTCAACGTAAATGTGTTTTATTCGCTTATAACATGTAAGGCCCTTCAGTGTAAGGCCCTTCAGTGTAAGGCCCTTCAGTGTAAGGCCCTTCAGTGTAAGGCCCTTCAGTGTAAGGCCCTTCAGTGTAAGGCCCTTCAGTGTAAGGCCCTTCAGTGTAAGGCCCTTCAGTGTAAGGCCCTTCAGTGTAAGGCCCTTCAGTGATTTTGACGCAATACTAGACCAACATACAGCCGCCATGTTTTAGTGCTTTCACAACTTGGCTACCAAATCACAAATGATTTTGACGGTAACACAATAGGTATGGAAGAATCTGTTGCTCTGTCCCATGCAACTTTATAACCCCGCGGGAATACTCCTAGATCCAGTGTTTCACATCCAATGTCAGGTAGATTTGCTCATTGAAAAGACAAAGACCATGAATTTAGGACATGATTTCTGATATGAGCTTAGGTCCATGACCGAAGAGTTAACCTATTTTCCATGTACATCTGTAATTGGGTGGATTGTCATGGCAAGGAAATGGGACAGGAACAATTTAGTGTGTTAGCACTTTATCTGCCCAGTCATACCATACTTTTGCAATCCAGACATGTACCATAATTAATGTTTGTGCTTAGTCACAATAAGATGGTCCATCCTCTCATATAACTGTTCTTTATTCAGACAACTGAACATTATTACTCTCATATCCTCGCCAGATGTAAAATTATCCATCTCATTGTTGAATGTAACAAAGAGATATTCGATAAAAAAATCCAATTTTTAATCATTATATTAATCTAGATAATATATAAAAAAACCAAATTAGAAATATGTAATATGAAATATAATATAATATAATATAAAATAATATGAAAACTACATCACTAGGCCTCTATTTAAAAGAAAATATTCTATTAACAACAATATATAACCAAAGTTATTTAGACATGTATTTGCAACATATTATATTTTCTGAATAAAGACATGATTATGTTTGGCATATGAAGATTATTGCTTTGAAATTCATATCCTGACATGTAATGAGAGGTGCGCATGCGTCGGTCGGGAATGGCGACTTTTTTGTGAGCTCCCATTCTTGCTCGATATTTGTGATTATAACGCTGTTAATTCTTTGACATATCGTCTGAAATCATACCAGAACCTGCGCACCACCCTGTACTAGGATTATACCTGCGTCCTAGTCGAGAATAATACCATTCTCCGCAGTTTTCGATCTGATTCTTGCGGTGGTCGACTCTTGTATTGTCTTTGTGAAGGCACGGCAATCGCAACTGAGATCGTCTACTGCCTGAGGTAACGGTATCTCCAACACCTCCTAGCCTTTCACCGGGCTCTTGATCTAGCTTTGTAGATCGTATCTAACTCCTCACTAGATCACCTTCCTGATCTAAATACCTAGATCTAATACCAAGATCTAAAACTCCAATCTAACACCAAGATCGAATATATTGCATTCTGCCTGTCCACTCCAGGCATCTCTCACACTACCTGAACAATCGGAAAATAAATAAAATAACGTCCTTTCCTTTCAAGTCTGATCATTAAGATTGACTTGTATTACACCACCGAACAGAAACAGAATTTTTGTTAATTATTTGTAATATACAAATATTAATATTATTCCATCGCACAAACACAACACCTATTATTAGCTCCACACAAGGGCTAATCAACACATCCAAAAATAGTTTTCTACCTGCAGACAACTCAATTTCAGTCTCACCCCGCTACATACCCGTATATACTATTGTTCCACCCGCACCACACAGATATACCTCAAATACAAAAGTACTCTTACCATTCCAGTGTTGAGATCTGATAGACGAACATGGCTTGTCGTGAAAATCTCCCCATCGGGCCGGCTACACGCAGTGCAGCCAAGGACGCACGTGGCGATGAGCCCAAGTCTCCAACCGTGGCTACTGAACTAGCTACCCTTCGTGATGCCTATGACAGGCTCACGGCGCTGAATAACGCTACAAATGCAACGAATACTCGTTTGTCTGAACAAGTCCTCAAGCTAACCGAAGATAAGACCAACCTTGAGCTCGAGAAGTCAGCTATTGCAGCCGAGCTGTCCAAATCTGAAATGGCGGTGGTGGAAAGAGACGAGGTAATCGCCACTTTCATGCCTAAGCCCGAGGACGTATCTCTTAACATGTCCGATGAAGCTGCCTCTGATGATGAACTCGGGACATCTGTTCTAGTCATTCTTCCACGAAACGGGCAGCAAGCCGACATCTCCTCCGGACTTCTCCGCACGGATGTGCGCATCAAATCGACGGCTGAGGGCCTGGACCACCTCGCTAGGCGTTCGGGCAGAACCACATCGGCCAACCACATTTTCCTTGTCCCGGACCTCAGTGCCTTCCCGGCTGCTCTAAATGGGATGGCCTGCTACAAAGCTCTTGTTACAAACATCAGGTTCATTCGCTCGAAGGGCCCGACAGTCACCATCCTCACCCCGCCACCGAGCAAAGATGCAAACATTCGCTCGAAGTGGTTGGCGGTCACGGGACTTCTGTCCACTATAAAGATCATTGGAGTCAATTATGTAAGAATCCCACTCTTTTATGAGACCAGTACAGCTTCTTCTCTCCATCAGGATGGTTCTCTGAGGGAAAAATCCATTGCAGACCTGCAAACTTTGTTAAACACATTACCTATCCCGGAGAAGGCGGACAAGATTTCTCCGCCCAAGGAGACAGTTCTGCTCCCAGATGAGACAACAACCACCTCCTCCTCTACGAAAACACCTAGCTCCTCTTCAAGCTCTCTCCTCTCCAACAAAAAGAGGAAGACCACACTGGATGAAACCACTGTCATCTCCTCCGAGTTAGCTGGCCGCATCATCGGCAAAGGTGGTGCCAATATTCGCCACTTCAGAGACGACGTCGGCGTCCAGATTAAAGTTCAAACGATCAAAATCAGCCTTCTATCGCTCTCGGGCAAACGTGAATCTGTACAGCTTGTTAAAACAGAGATTGAAAAATACAAAACATCCCTGTGATGGGGTTGGCCGGAGCCAGCCACGGACCCAGACAAAACGGACTTGAGCACGGACATATCCCACGGACATTCCTTACCTTACTCTTTATATATAAACTGTGAACACTATATGAACAATAGTTATAGACAAAATACTTCTATTATTAGAAATAAGAACTCTATCCTATGTGTATGTACTTGCCTTATGGGCAAACTTGTTTCTTTATGTGAAAATAAAAATGTTTTCTTACCTCTGCAACGCAAGCCAAATATTAAATCTTCCAATCAATCTGTACCCAATACCAACCTAATTGAACCACTCCCTACAACCAATCTCCAAGCCACCATTTTTGCCCTCTGTAAAAACCACGCAAACATTTCTCTTTTGACAAATTCACTATTGAATATTAATTTTAATGTTACAACGAACCCCATCTTTACCTTTGACCATCTCTCAAAATACAATATTCCACACTATTACTTTTTTAATGAACAAATTGAACACTCACTATTTATAAAAACCCCATATGCACATATCTTTCAACAATACACAATCTTTCAAATAAATGGCTCCGGCGGGAATGTACCCCTCACAGGGCCCCCAACTAACTTGACCCCCCTGTTAATCACAGGCCGCCCCCCAACATATATGTACCCAACCACATCACCCCACACCGACCCTGGTGGTGATCTCCAGCGTCCAGGAGGCACCACTATCAACAATGCTTTCTTCAGAGACTTATATCCACGTGGTAGCACACAACGTGGCCTTTTACGTAACTACCCGAAGCACGATCACACGTGGCGGAAACGCTCGAGTGAACTCGTAATAGCCAATCGCTACCGATGCCGAACAAGTACGGAAACACACGATCCCAATTATGTACATGTAAACACACACAACACACACTGCTCTCTCCGACCAGCCAATCACAAGGCTCCGACTACACGTGCCTGCTCTGCAGCACGTGGTCAGCCTCAAAAACAACATTCTCGCATTAAGAATCCTAATAGAAATGGGAAGAAAACATTAAATATTGGATGTTGCAATGTACAGAGCATATCTAGCAAGATCCTGCCAGTAAAAGATTATTTTGCTGAGCATGACCTTGATGCCCTGTTCATGACTGAGACTTGGATGCATGACTCAAAATCTGACAAAGTTAAGAGTGAACTTAAAGAAGGGTCACTTGAATTTGAATCTTTTCCTAGGATTGGTCGCACAGGGGGAGGATTAGGGATTTTATACAAATCTGAACTTCCCTTCACAACCAATAGGGCCAACCAACCAGTAGTCACCACCATGGAGCTCATGGAGTCATCCATCACATTGAAGGGAAAAAAGATTACATTTGTGGTGATATACAGACCTGAACCATCTGATCTGAATAGATATACCTACTCTGAGTTCTATGATGAGTTCACCCAGTTGGTTGCACATTATGGTTCCTTTAGTCATGAGGTCATTTTCCTTGGTGACTACAACTTCCATGTCAACCTGCCCTTAAAGCCTGATGTCATTAAGTTTAATGACATCCTATCTACCTTTGATCTAACACAATGGGTTCAGGAACCAACCCATAGGTTAGGGAACACCCTTGATCTAATCATGACCTTTAGGGGTAATAAGCTCATGAAGAGTCACCTGGTAGATGAGTACCTATCTGATCATAAAATGATTAAGATTTACCTTGACATTATACCTCCTAAACCCCCCAAAAAATCTATCAAATTTAGGAATTTCAAGGGATTGGATCTTGAATCCCTAAGAAGGGACATCAAATCCCTAACTCACAGAGACACAACTTGGGAACATTTATCATTGGAGGACATGGTAAATTATTATGATAGGGAACTCACATCACTCATGGACAAACATGCACCTATCAAAGTTGCCATGGTCACCCAACGCAAACCTGTACCTTGGATGAGTGACCAATTAAAGCTGGAAAGATCTCTCAAGAGGAGGCTTGAGAGAAAAATGAGCAAGACTGGCTCACAAATTGACAAGGAGCTGTATAACTCTCAGAGGAACCAATACAACTCAATGCTTAAATCTGCTCAGTCATCATATTTTTCCAACCTGGTTGAGGAAAACAAACATGACCCTAAAAAGCTTTTTAGAGTCATTGACACAGTCATGCACAAGAAAAAGGACACACCTATGCCCCAATCTGACTGTGAGACTACTCAAGCTGAGAAGTTCAACACATTCTTTCTTGAAAAAATAGAGAGAATCCGCCTGAACATTGATAACGCCCCACCCTGCCAAACTTCGCCACCAGGTGACACTGCGAACAATAGTACTACATGTCTGGAAAGGTTCACACCATTAACCATTGACGACGTACGGAAATTGGTCAAAAGGTCGGCAAAGAAGTCATGTGACCTGGATCCAATTCCAACCTGGCTCTTACTTGACCTCTTAGATGACCTCCTACCAATAATTACTTCCATCATAAATAAATCACTGATGGAATCAGCAGTATCGGAAAATATGAAAATAGCCATCATAACACCCCTGCTGAAGAAACTCGGTCTAGAACTGGTTGAAAAAAACTATAGGCCTGTTTCCAACCTAACATTTGTCTCTAAACTAACCGAGAGGGCGGTTGCTGACCGACTAGTCCCCCATCTTGTAAGGAATGGACTTACTGACAAGTTTCAATCAGCCTACAAAGAATATCACAGCACTGAAACCGCTTTATTAAAAGTGCAAAATGATATCTTGGGTTGCCTGGACAATAGAAAGGCAGTTATCTTGTTGTTGCTTGACCTTTCCGCTGCCTTTGACACTATTGACCATCAAATCCTTTTGGACAGGCTGAGGGATAGATGCAACGTCAAAGGTCATGCACTCTCCTGGATTCGGTCATACCTAATGGACAGAAAGCAATGTGTGAAGGTGGGGACCCATAGATCCAGTCTCAAATCCTTAAAATATGGGGTACCCCAAGGCTCAGTCCTGGGTCCTATACTGTTCACCATTTACATGACACCCCTATCTGATATACTTGCAAAATATGGTCTGAGCTATCACATTTATGCAGATGATACTCAGATCTACATCCCTGTTGACCACGCTTCTCCACATCATGTGGACATGAGCAGACACAAACTGGAGGAGTGTGTCAGTGAAGTCAGAAACCTCCTCATATCAAACAAGATGAAGATAAATGATGGAAAAACTGAGATGCTCATATGTACTGACAGGTACAGTACTACCACCCACAGCAGTATCCCAACCACAATCAGAGTGGGTGACTCTGATATTGCTCCTAGTCAATCAGTTGTTGACCTTGGTATCACATTTGACTCCAACATGGACATGAAGGCCCAGATCAGGAAAATGTGTCAGAAAGGCTATTATCACATCAGGAACCTGGCAGCCATCAGACATTGTCTAGACGAGAAGACTGCGGTAACACTTACCCATGCTTTTGTTACATCCACCCTTGACTATGGTAATGGTCTTCTGGCGGGTCTTCCCAAAACTGACATCAGGAAACTGCAATACCTCCAAAACTCTGCAGCACGAGTAGTTGGAAAAATCAGGAAATTTGACCACATTTCAGGAAAATTAAGGGAACTGCATTGGCTTCCCGTTCATGCGAGAATTGATTTTAAAATTCTTCTATTAACCTGGAAAGCCCTTAATGGTAAGGCTCCGCCTTACTTGCGGGATCTACTCCTGATTAAAGAAGGTGAACGCTGTCTAAGATCCAATGATGGCACCCACCTACAGGTACCTAATACCAGGCTAAGGACAGTAGGTGACAGGGCCTTCTCATCTGTGGGTCCACGACTATGGAATTCCTTGCCTACTAATATTAGGACAAGCACTTCAGTCTCCTCGTTTAAGAGTAGGCTGAAAACTCATCTTTTCAGGATGCATGTCCTGAACTCAGCGCTATGAACAGACTTGTCTGGTATCAGCGCTATACAAATTTTATTATTATTATTATTATTATTAATATAAAGGTGTGAAAAGTAATATCAAGACAATATATAACACAACATGCAGACAGATTTGTTATTAATATTCACACCTGAGCAACCCGTTATTTAGCAAATATATAGTTAAGTAAAATAAACGTTTTGTAGAATAAATATTGAATATATGTTTTGTAGAATAATATCAAATATGATATAGGCTTAATTTCGTGAAAAGATAAACAAAGTTATTTTGTAATTACAGAATTATGTTTTGAGCATGTTGATCTCAAAAATGACCTTCGTTAAGTGTCAGATAGCATTTATCATATTTGTAAGAGAGCATTTAAAAGGACATACCAATGTGAAAAACATGAGGTCATAAGCTGATAATGCGATGAACAGAACCTTAACAGTAAGAGTATTTGTACTTAATGTTATCACCCTCCATTGCAAAAGACTTTGTCATGTGCTTATAGTGAGAATAGTGGAGTGTGAAATGCTTATTGTGGAGTGTGAAATGCAACGAGACCCCATCGTCCACTCAAGTAACCAATTAAGATACAAAGTCCCACTGAGCCTGTGTAGACACTGATAACATGTCCAATTGTCCATATATGGACAGTACACCACCTCGCAGGTGCCCGAATGCCGTGCCCGGAACTCCGGTCATACGTCACTGGATATATGTGGTTGTTGTTTAGGGTTTCCCTGTTCTATATTTACGTCAATCAATCAGAGCAATCCCCTCCAAAATAGTGACATTATTCGCCCGCTGCACAACGAGAGGTCCTTGATAGACCTAATATAGATTTGACTGCATAGTCTAGAGCCTGTGGGGCTAATCCACTGTGAAGTCTCGACAAACATATCTACTCTCACCTTGTGTACCATTATCGTCCATGGCGAAAATTCCTTTGCGTTTTTGATGGGAAATAATTCCTATTTTATTTCTCTTACAAAGTACAAGATTAGCGTCTTAAGGGTTACTTCAAACGCATGCTGTTAATTTATTTTTCATTGGTTAGTATCATTATCATTTTCTTTATTTCACTTGCACTGTAAATAGTTGTAAAACTGTATTAGCTCTTGATTTACAGCAAATGTTGCCTGCAGTACAGTTATAACTTTCACTATACCGCAACAGCGACACTCCACTGTGAAAAAGATTTGCACCTACAATAAATTTTGCTGTGAGATATTCCATATCTTAGTCTGCTTTAATTGGCAATGATTTACACTGTAAATGGGCTGTCTATTTGATATATGTTTGGTATTATCACAGTAGATCTACATGGAAATCTCATGAGATACTTCCTGAGAAGTAGGATTTATCTAATTACATTTTAGGTACCTCGATTACATTTATGGTCCTCTCACTCAGTAAAATGAACCATAGGAAGCGAACAAAGACCAAAAACCAAAGTTATGTTGCAGACCAGGATTTTAATAATAATCATAATTATTATAATAATATATACAAAATGGCTTCAAGCCATAAATATATTCCATCTCAATATCCAAATTGTTTTCCAATCAAAATGTTTTATCCCATACCTGCTTCAATACATATCATATTCAATTTCCTTATACAAATTAAGTTTGACAATTGCACAATTTCCCAACCTTTTATCCATTTACTTATTGAACAAATTTTAGACTAAGCCTTCAGAAAAGACATTTGCAATAATTGTCGGTATCAACCAAATGGGCCACGGGCCGTGGCGCAGTTGGTTAGAGCGCCAGCTTATTAGCACCAGTTCCTCTGTGGTGATCTAAAGGTCGTGGGTTCGAATCCCGGCCATGCTGAGATTGAACTCATGATACAATTTCCCACATGAGCTGAGGCCCGTG
This sequence comes from Amphiduros pacificus, assembly GCA_949316495.1. Taxonomy (NCBI): domain Eukaryota; kingdom Metazoa; phylum Annelida; class Polychaeta; order Phyllodocida; family Hesionidae; genus Amphiduros; species Amphiduros pacificus. The sequence continues at coordinate 5,633,399 of OX439004.1, forward strand.
CCAAAAGGGTTAACCCGTTGTCCTTGTAAATCTGTGACCGGGTGGGTTGTCATGTCAAGGACCTGCGACATGACAATTCAGTGAGGCAGCACTATATCTGCTACAAGTAGGTCTCATCACGAAATGACTGAAATAATGTTGAAAGTGATGTAAAGCCCCAAACAAACAAACAAACAAACAAATCAACCAAATGTAGTTAATTCTATCCAATGGAAATTACTTCGATCTTGACCCTATACTTTGGCCAACAAGTTCTCTTATTTTACTTATATCACAATTTACTCATATTGACCCTTCAGACAATTATTTTCCTTGTGTTTACCTGAATCAGACTTAACAAATTGCTTAGTCAGGAATTCTGTGTTATTCACACCTCCTTGGTAGATTATTCATTTCTCCTTATTTGTTATTCACACCTTATCATTCTAATAACACAAATTTGTATCACCTTTATATAATGCTCACAATTCTTTAATTTATATACAATTTGTGATTTCCCTGTTTTGGATACAACCTTTAAATCACTGATTGACACACTTTTTTTCAAACTTAATCCTTACATCTGTTAGTAATAACAATTTTCACTTTGAATTTTGCTTGACACACCCACATTTATTTAAGAAAACCTCACTTAACTTTTTCTTGTCCATATATTCTTTTCTTATAAAATTGTTTCCTTACTTTATTTCAGTCCTAGCTAACTATTTATCTTTTCCTTTGAATTTCTTCCCCCAGTTTGGCCCAGTAAGAAACTTGGGTCCAAACGCATTCCTCTGCAGGTGGAGGCTATCCGCCAAGGCAGGACTGCAAGTTCTGCCCTCCAGAATTGGCACAAATCTGGAGAGCCCCACCAGCGCCCCCAACCCCCTTAATATTGGAAGGATATTTGATTTGGTCTTATATATCTCAGAAATGCGTTGCTTCTCCATCTGCCTAGTTGTCTTAATTGAGCATCTGAAGCTCCTTTTTGGGCTGCTGTAGTTGTACCTCCAATTCTAAAACTGTGTGAACTGTATCTGTTTGCATCTAATCCTATTTCCTTTAGTATTCGTTTTAGAATTTGCCCTACTTCTGTGCTTCTTAACGGGGTTTCCCTACTTGTCAGAAATAAAGGCCCTCTGACTTCTCTAACTTTTAAGTAGTTTAAGATAAGATAAGATAAGATAAGAAGTGTATTTATTGGCAATCAAAATGATTGAAGAATTACAAAAAATAATGTGTTCAAGTACAATCAATATACAAGAGTATTACAGAATATACAAGTTAAGGCTAGGAAATTAGCGTTAAATATACAATTAAAAGTGAGATTATTATTAATTATCTTCAGCTTCTATGTACAATGGGTCTTGCAATTTCGTTAAGGCATAATTTATGAAACTTCCTCTTGCTCTGTCTGTTCTTACAGAGGGTATTTCATACTGGAACTGTGATCTAAGGTAGTGGTTATTGACTTTTTGTGCTGGTAGTAAATGGTACAGTTTATGACTTTCATTTTTCATCTTATCAAAGTAAACTTTACACAGGGCTTCTCTCCTAGCTGAAAGACTGGTTAGTTCACATTCTGCTAGAGCATCCTCATAGCTTAGTGTGGGATACATAATCCTAAGGGCTCTCTTTTGTATGAGCTCTACATCATCAGTCAGGCCACCAGTTAGCCCAGGGTGCCACACTTGGCAAGCATATTCAAGGATGGATCTGATGTGGGTGATGTACACCATACGCAAATGATGCACTGGTGCTCTGCATCTGCGTAACACAGTGAGGAAGTGCAATCTCTGACTGGCTTTGGTTGTGATCATTTTAATGTGTTGGTCCCATTTCAGATCGTTTGAAATTATGAGACCAAGGAGTTTTGCTTGGTCTACCTGTTCAACTATGTCATGACCAATATGTAAAGGTTCAAGTTCAGGTGGGGTGTTTGAGAAACATATGATGCTTTCCTTTGTTTTCTTACGATTTAGCTGGGTGTCATTCTCATCAGTCCAGCCATTGAGACCATCCATGGCAGACTGCATTTGACTGTTATGTGCTAACAGCCTTTTACCTATTTCCATAACTGAGGTGTCATCAACAAATTTGATTCCTTCACATGGTTCAGTGAACTGCAGGTCGTTTATCATGATCAGGAATAGGAGCGGACCTAATTTAGTTCCTTGGGGCACGCCACCATTCATTGTTACCCACTCAGATAGTACTTCTCCAATTTTCACCCTCTGCTGTCTTTGATGCAAAAAAGATGAGATCCAATCTGTCAGAATTACTGGTACGTCCAGGTCTCTTAGCTTTTTGATGACAATATTATGGTTTATGAGGTCAAATGCTTTCCGAAAGTCCACATATACTATTCTCACGTATGTGCCTAATTCATCTGTTGCACTGTATGCCTTATGCATCAGGTAGATTAAGGCATCCACAGTTGATGATCCAGGCAGTGCTCCAAACTGGTTCCAGTGGAGTTTGGGTTTTACTATATCCAGCACCCACTTATAAACAAAGCCTTCAGCAAGTTTCGATAGGTTGGGTGTTAGGCTTATAGGTCGCAGGTCATTCTCTACGGTCTTGGGGGGTGACACCTTGGGGATTGAGCACACATCTGCAGACTTCCACATCACAGGGACCCATCTCTGCCTTAGTGATGTGTTGATAATTGCAGCCACAGGACCTGCCAGTAGCCAACAAAAGTCCCTCAGTATCCAGTTTGGTATCCCGTCGGGCCCTATGACTGGACAAGAATATTTCTTTGTTGCACATACTGTTCTTACTGGTTGTCCCATTCCCTTCTTGTGTTTAAATTTAAGGAACGTTATTGACAGGCTAACTATCTTATCCTTTTCTTTCCCAAACTTCAGCTGTTGAATTTCTATCACATTGGTTTTATTTCCGTGTGATATTGTTAATTCTCCAATCCTAGCACACATATGGAAGGCCAAAGAAAACACTGCTTTAAATAGATGTTTATCGTACCCTTTCGTGACGTCATTCGTCATGTATAATATTTTTTCCAATATGTTTTCTGTAATTGGCAGTTTCTGTAGCCTAGAGGGCGCTCTTCTTTTGATTGCCTCTAATAATTTCTTTATTACAAAAGCTTCTGTAGGGTTTGTTTTTCCTGCCAATTTGAATCCATATGCTAATGCGCTGATTTGACTAGTTATTGTGGAAAAGGCCAATCCTGACTTATCTAAATGTGCTATATATAATGCTAGGGTATTTATTGATATTTCCCTTCCTATCTCAAATTGTTTTTCTTCGAGAAATTTCCTGAAGTTTGACCAACTTTTTATATATGCTCCTTTAGAACTATTTGCTAATGTGTCTTTTAGTAGGCATTCCAAGTGAGATTGTAATTCCCTGGTTTCCATTCTTCGGGTATTTCCTTCAATAGATGTATTTCTGGGGCTTCCCGTTTGAAAATATCCAGCCGCTGTCGAGAAAGAGCATCGGCCAGTTTATTATCTTTTGACATAATATATATTGCTCTTACTTCTATGTTTAATTTAAGCAGATTCAACACAAAGTCTCTCAGCATGACCATTATTTCCGGTGATTTGCTGGTTTGACTATTTATAATGTTTAGTACTGCCTGGTTGTCTGTATGTATTGTCACCCTTTTGTTCCTGAATTCTCCCCCAAATAGTTTGAAAGCCAGCAATACTGGATAGAATTCCAGAATTGCAATGCTATATTCCTTCCATTTCTGTGGCCACAGTCCTAGAGCATACTTTTCCCCAAATACTATTCCAAACCCAACAGCACCTGCTGCGTCTGTAAACAGGTTTAAAGTATTGTCTTCAATCCATTTTTCTGGGAGGAACATAGATATGCCATTGTACTCCCTGAAAAATATTTCCCACATTTTCAGATCCTCTTTTGCTCCTCTGGAGAGCCTGATTCTAAAATGTGGTTTTCTCAAGTTTGAACCCCACATTAGCTGATAGAGTCGTCTCAGAAAAGGTCTACCCGGATTTATTACATTGCAGGCAAAATTTAGTATTCCTGTTAAGGATTGCAATTGATAGACAGTTATCAAGTACCTATTTCTGTCTTTTTATCCACAAGGGGTATATTGATCCTCCTACATATTTCTTTGAATTTTTCCCACTTATATTGTGATTCTTCCTCAGTGGCAACCAATAGGAAATCATCCAATATATGACAGAGCGGACCACATTCTCGCTCCTCTGCAATATATTGTATCGCAGTTGAGAATCTTTCAAATATTGCACAACCTGTTCTAGCCCCCATAGGGAGTGTGCAGTCAAAATATATTTCATCTTTCCAGCTTATTCCCAAAGCAGGCACCTCTTCAGGCGAGATGGGAATCAGCTTATATGCGTGTTTTATATCGGTTTTGGTCATTATTGCCCCTAGTCCTACTTTTTGAATCATGTTTATTGCGGTATGAAAATTTGCATAGGTTACATATGCACTATCATCTGTTATATTAGCATTTACTGAACTTCCTGTTTTGGGGTATGATAGATCGTGAATCAGTCTGAATTTATTTGGTTCTTTTTTCTTCCTAATTCATTTTCAGTTCCTTTTCTAATTTCTCTTCTACTGCGTGCGGATGGTTTTGTGTGGATTTGGTGGCATTTTATTTTGGTTTGCTATCCTAAATTGTTCTGAAATTTCCGCTACTGAGCATTCTAAATCTAAACTAAACCCTTTTGTAAAACCTTTTATTAAATACTCTGTTTTTACCAATTCGTATGTTTTCAACATTTTTTCCAGTTCTAAGGGTTTTATTGGTGTGATAGTTTCTATCCTAGGTATTTCTTGTTTAATTGACCTTATCTTTCCTGATCTTCCAAGTACCTGCTCTTTCCTTGTCGTATTCTGATTCACTTCCTCTAGGTTTTCTGTTACTTCTTTTTGTTTACTGTCATTTGCTTTCTTGTTTATTGACTGTTTCCGTCTGGGGGCTGTTCCGAAAGGGCAGTTCTCTGACTTGTTCTCTTTTTTCAACATATTGTTTTTCTGGTGTCTTTCCTATTTCTACTTTTTTCTCTCTACAATCCTTTGTTGGATGCCCATAACTGAAGCACTGGAAGCATTTATGTGTATGTGGCCATCTACATCCCCCTGAACATTTGTCTTCTTGAAATTTCCAACACGTGCCCCATGGCTTTGCGTCTGATCCCCTTGTGCTGCCTGTATTCTAGTGTTTGTCCCCGTTCTGGGGTAGGGGTTGGAATATGTGTTACTCTGAGTCCCAAGTCTCCCCCCTACTGCGAAGTCTAAAGTTTTTGAGCACATAAGGTACAATTCCATCTCTGTTTTGTGCCAGGGACATACATCCTTTGCAAACCTGTTTCTCTTTAATCTTTTTGCTCTTTTTAGTCTGTAAGATTCATCATATTTCTTCCAGTCCCAACCTAGTTTGCACATTTTCCTAATCAGTTCTAAGTATTTTGGCATGCGTGGTGCATCCTTCGGGTAATGTTTTACATTCTGATTGAAATGGGAGGAATATATTTTCCCACTCTTCAAATGACACATCATTATGGGTTTTGTTTTGTTCACCTGCTTCAATATTGTATTGTGTATCCATATATACTATGTTTATCTTTGGCCCCCCTCCCACTGATTTGTGATGGTTTCTTCTGAAAACTTTGTTAAAATCTAGGTATTGCTGTTTTTTTATTGTTTCTACCTCATTCTCATTTAATATGTAGAAAAAATCATATTCCTCATCTGAAATTTCTTCAGAAGATGAACAAGTCTTACTCATTTCCTCCACATGTTTTCCAACTATTTCTGCTGCCGATACCTCTTCTACTTCCCCTGTACCTCTCTTTTCTCCAGTTCTTACTCTATGTGTCTCAGTCTGGGCTTGTTCTCTTGGCATCGGAGTTAAATCTAAATGGCTTGCTACTTGTTGTGCTATTTCTGGGATGGCCTGTGTAATTGCTGCTGCTATCTGTGACCCTATATCTGAAACAGTTTGTACATTGTCATTTATTACTGGTTCTGTGTCCTCCTGTCCTTCACTCTGATTACTTCTGGATGGCTGTGGATTCTCTTGCTCTGTTACGGTTTGCCTTTGTTCCTTCCGTGACCCTCATATTATCCATATTCCAATTATTAATCATCTAACATCTTTATTCAGATATTCGAAAGTTGTTCACCTCCTGTATTTAACTAGAATTATCAAGCCCATAGTCTTCTAAACCATTCTCTTTTAAACCATTCTTACTTGGCATTTTTTCTGGTATATATATTTCATATCTAAACTTATTGTAGTCCTATAGTTTCCATATATCCTGATATCAGGGTATACATACAAGTTACATGATAACTATGTATCAGGGTATTATAAAATGTTAGTCCCATGATAACTATGTACCAGGGTATATATATACAAGTTACATGATAACTATGTATCAGGGTATTATAAATGTTAGTCCCATGATAACTATGTATCAGGGTAATATAAAATGTTAGTCCCATGATAACTATGTATCAGGGTATTATAAAATGTTAGTCCCATGATAACTATGTACCAGGGTATATATACAAGTTAGTCCCATGATATCTATGTATCAGGGTATGATAAAATGTTAGTCCCATGATAACTATGTACCAGGGTATATATATACAAGTTAGTCCCCTGATATCTATATATCAGGGTATAATAAATTGTTACTCCCATGATAACTATGTACCAGGGTATATATATACAAGTTAATCCCATGATATCTATGTATCAGGGTATATATATACAAGTTAATCCCATGATATCTATGTATCAGGGTATGATAAAGTTAGTCCTAGTGGTAACTATGTATCAGTGTATAATAGGCCTTGGTTCGTTCATCTCTCTCCTGAATTTGTATGCACTTTACAAGTCATACCTAATTGATTCTTTATCAATGTTCCGGATACCTTTCTTTCAACCTGGTCTGGTATTTGGCTTCCGGACACTTTACTTGGCAAATATTTTGTGTATTAATAAATTATTTGTATTTATTCATGCTTTTTATGTATAATTACTTGCCTGTGCCCTCAATTTGGCCCTTTGCCACCATTTTATCTGCTTCCAATAATGCTAGTCTGATGCTTCTATAGACTCTTTGATTCCCTGGACGTTCCGTCAAATGCACCCCGTCCGGGAGCAATGGTGGGGTTTCCATCAGTTTCTTGTGTTCCCACCACCACAAATTTCTTTCCCTGAATCTACCATTGATCTGTCTTGTCGGATTTTCTACCAGTAATCTTCTCTCATTATCATGTTATATTTCTTTGCATTTTGTTGAAATTTTTCTCTGGACACAAATCTAGGCTTGTTTCTGAGTATGACCATACTGATGATTACTATTTTTGTACTAAATTGTAAAAGTTCTCCTGCAATCTTGATTGATTGGTCAGCTATTATTACTGGATCACCTTCCCAGTCTAGTGAATTGCCGGCGACATCTAGGTATATTACCTCTGCTCTTTTACTGGCAATCGTGTGCAGATGACGTTGGAGATGACATAGCCTCATACCACTCTGTGTGTACCATTTTACCTGCACGTTTTCTATGTTGAAGTTCTGGTCTATTCCAGTCTCCATATTCAGATGTCTTCTCAGTCTGGCCATATAGGAGTGACCGACAAGCAAAGCTCGTGTCTTTTCAGACATGGTTAACAAGAATGGTCATAGACTCACTCCTGCAATTCAATCAATATTAACATTTCTTTTTAATCATAATTATAGAAACTATCTGTTAACTGTCATGGTCATAGACTCTCTCCTGCAAATTAAATTAATATTTAAAATTCTTTCTCATTATTTTAGTTTTCCAATAACTATCTGTTAACTGGAATGGTCAATTACTCACTCCTGCAGCCCAAGTAGTATTACAATTTTCTTATTTAATAACTTTCTTTTCAACTAAATGACCCCATTTACAAATATCCCAGACTCGCTCCTGTAACTGTAGTTACTCTTTGACTTTCTTTTATTGTTATCTTACACTCAGGTAAGAAATATACCCTGTTAACAAGACTGGTCATTGACTCGCTCTTGTCCAATCTAATTTATTTGTGTCTAATATTTATCCCTGAACCCCCTATTATTTCTGAAACCCTAATGGCCTTCTTCCTATCTCTTTTTAAGTGGCAATCAGCTCACCATTTCCTGTACAAACTTGTTTATACTAATATTTCTTAAATCTACCGACTTTCTAATACCTTTCCCAAAAACATCTTATTTTCCTATTCCTATTTTTCTAACTCCAGTCAACTTCTATCTTATATACTAAACATTATAATTTTGTTATTACATATTTTTTATTTTCTACCCTCCCTCATGGTCGCTCATGATCCCACCCCCTGAACCCAGAGTTCCCGGCAAATTTAAAATTTTGACTTAAAATTCAAACAAATTATTTTTCAAGGCCCAATACACCGTGCCACTTTCCCCGCTTACCCAATACCAGTCCCAAGGCATCCAAGGGTCCTGAGAGAGGGTGCCCACCACGCTCACACTATCATTCCGTTCAAAATTTATATGACCTTTGAAATGTGATAATATTAAACACCAAATTATTCCGAAATTCAAATATATATACAACGAGAACTGACTGCGCACATCTAAATTCCTTCCCGCTATCCTTCTGTTCAAATATTTTATGAAATTTGAAATGTTTTAATATTAAGCACTAAATATTATGAAAATATAAAAAAAAATTCTTGAAACTAACTACAAACATCTAATTCCCTTCCTGCTATCGTTCTGTTCCAATATTATATGACCTTTGAAATGTTATAATATTAAAACTAAAATTATTCAGAGATTCAAATATATATACGAGAAACTAACTGCACACCTCTAAATTCTTTTTCACTTTCTTCTGTTCAATTGTTATATGAAATTTTAAATGTGATAATATTAAACCAAATTATCCGAAATTCATGTATATGTATGTGAGAACTGACTGCTCATCTCAATTCCTTCCCTCTATTATTCTGTTCAAATATCCTATTAAATCTTGCAATGTGATGATATTTAACACCAAATTCTTCCAAAATTCAATAAACAATATACTAGAAAAACTAACTGAGCACTTCTAAATTCCTTCCCGCTATCATTCTGTTCACATATTATATGAAATTTGAAATGTTATAATATTTAAAAATTAGAAATATTCCGAAATTCAAATATATACGAGAAACTGTTATATGTAAATATTATATGAAATCTTGAAATGTGATAATATCCAACCCCCACATTCTTCAGAGACTCAATTAAAATATACTAGAAACATACTGCAACCATCTAATTACTTTCCCGCTATCGTTCAGTTCCAATATCATATGAGGCCCGAAATGTGACAGTATTAACACCAAATTATTCCAAATTTCAAATAATAAATACCAAAACTAACTGCGACATCTAAATTCTTTCCCGCTATCGTTCGGTTCAAACATTATATGAAATTAGAAATGTTGTAATATTATTTTAACTGTGCATAATATCAAACATCAAAAATATTCCGAAAATCAAATATATATATACGAGAAACTAACTGCGCACATCTGAATTCCTTCCCACTATCGTTCGGTTCAACTATTATAATGAAATTTGAAATGTTAAAATATTAAAAAACACCAAAATTTTCCGACTTTCCAATATGTATACCGTAACTAACTGCGCACATCTAATTTCTTTCCCGCTATCGTTCTGTTCAAATTGTTGTATGAAATTTGAAGTGAAATATTAAACACCAAAATTTTCCGAAATTCAAATATATATATATACGAGGAACTACCTGTGCACATCTAAAATCCTTCCCGCTATCTTTCTGTTCAAATATTATATAAATTTGAAATGTTAAAATATTAAACCCCAAAATCTTCCGACTTTCCAATATGTATACCGTAACTAACTGCGCACAGGCCCCGGGCCGTGGCGCAGTTGGTTAGAGCGCCAGCTTATTAGCACCAGTTCCTCTGTGGTGATCCAAAGGTCGTGGGTTCGATCCCAGGCCATGCCGAGATTGAACTAATGATTCAATTTCCCATATGAGCTGAGGCCCGTGCCTAAAGGGTTAACCCGTTGTCCTTGTAAATCTGTGACCGGGTGGGTTGTCATGTCAAGGACCTGCGACATGACAATTCAGTGAGGCAGCACTATATCTGCTACAAGTAGGTCTCATCACGAAATGACTGAAATAATGTTGAAAGTGATGTAAAACTCCAAACAAACAAACAAACAAAAACTAACTGCGCACATCTAATCTCTTTCCCGCTATCGTTCTGTTCAAATATTATTTGAAATTTGAAATGTGATAATATTAAACACCAAAATATTCCGACTTTCAAATATGTATACCGCAACTAACTGTGCACATCTTATTTCTTTCCCGCTATCGTTCTGTTCAAATATTATATGAAATTTGAAAAGTGATAAATATTAAACACCAAAATATTCCGAAATTCAAATATATATATACGAGAGACTACCTGCGCACATCTAAATTCCTTCCCTCTGCCATTCCACTCAAGCCTCATATGAAATTGAAACTGTGCATAAATGAACACCAAAACCCTGCAAATTCCTAAACTATTTCTATAAGATGTGAGCGTGGCGGACCCCCCCTGCCGCCCCCGCCTTCGAGACATTACATCATGGTAATCGTAAGAAAGCACCCACCATTGTATCCAGCTCCGCACACGGTCCTAAAAGAATTTTTTATAAAAGCGACGAAGTTTTGCCTTCTCTCTGGGTTCCCGAGCAACTGCCCCAGTCGAATGAATGAATTAGGTTCGTAGGCTTTGCAGGGTGAATATCTGCATCCCACGAGGGCCTTAGTCATCAAGGGACGGCCCTCATGTGGCTGCCGAAGGCAGTCTCGGTTTGACGAGTTGGCTGCTCCAGGTCCTACATGGGTCTGCTGGAAGGTGCTGCGGGAGAAGAATCTTCTTGGTCTGGAGAAGGCGCTTTATATGGTGTTAAAAAGCACCAGGCTGGGTCGGTTTCTCTTGTCTGTGACCAGTCGTCATCAGGCAGGTGTCAGGGGAGCTGAATCTGCCTGGTTGTGGGGTAGGCTGCTTCTACCGGGGGCCATTGCAGGATTAGGCTGTGTAGCTCTGCAGTGGTTGTGGCATGGAAGGCTACGGCAGCAGCAGTGGGAAGTAGGTCTGTATCCTCGCTTTCCAAGTCGTAGCTTTGCCTGGTGAGGTGTTCGCGAAGAGGTCTGGTATGGTAACACTCTAGTAGATAGTGCAGGAGAGGCCTGGCCGAGGGTCTGCTGCAATGTAGGCACTCGTGGTCCCCGAGGTGGTACACTTCGGTCTTAGTGCATGGGTAGCCCAGGCATAACCGGAAGATGTGCACCTCGGGGGCTCGAGTGGCCGTGGATGGCAGAATGATGGTCATTCCCGTGGTCATTCCCATGGATGCCGATGTGGCTTGGGATCCAGAGTAGAGTTACTGGGGAGCCCTGGGAACAAAGCTGTTGCAGCAGGCTAAGTACTGATGTCAGGAGTCTGATATTTTGAGCTGGCCTGAAGTGTTGCAGGGCTTTTAGAGATGATTTAGAGTCGGTGTGGATGGCGACGGGGCCGCAGACGGGCGATGAAGCTGCATGGAGCAGAGCGTAAAAGAGCCCGACCAACTCTGTCTGCAAGGTAGAGGCACCGTCTGTGACTCTGTATGAGAACTGTTCATCTCCATAGGCAAAGCCTGCTCCTGCCTTGGAGGTGTGTGGATGGATGCTGCCGTCAGTGTAGTATGCCCTGGCACCGGCTGGGATCCAGATTGACATGGAAAGTCGAGCTGCATTTAGGAGATCTTCCTTGGTGCAGTCAACTTTCCTGGCAGGCAGTGGTGTGTAGCAGATGAAGGCTGGATGGTCTTCCCAGGGGGGTGGCTCACTGTATCCTGTGGCAGGGTGGTCAGGGGCCAAGGACTCTACGAGGTTTGGATGGAATCTCTCGATCACGTCCTTGGCTAGAAATGGCCACATCCGCCGGTTGGTGGTGTGGCTTGTTCTGGGGTCCTGAAAGGCAGCTGAGAGGAGTTGTTGTAGTGTAGTGGCCCGGGGCTGCAGGAGGCACTTTGCACTGTCTGCTCAAGACGGACTTCTACGGCTGTCAGATTAGTCTCGAAGAGCAGGCAGTGGGTTTTGGTCCATAGGGGGGCGCCAAGTATGAGTCTGGCGGGCGTATTTTGTATTGGGCCCACTCTGCTCTCTGCCAGGCCACGGATCATCAGGAGGGCTGGTGCAGCGTAATCGTTGAGAGATCGAATGGCGCCGATGTAATAGGTCCTCAGGATTTCTGCTCTGGGCCCAGTGTCCAAGTAGGTCATTCGTCTCATGACGCTGAGGCGAGAGTTGCAGCGTCTCTTTAGTAGTTCTACCTCAGCTGTGAAGCGGAGCTTGTTGTCCACCATGATGCCAAGATAGGGGTACTGGGAGATCCACTGCAACTCGATGCCCTGGATGTTGAGGGACTTGGTAGGTTTCTTCATGTGGATGGCCATGGCTTGGGTCTTGGAAGCCGATATCTTGAGACCCAGTTGATCACATTCGCGGCTGATGGTGTCCAGGGCTCGCTGGGCTCGCTGTCGGCTCCTGGTTTTCCCTTGCACCACGATAACAAGGTCATCTGCATAGGAGAGCACTTGTGTGGCAGCAGGCAGGGGCAAGAAGACCACTCTGTCCATCAGGAGGTTGAACAGAGTGGGGCTCAGTACGCTGCCCTGCGGCGTGCTGTTTTGGTGCCTGTGGTAGGTGGAAGTGCTCCCCTGGAAGTGGACCTGTCCTTGTCGGTGGTGCAGAAAGTCAGCGCACCAGGCCAGCAGGCGTCCACGAATGCCTTTGCGAATGAGACATTCAGTGATGGCTTGAGGCCTGGCAAGCTCGAATGCCTTCTCTAAGTCGATGAATACTGCCAAGGCTGAGTGTCTGGCGGTGCTCAATGACAGGAAGGAGGAGACAGCTTCGGCGGTGCCGGTGTTTGCAGTAAACCCGAAGATGTTGGGGTGTAGTTGGCCCATCTCATGCAGAAGCCGGTTGAGGACCATGCGTTCTGCTGTCTTGCTGAGGCAGCTGATGAGGGAGATGGGCCGTGGCTTTAGAGGGTCCTTTGGCTTTGGGATTGGAGTTATGTCGGCCTGCTTCCATGCCTTGGGAAGTAGCCCTTGGCAGTAAGATGAGTTGATCAGGCTGCATATCTCCATGCGTCCAGCTGCTCAGATTCGAGTTATCATGCTGTACGTGATGCGGTCCGCCCCAGGGGCAGTGTCTTTGCCTTTACGGCGGGCCTGGTCCATCTCGCACATTGTGAAGTCGACATCGGAGGGGGCCCGCACTTGCATGTAGTGTGTGAGCTCCTCTTTCCTGGTGCTAGATAGCATGGCCTCGGTCTGAGCAACGGAGTCTGGCAGGTTGCGGCTCGCAGCTCTGTCAGCAAACATGGTGGCAAGTCGTTCAGCCTCTTGTAGTGGGAGAGGGTGATGTGGTGGTGGCTTTGTGGACTTGCCAGCTGCCGCGCGGAGTTGTCGCCAGAGATCAGAGAGGGATGAGTGGGCGTTAAGTGAATGGCACCACTCCATCCACTTGGCCCGTCTAGCATCTCGGCAGATGGCCTTGCAGGTAGCGACAACTCGTTGCAGCAGCTGTCTGTTGGCAGAGGTGGGAGCCCGCCTGTATGCCTTCCATTGCATGTTGACCCTATGGCGGTGTTCGGCCACCAGGGGGCTGTAATACCATCGGTCAGCATGCTGCCTGCCTGGAGGTTTGGTTTTTGGTATGCACTCGTCGGCGGCAGCATGGATGGCAGTCAGGACAGCCTCGTGGTGGTCATCTAGAGAGGTTGGTGCATTGAAGGAGGAGGCCCAGTCTTCGAGGTTAGCAGTGAAGGCTGGCCAGTCTGCTTTTTTGAGGTTCCATCGGGGAGCCCTGCTTGGTGGAGGCGGAACCCGTTGGACTGATAGTGTCATCACTGTGGCATAGTGGTCACTGGGGAGAATAGGGTGCACTTGCCAGGTTGCACCGGGAGCCAGGTTGGCGGACACTATCGTGAGGTCCAGTGGGTTGCCTCCGACGTGGGTAGGGGAGCCATCATTCAGCAGGCTGGCTGTTGAGATGTCCCCAAGCAGGGTTGCCAGATGGGTGCCTCGAGAGTTCTGGTCACTGGCAGACTGGAGGGTAGGATGGTGGGTGTTGAAGTCCCCGGCAATAAGTGTGGAATTGAGAGTCGTATAGGTAAGGAGCTCTTCAAGAGAAGGTTTGGAACCCATGCTGCAGTATAGGTTGAATATGTGTAGTGGCCCACCGGCTAGCTGGATGGTCAGACTGAGGCATTCGACCTGGGTGCCGCAGGAGATAACGGGGCCAGGGCTGGTAGCCAGGGAGTTTTTAGTATAGATGGAGAGCCCTCTCACTCCGGTGTCTGGTCTGCGCGGGGAGTGGGTAGGTGTGTAGCCCGGTATGTTGAATTCTCTATCTTCCTGTAGAAGTGTTTCTTGGAAGAGGAGAACATCCGGACTTTCAAGACCAACAGTTGAGGTGATGTGAGGGCTCTTTGACACTAGAGAATTCACATTCCAGGAGAGGACTGTGAATTCTGTGACATCGGGAGTTGGCTCATGATGACCCTGATGCAGTCTGTGAGGCCCTGGATCTGCAGATTTGTGGTCCTCTGCATCTCCAGGATGCTGGCCATCATGTCCTGCATCGGCTTCAGTGCTGTCTCTGTCGGTGTCCTGGCTGGTCGACGTCTCCTCCTGCGGGACCTGGGGGCCTGACTGCGGGGCTGTGACATACTCTCCCCCGGTGGGGACTGCTGGGCGGGCTGTTGCGTTGCCTGTGGCTGTTGGGCCCTGTGCTCTGCTCCCTGGGAAGTGGGCTGCTCGGCGGCTGGTCTTCTCTCCCCCGGAGGGGACTGCTGGGCGGGCTGGTGTGCGGCGGCCTGGCTGGGTCGCGATTTCTTCCCCTTCCCCTTCTCTTTCCCCTTCGATAAGGGCTGCTGTGCGGGCTGCATAGCTGTCATCACCCCCGGTGGGGACTGCTGTGCGGGCTGCAACTGACCGCTCACCCCCGATGGGGCCGGCTGGGCGGGCTGCATCTGGGCCACCATCACCCCTGATAGGGTCGGCATTGCAGGCTGCTTGGCTGCTGACATCCCGGGTGGGGCCTGCTCTGCGGGCTGCTGGGCTGTTGACATCGTCACCCCCGATGGAGTCTGCACTGCGGGCTGCTGGGGACCGAGCGAGGCTGCATGAATTCGGTCTGCTGCGGGCTCTGATCTACAGGGTGCAGGAAGCGAAGTCTGGCAGGGCACTCTAGGTTCCAGGCATGGTGTGGTTTGTCGCAGTTGGGGCATTTGGCTGTGGTGGGGTCCCCTCTTTTCAGTCTGCCTAGACAGCCGTCTGTGGCGTGAGGCAGACTGCAGATCCCACATCTGACAGAGGAACGGCAGGCATGAGTCAGATGGCCGAACCTCTGGCAGTGTTTGCAGCGAGGTGGCTCCGGGATGAAGGGGCGAAGCTTGAAACGTCCCATGTGACGTAGCACTATCTCCGCCGGAGCTGGGCCCATGAAAGTGAGGGTCACTGATAGGGTCTCCATTTTGTCTTTCCCGATGTTGCCGGTGGCTTTGATGATTTGCGGGTGGTCCTCGAAGGCCTCCAGAGAGATATGGCGAGGGACCTTTTGCGCTACCATCCTCGTGGGCTTGACTGACGGGTGCAGGAAAGTCAGTCTGATTCTGCTGTCTGAATCCTGGGAGATTCTGGTTAGCTGCCGCGAGGTCTCGCTGTTCTTGGGGGTGAGTATGAATTCCCCCTGTAGGTTCGGGCGCACATCGTAATTCAACGGCTGTGAGCAGCCGGTGACTACCTCTGCGACGTATAGGGCTTTCACCACGTCCTAAGTGGAAGGGAAGTGTGGAGACGGGTGGACCTTGAAGCGAGGCAGCTGGGACCTGAGGAGCGGCCGGGATGGAGGTGCAGGAGGCCGGGTGCTGGAGCCAGTACTGTTCTGCGGGGCTGGTGGCTGTGCTGCGACTGCTGCGGAATACAGCCTTGAAGTATTGGTCATGGGTGCTGGAGGCTGTTTTCTGTGGGATGGCCCGGCTACTGGCAGGTCTGTTGACATGGGAGATGGTGCCCTGGTGTCTGTGGGTGTTGGTGTTGTCCAGGCTGGTGTTGTTATAAGGCTCCTTGTTGGTGCAGGCGGTGGGGACAGGTGTCGGGCCCTTTGTCTGGGAGGAGACTCTGGCTGCGGGTCTGTTGATACAGGTGTCGAGGGCCGCCTCTTGTTGGGTGACAGAGGGCGGCTCTCTGTCAACACTGTTGGTGTCACCTCGTCTGGTATGAAGCCGATGGGGGAGGCCATGCGAAAGCATGCCTCGATGTCTACCAAGGGCAGCGGGGGAAAGTCGGCCCAATCCCGGGGAGACATTTCGGCTGTCATTGGGCTGTGGGGGTTCTGTTGCGCTGGCACTGCGTCTACGACGTGGCACGTGCTTGGGGAGGGTCCCTCTATTGGTGACGGATCTGTCTTTGTCAGCTGTGGCCCGGGCGGTTGGACTGGGACCATGGCCAGCACGTGTGGTAGTTCGTCGTCCAAGGCTGGCACGTGAGTCGTGTTGGTTGGAGTCTCTCTCTGCCAGACGTGGGTCGTCTGTAGGACTTGGTCTGGCTGCGCGTGGACCGTCTGGGCTGGTTTTGTGGAAGCGTGGGTCGTTTCCAGCACGTTGGTCGTTGGATCCGACGATCTGGCGTGCAACGGTGTTGCTGTGTGCAACAGTGTTGCTAGCACGCTGGGCATTTGCACGTGGATCGTCGTTTTTTTGGGGACCTCTTTTTGGCCGTTGGTTGTCGTGGGTTTTTCTGCTTCGTGGGACGTGCTGCATGTGGGGTTCATGTTCAGGGCGTGTGTTGTTGTCTGCTCTGTTACCCGGGCGTGGCCTGACGGGATATTTTGGTCTGGTGTCGAGACTGCCAGCAGCGTGCTGGTCCTCAGTAGCGGCATGCTGTTGTTTGGTGGGTCGACCTTGACTGCTTCCTTCAAGAAGGTCAAGTCGTCTATGTCGTCTTGATGCTCGGGAAGCTGGGTACTCGTTGTGGGGAAGAGCCTCTTCTTCCCCAGGAGTATGAGTCGGTCTGCCGTAGTGCTCCTAGTGAGGGGAGAGTCCGGGTGCCGTCTCACGGGCTGCTTGCCCTGTTGTGGAGAGTCCACATCGAGGAGACCGTCTGGTCCTACTCGGGCAGAGGAGGCTCCACAGGGAGACCTTCGGCAGAGGGGAGATGATCTATCATCCCCTACCTTCATGCACTTAAATGTTGTAAGTAGAAAAAAAAAGCCAACCTTGCGGGATGGAAATGTCCAAGGCTCGCAGAGGGGGTAGCGTGGTTTAGTTCCTTTTGTTGTAAGCTGAGCTAATTCCAATTAAGATGTTCATCAATTGGCTGCTAAGCTGCGAATGTGCCCCAGTCGCGATTCTATTCCTTTATATACAGATTTGAAATGTTCTAAATGCACATGCTCAAGTCTGCCACGCTACACTTTATTTGCGCAGTTATTTGAAAGTGAGTACATGATTCGCTCCAAAAACCCAATTGAAATAGACAGCAAAAATCTGCAACAATTTGGTCGCTCGCTTCCCATAAAAGACTTTGTCGCTCGACAAATTCTTATATTTGCAATTAAACGTCTAATAAATAGCTATTATATTATATCAATGCGTGCTGTTTTTTTACAGTCGAAATTGCTGTAAAATTGCAGCAAACGTTGCTGATATTGTACAGTTTCATTTTTAGTGCTGATTTCGATTTAAACATATTTTTTAATCGCCATTGAACAACAACTTTAGAGCTATATAAAGTTCTTTTGCAGAATGACAAAGTAGATATTTGACAGAGAACCAAGTTATTGTGGAATCATGATAAAGGTCAGAAGGACACTTGAGGTGTTGCAGCACATAGCATATACAATCAGAATATTAAAAGTAAAAATAAAGTTATTATAAAAATAATCTGTTGAATAATCTTATGAACTGCACCAACAACAATTTTGTCAAGTGATTCATTCTTAGAACCATGTAAAATAGTGTACAAGGTAAACGGTACTTGAACAATTATTTTACCATGAAGAAAAGCCCTATGAGTGTTGAAATAAGGACAGGTCAAATAACGACAGACACAATGCAAAGTGTCCTCTTTAGGGTGGCCACACACATAATAATCTAGTCTAATATCTAATGTTTAATTATGTGCCACACATAATATGATAAATTTGCACAAGTTGAATAATAGCAAAATCACCTGGAATAAAACCAGACTCATTAACGGAGAGCAAACTGTTTTCTCTAAGATAATTATACAAATAGTTAAAAACCAATCTATCAAAAAATTTACCAACACATCTCAGGAGAGAGATTGGCCTGTAGTTATTCATTTTATCATTTTCATTTTTCTTATTTAAAAGTAATACGTTTGCCCTCTTCCAGCTTCTGGGAAATAGCTATTTAACGAAGTTTGAATAATCTTGTTAGGGATGGTGTAATTGTAGAAGCGGTTTCTGTTAACATGTGAGGACTAATGTTATCTGGACCTGTACTTTTTGAAATATCTCAGGAACTCATAATGTCCAATACGTCAGTCTCATTACAATTGTTATGAATGAACTGTTTTGGGATCTAGTTCAGGAAGATCAGCATATGATGTGCCAAGAGTAGAATTACTAAAAAAATAACCTAGTAAAAGCATAAGTTTTGCCAGTATTATCATAATAATGGGCTGATTTTCAATTGACCTTTTAGTTTTGAATATTTCATGGTTGGGCTCAAACAACTGACTTTCAACCTGAAAGTGAACATGTTTTAGCGCTCCAAACGTATAATTCAAGCTGGCCAGTGGGTTCGGCATTAAATGTATGGTGAATCTTATTTGGTAGTAACGCAACAGGATTATCAGATGGGAATAGTCCGATCACGAAAAGCACGAAACATAGCCCTATCACACTCATAACATAATGGTATCCGTCACACACATAACATAGTCCTATTTATGACATGCAAAACATAGTCCTGTCACACACAAACATACTATTTTGACTAATTTCCATATTCTTGTTGATTCTCTAGATATAATAATAACTTTCAATAGACTAGCTAAACGATATATGATATCTATCAAAATGCGATTTATCATAAACCAAAAGCAACTTCTTTAATTTGCTTCATAGAACAATGCAATCTCAAATGAGAAACACCACACTGACAGTGTCACCACAACACACATCACAGCCACGGGCAAGCAAATAGACATACGCTTCTCATGATCAATCCAATCCCGGTATCATTCAGATATTGTAGACGTTCAGTTTGGATTTACCCTGTAACCATGTTGGAACAATATATTAGATTACCATGTTAATACGCCAAAGGAATGAATGTACACAGAAACTCAACACCCCTCCCCTTTTAAAATCTTAGTCTGGGATACGTTGAAGCAATCAAAGCTGAAAAAACATTGCCATAATACAAATAATGCTTGGAAATTCTAGCAGCAGTATGGTTAGGTGAGACAGGCTTTATTAATGTACAAAGATAAACGTGGTGGAGAGCAATTAATACCATCTGTAATGGATTATTTCTTCATTAATGCTGCCAAAGATTGTAATGTCTTTTCTAGTTCAGTACCTTCCTGCAACATGCACGGAAAACAAATTACACCTTACATGGCAATATGTTTATTATTAATTTTCCGCTGGATTTAAGAATAAAATCATGAAAGTACAAAATGTGCCAACAGCGTTTCAAGGATTATGTTTGAAGTACATGACATAGGAATTATTTGTTAAAGTATTAATCAAGAATTATTAATCAAGATTTATGTTGCTCTGCCCAATAGGTCATAAGAAAGATTTACGCAATATTTCCTGATCAAAATAAACGATAGATCCAGTTTCGTCTTGAATAAATAAAACAAAACATTGATCAGTAATATCAAAGCATTCATGAAACCACAGAGTTCAAATGCAATATTACAGAGGTTCAGGGCGTGTTTGCATGATATGTGGCCATGAAACTGTGATACAAGCAAGCTATCTCACTAAAATCAACTAAAACACACTGATCATGGTTATTGTGTTTTGCGGAAAGTGCAAGTACTACTTGTACTCTTTTGACCACCAGGTGATCACATGTATACAATCATGTGACCTCTATTGTGGTCTGTCAGGGTGTTAGTCCTGTACCAATGGACAAACATCAATGGACAAACAGTAAACAGTAAACAGCTCTGTAAGCTAAATCACTCCATTGTCCCAATCTGAAGAGGCCCTACTGTTAGCAAGACTTTATTTAGCAGGTGTTTGCACAAGATCACTGGTCAGCTAAACAAAGTTTGTCGCCAAAGTGTCCAATGGATAATTTGGATTTTAGCAGAAAACACATCCACTATCAACTGACACAGAAGTTTATGCAGGGGAAACACGGTGGGTAATAACATTTGAAATGTTTAGGGTATAGATATTTATATTATGCAAGGGAAAAGTGCTTTAAAACCTAATTCCATGAATGCTTTAAGCATCTGCTTACTTTAATGCTGTATGGCTTGTGATTTGATTAAGGATACATATCTCTTTGTGCAATTACATCAATCCTGATAAATAATTAGATAAACAAGTCTTTTTCTCATTAAAGTATGTAAAACTGGCAGATAAGAGGGGTATATTTGCAAATGTGTTAGAGAAGCTTCCTCCCCTGCTACAATTCCCCGTGACTGAAGGTTTAACCTGTTGTTCTTTGGAATTCGTGTCAAGGACCTGCGGTATGAAAATTCAGTGAGGCAGCACTTTATCTGCCTCAAGTAAATATCTTCGTGAAATAGCCTGAATAATGTTGAAAGTGCCATAAACCTCAAACAAACCCCAAATTATATGAACATACCAAAACATAATCTGTTAACTGACACCTGAACCTGTCAAGATGGTCCAAAGGTATGAAATACACTGGCAATCAATTGTTATTGAATCGCACATTTCATGTTTCCCATCGCACACAACTATGAGAGGTAATACTTTAATATGGCCACACCATTTTACATTTCACAATTTCACTACACAACTTAGCATCATCAACATCAGTGAAACAGCCACACTTGACGAACAGATATACAGGTGACAGGTAGAGACATTCACAAACAGCGATTTATTGAATTAATAAAAAATGTACAAAAGGCCATTAAGCTGGAACACAGACAGACATTAAATCCGAGCCGGAGGCATTTGTCTCAATCAAATAATTCTTTGAAAAATGATAATTTGATAAAAAAAATCAGCAGACAGATTTATTGGAATTTAACTTCCTAATAGAAGGATTACTCTTCCCACCTCTTACATTTCTGTCATCCTCTTTTGGAACCACTAATGCAAGGAAAATACAGACGAAGGTCTCAAAAGATATAATATTTCACACAGCAGTGACATGGTGCAAATGTGACTGGGGTATAAGTTGATAGCTTTGCCAGTGGGTGGGACATGTCTCAGAAGAAGGTGAGATGCCTGTCTCCCATGAGAAAGGTCCATGGTTCACAACTGTGCATTTTGTGATGCGTTGATCTCAGACACCTTTTCTTGTTTTGTGAAAAGGTTAGCCGATTCTGGACCTCATTCATTCTATGGTGGAATAGGCTATCTGATACCAACATTAAATCTTGAAAGTAATATATGATATACAAGTAATATATAAAGTTTTAAAGTATTGTATTGTAACAACCAAATATTACATTACCAAGCTGAGAATGTATGGAAACAATAATATACATTTTTATAAACTCCTATAAGAATTCAAATACAAGGTCGAAAGCTATGTATAGAGATATACACCACATCTTGTGAATCTTGAGAAATTCAGCTTTGTTTTTGAAAGCTTTGACTGCCACTTTCAGTGATATTGTACACCTTTATTTATAATTGTCATGAATAAAGCTCGATTTGCAACATGAAGGTTCATGGTTCAAATCCCGATTGAGAAAAATACTTTTTTCAAACTGAAGATAGCATCATCATAATGTCGGCCGAATTAAATAATATGACCATGTTACCCCCATTTTATTAGAATTGCATTGTTTGTCTGAATCGGCGAGGATTGAGTTTAAAATATTGCTTTTAGTTTGGAAGAATTTACATAATATGGCTCTAATTTATTTGAAGGAGTTTATTAGGTGTGAGCTTAGTAATAGGGAAATCAAACCAGAAATTAGAATTGACAGTCCCTACTGTTAATCCTAAGAGCTATGGTGAAATAACCTTCTAATATGCAGCCCTTATGTTATGGAATAGTTTACCCATTAAGATTAAGGGATGTAGAAAATTAACACCTTTAAAAATCATCTTAAGACGTTTTTATTTCATAAATATTACAAAAGTGGCCATAACGAGCAAGCTATGCTTCGTGTATGCGCTGTATATAAATATATTGTTGTTGTTGTTATTGTTTTTGTTGTTGTTGTTTTGTTTTTTTAGTCCAGCACCCTTCAATATTCAAAATTCTCCCATCCCTGTCACATGAAGGTTGCGCTTGTCATTTAATTAAATGTACTTGTAATATCAATGAGCAAACAACATCCACATTAATATATCAAAAATGTATCTCGGCTTGGACATCTCAGTTACTTGATACCCTTTTTGAGAGAATTCAGATAGAATAACCTTTGTCTCAGAAATCATTAATGGCAAAAAATTAAATACAGTACTGTTTGCTATTGCCACTAAACATTAAGATATCATGATATGTTTTTTTTCTTCATAAATGTGTATTTTTGAAATTCACAAGGCCAATTTTCAACATTTATCGTTATCTGACGAATAAAATTCCATATCATAATGTAAAAATGTCAAAAAGGAATTTAATGACAAACCCTCAAAAATAGTTTTTACTTAATTAGCAATTTTAGATCATAGTGTTAATATAGATTATAGAACAATTTACAGATGTAAATATTTGGCCACAATCGAGAAGAGAATTAATTTTAACTAAAAAGAGTGGTTTCGATTCTTACAGCAGTGTTACTTTCACATTGGTTAAAAGGTTCGAAAGTCAACCTGATATGGCCATAGTCACTGAAAAGGTCGTAAACACGCCATTGCAATAACAAGAAGACATTGTTCTGGCTTAACAAAACCTTGCCAGATTTAGATTCAGTATAGCAATAATTCAAATAAGGTTTTAGATTATATCATAATAATAGAAATATAGAATATAGAAATATAGAAATATTGAATAGAAATATAGATTAGCATAGTTGATCTTGTTAATTTGTTTACTGACACAACCGTTATGCATAAAAGCAGTGATAATGAGGGCGAAAAACAAGGGCAAAGCAGTAACTCATACGTATGATGCTTAAATCACGCTACTTCTCGGGCACACCATGGCCCTAATTGTATATGGATAGCTGCAATTGTCCAAATTATATGACACCAGAAAACGTGGTTCCTTTTGGTCATATGTGTTATGCGACATCACAACCTGAAGGACAAATTGACTCCTTCCAAATAGTACATGCACCTCACAGCGAGGTGACCATTGTTATTCAATCAGTTGGCTCTGTTTTTGTTCATCTCATCTTATGCCTCCATAGAACAGCTTGGCCCTCAAGTTTGTTTCAATCCATTCTTCTGCAACATGTCTTCATGGAAGGAAGACTTGTGAGTGTAGTATTAATTACAAAGAGCCATACAGATGCAAGCTAAAATGTGTAAGCATGTCATAGCAAATACAGCCTAAAGAGATATAATGACATTCTTGTCTCAAAACGCTTCCGAATCCTGCTTGAAAAACTCAACCTTTCTTGCTCATCAGGAGGCCCCTGTCCCATATTTAGAACCTTTCTTCGATACATGTCATCTATAAAATCATTTTTTGTGGTGAGCAATATTTTTCACTTCCTTCCAAGTCAATTCCTTGTTATAATCCAACATTACGTGTTTTTTCCTTAAGCCAACATACCTGACAAAAAGAGGAAAGTCTCAGGTAAGGGTACCGTAGTTAGAGATTAAAAATATGAGCTGGCGTCCTGCTGGGAACACTTGCTTACTGAGATTAGTACTCAGATTAGTGGGGTGTGTAGTCACTTTCACATGTCAAAAATAGTGGGCAAATCACTGTACACACATCTGAGCATTATTACTACACATGTTTCTTATTCAAATTGTGGTTTTATTTGACAATTAAAATAATGATTGCAATATTTGAATTTATTTCAAATATAGAAATTCTAATTCTATATTGTTAGTAGTGTTTAAACAACTGTGAAACTAGAGAACTTTTAGAGGTATCGACACCATTTCCAAGAGGTG
Source organism: Amphiduros pacificus (assembly GCA_949316495.1). NCBI lineage: Eukaryota > Metazoa > Annelida > Polychaeta > Phyllodocida > Hesionidae > Amphiduros > Amphiduros pacificus. The sequence goes on from OX439004.1 coordinate 5,657,707, forward strand.
ATCTTTGCACATATGAGTACATGCATTGTTGGCTGATCTTACTGGACAAAAGAGAAATGCACATACAGGTGACATGTGACCTGTTGATTTCCATCCTGTCAGTGACTGATATGGTCAAATATTGACAACTACACATTTTGAAGATCTTGAAAATTGTTTTGAAATATATAATATAACAATCTGATTGAATGTATTTAAGAATGAGCATTGTTCGCAGGTATGTTTTAAGTGTTGATGAATTGTAACAACACCTTAGATAGGTACAGTCCATGTTTATTTTTAAATGTGGAAATGTTGAGTGAGCAATCCTGCCATGAGAAAAGGTCAAAGCATATCATCAGACCTGTGAGACACATAATAATGCTGAAACATTGGGAACTATTGCATCGCACTGGATTCATTCAGAGATGCTCAAGGTTGGCCTCTTGATCAACTTACTCGAAGTTTAAAATCTATGATAAATTCTTGAAATTGGATCCATGTTATAATTCATTTTTTTCTAAACTGAAATAAAATTGGAATATGAAGATTTCATATTTGTTTTCTGCATATAACTACTATTTTTTATATTTTCTATGTTGGCAAAAAACATATTCAGTTCTATATGTTCTGACATGCATATTGCTCAAATATAGTCTATGTTTGCAAAATAAAATAATAAAAATTATATTCTTCTGATATGCAAATTGCTTAATAAGAACTCCAATATAAAGATTTCATTTTTTGGGGGGTATCAAATCATTTCTATTATTTTATATTCTTCTGCATTTGCAACAGACAAATCAATTTATGTTTACTAAAGTACCGTATTTACTCGTATATAAGACGAGGTTTTTTTCCAAAAACTCTTAGTTAATGTTTAGGGGGTCGTCTTATACACGAGAGCAGTCTTATACTCGAGTATTTACGGTAAAACGTAAATACGGTAAAACGTAAATACGATGTTCAAATTTTCGAAATAACGAATATCAGACGTAGCAGATAGATTTTAATTGCGTTTTAAATGATAAATAAAGGTATTTACCCAATATTATTGATCTATTATTTCAAAACGCTTTGTTTTGACTTTGTTCTCACTGATTCCAATTATCAGCGTTCAGTTTTGCGTTTCGTCATTGTCTCCACTGCTTTGAGTCGTGTCTTCCCTTTTTGATTGCGTTTTAAATGATAAATAAAGGTATTTACCCAATATTATCACAAATTGTTCGAGAACAGAACAAAACCATCAATCCATTTAAAACGCAATTAAAATCGATCCACGTGTGAAAGCATTTCTGTCAACAAGGGAAGACACGACTCAAAGCAGTGGAAACAAACTGTGAACGCTGATAATTGGTATCAGTGAAAATTTACTAATTTTCACACCACATCAAAGGCAGAATTGAATTGTGCGATATATTTAAATATTCTTAATAATTTTAACAGACATAGAAGTAAAACGTAAATACGATGTCCGTGACGTAGCGGAGCGTTTGGCCACGTGACTGACAAGTCATGTGATCATTGACTTTGCAGATTTGCCACAGAATTTACCGGATCGATTTTAATTGCGTTTTAAACGATAAATAAAGGTATTTACCCAATATATTTGGTCTATTATTGCATTTCGTCATTGTCTCCACTGCTTTGAGTTCGTGCTAAAAACAAGAGCTTCTTCCCGTCACTTCCGCCTTTCAAAATTGCGACCACGTGTTGCGTTGAGTCGTGTCTTCCCTTCTTGACAAATGCCTTCACACGTGGATCGATTTTAATTGCGTTTTAAATGATAAATAAAAGTATATACCCAACATTAACACAAAATATGCCTTGCAGGTCGAGAACAGAACAAAACCATTCATCCATTTAAATGCATTACGCAATACGAGGTCGTCATTTTAAAAAGCGGGAGTGACGGGGACAAGCTCTTATTTTTGGCGCGAAAACAAATGGAGTGTATCAACTCGCATTGAAAAATTTAATATATTGCGCAACGATGGATCCCTGGCTTCTCTTCGTGTTGCCGCACATCAAATTTACCGTGTTCCGCACATCGAATTTCTGTCCAAGCGGGAAGACACGACTCAAAGCAGTAGAAACAATGACGAAATGCATTATTTGTGATAATATTGGGTAAATACCTTTATTTATCAGATCATTTGAAATGCAATTAACGCTTTGTTTCGACTTTGTTCTCACTGATTCCAATTATCAGCGTTCACAGTTTTGCGTTTCGTCATTGTCCCCACTGCTTTGAGTCGTGTCTTCCCGCTTGGACAGAAATGCTTTCACACGTGGATCGATTTTAATTGCGTTTTAAATGGATTGATGGTTTTGTTCTGTTCTCGAACAATTTGTGATAATATTGGGTAAATACCTTTATTTATCATTTAAAACGCAATTAAAATCGATCAGCTACATTTGATATTCGTTATTTCGAAAATATGAACATCGTATTTACGTTTTACCGTAATTACTCGTGTATAAGACGGCTAATATCTTATATTTTAAGCATATTTACGTTTCACTTTTAAAATGACCGCCAAGCTTCAGCTTAAGCTTGAATGGTAGCAGAGCCGATATCTCTTGAAAAACCAACTCGTCTTATATTCGGAAATCGTTTTTTTCAAGTAAAAAAACCTCAATTTTGGGGGGTCGTCTTACACACGAGTCGTCTTATACACGAGTAAATACGGTACATATCACTCAAACAGATATTAAGATTTCACCTTCAGCATGAAAATAATACTTTTCCCAACCAGGATTCGAACCTTGGACCTTTAGCATAGAAGACAGACATCTTAACCACTGAGCCATGTATCACCCTTTGTCAGTACTGTAGAAAACTTGGAGTCACAGCATTGTATGAAAATTAAAATTGTTCCATTTCTTTGCTAATAAAGACATTTTATTTTATTTTTTTGTATTTTCTCCATTTTGACAATTTGCAAAAAAAAAAAAACAAAAGAAAAAACAAAAGAAAAACACATTTTGTTTGCTCTGACTTTCATTCTGCTCTAAAAAGACCCCAACATAAAGATTTCACCTTTGAAGATTTCATCTTTGTTTATTGTATCATCATTATTTTTTAAAATTTCTATCAAAATAAAAAATGTTTCAATTCTATATGTTCTGATGTGCATGTTTGCGAAAATAAAACTTCAAAATGAAGATTTCAGTTTCAGCATGAATAAAAAAATATATATATTGTTCCCGGTGGGAATTGAACCCCAGACCTTAAGCATGTGAGACAGATATCTTACCCACTGAGCCATGTTGATTAGTATGATTTGACCTTCTCACTGGTAAATCACACAAATAGTCAACATATTTATCACTTGATCAAGTTATTTTTATGAAGGGATATTCCGTTATTTCACACAACAGCCTAAATTAAATTTATAGAGTAAAATTTTCCAAAAATATGTTTGTCTAAGATGATATCAATAGTAATGCAAATCGATAAAAAGAAACAGATATCTATAACTCATCTCTCATTTAAATCTAACCATTTTCTAGTTGATTCTCTGTAGGTAGGTATATAAGGTTAGCATGTAGTAATTTATATTGAATATGAGGTGTGTCATATAATGTCCATACACATTTTATATATTTAACTCGAAAACATAAAACAGAGAATTGAAATTAGGCAAAGAAAATCAGTTACTGGAGTGGTGCACATTTTTCTGGAGAAGTCATATGGAAAGTAGTTCGGTAAGATGTTAATTTCATAGGGAGTTAATGTGTTAATATGTACTCAATGAGTTCACTCATAACAGAAATCAAGATGGCCGAATGTTGGTTGAGAAAGTGCTTGATTTCTCTTAAGGGGAGTACACGTCATGAACCAAGTATGGGTATTTTACAGTCAGTCCAAAATCAACCTATGACAGGTATATTAGTGCTCAATGTCCAAATCAGAAAAGGAGAAGGATTCAGGATTTTACGTTGTCATTGTCACCTGATCTGGGCCAGATTTACTTATTATTTAGCATCTCAATAGACTTTGTGGTGTATACAATTTTAAAATTGTAAATACATAATAGGAAGCTCAGGTGCTTATCTAAATGTAATTATGCATTGTTATATTACAGTTTAAATCGAAAATAAAGAATCCAACTGAATTTCATTTCATATAACATAAAACAATATAATAAATACTCAAGGTTGGCCTCGAGGCTAACTTACTCGAAGTTCAAAATACTTTATTAAAACAGCTTTGTAAACTCCATTTAATAGTTTATTTGCAAGTGTTTCTGAGCTTCGCAAATCACTCAAATAAAACCTGATACGAATATTTCATCTTTGTTTTCTGAATAAGGTTTTCAAAGAAATAAATCATTTCCAAAGGTCCTGACACTCAGAACGCTCAAATAAAATGACAAAGGTCCTGACACTCACAACACTCAAATAAAATGACAAAGGTCCTGACACTCAGAACGCTCAAATAAAATGACAAAGGTCCTGACACTCACAACACTCAAATAAAATGACAAAGGTCCTGACACTCAGAACGCTCAAATAAAATGACAAAGGTCCTGACACTCACAACACTCAAATAAAATGACAAAGGTCCTGACACTCAGAACGCTCAAATAAAATGACAAAGGTCCTGACACTCACAACACTCAAATAAAATGACAAAGGTCCTGACACTCAGACCGCTCAAATAAAATGACAAAGGTCCTGACACTCACAACACTCAAATAAAATGACAAAGGTCCTGACACTCAGAACACTCAACGAATGAATGAATGAATGGTTGCTTAGAGGCACATCAACCACTAAGGTTATTTAGTGCCTAAAAATGGTAAAAATGAATGAATGAATGGTTTCACATTGACACAATAAAGTGCCAAAACAGTAAAAATAGAAACGTAATATTGACTAGAAACAAAATGTAAATGTTAATACAATATGTAGATAACACAAGAATTTATCAACTGTGAACAGCATTTATATAATATCAATCAAATATAATAAATATGTATAATTTGTTTAAAAGACTTTATCAGTATGATGTTTTGCAGTTCTTGATACATAAGTCAATGACATAAATAAACAAAAGCTCTGCCCTTAAAACTGATTATAAAGTCCTATGTGAGTCAAAAACGATACTATCAAAGAAGTATCTACAGTATCAAATAACGTATGTAAATCTTGTACATTAAAATATTGAGTTCTTATAATATCAAAATCGATACACTCAATTAAAATATGTTTAATAGTCAAAACCCTTTGACAACCAATACATTCCGGTTGATCTTCACCTTTAAGCAGATAACAGTGCGTCAAATGACTATGACCTATTCTTATACGGGTTAAAACTGACTCTTCTCTAGGGTTAATTCTAATAGCACCTTTAGTTTTGCCTAGAATGGGCTTAATTTCATGTAATTTATTAAAAATAGCTTCGTTCCAGCGTAATTGCCATTTAGAACGTAAAAAAACAGTAATATATTTCTTAAATTCTGTATAAGGTATTAGCATATTTATTGGCCGCTTATCCAATGCTGCCTTGGCAGCTTGGTCCGCAGCCTCATTTCCAAGGATTCCAATATGACTGGGAATCCAGTAAAAACGAATCTCTTTATTTTCCTCAGTACAGAGTTTATGATACCGTTCAAGGATATTTAAAATAAATGGATTTTTCCAATCCTTGGCTTTCAATGCTTGTAAACAAGACAAAGAATCAGAAAATATTAAAAATTTCGGATGTGGAGAGGTCTCCACATGATCTAAAGCTAGGTATAAAGCATGAAGTTCTGCAGAATAAATAGATGATTTATTTGGCAGACGTTCTGAATAAATATGATTGCCCTTAACAGCAGCTGCAGCAGCCTTGTCATCATCAAACGATCCATCAGTGTATATACACTGATATCCAGTGAAGATAGATTTTATTTCATTATATCTATTTATATACAGGGATGGATCGGTTGAGTATTTCTTTAATTCCGTCATGGCTAAATTAATATTTAAAGTTTCATAGGTCCATGGAGTTGTTTCTGGATATTGAAATTTAGCTATTTGATTCGGATTTAAATTTAAGGATTGTAAAGATTCCTTGATGCGAAGGCCAAAAGTTGGTATTGTATTCGGTTTATTTTCAAAAAGATCAACATAATTTGGATTGAATATAATATCATGTGCAGGATTGTCTGGACAAGCTGCAATTTTTGCAGCATACTGAAGGGCAAGCTTTTCTCTTCTTAAATCAAGAGGCAGTTCATCTGCCTCAACTGCCAAGCTATCTGCAGGCGAGGTACGAAATGCACCAAGGCATAATCTTAAACCTTGATTTTGTATAGGATCAAGCATTTTAATATAAGATGGGCGTGCTGATCCATATATCATACACCCATAATCAAGCTTAGAACGTACCAGCGCTCTGTATAATTGCAATAAAATATTGCGGTCCCCTCCCCAATCGGTATGGGCAAGAACCCGTAATAAATCTAATGCCTTCTGGCATTTCTTTTAACGTATTTAATGTGAGGAATAAAAGATAATTTCCTGTCAAAAATAAGTCCAAGAAACTTGGTTTCTTCGACAACAGGTATCCGAGTTTGACCTAAATAAAGATTAGGATCTGGGTGAACCTTCCATTTTTTACAAAAGTGCATACACACAGTTTTCTTTAAAGAAAACTTAAATCCATTATGATCAGCCCATTCTTGTAATCTATTTAAGTGTTGTTGGAGCTTTCGTTCTATTGTATGCATGCTTGTGGACCTGTAGCTTAAGTTGAAATCATCAACAAAAAGTGAGCAATCTGCTCCAGGCCTCATACAATCCACAATGCTGTTAATTTTAATAATAAAAAGGGTCACTGACAATATACTTCCCTGTGGAACACCCATTTCCTGATCAAAAGCATCAGAAAGTGATGAACCAACTCGGACCCTGAATTGTCTATTTGACAAAAAATTTTGAATAAAAAGGGGTAAACGACCCCTTAATCCCATATCATATAAATCGCTCATTATTCCAAATTTCCATGTAGTATCGTACGCTTTCTCTAAATCAAAGAAAATGCTAACCACATGCTCACCTTTTAAAAAACCCTCTCTTATAAATGTCTCTAAACGTACCAGGTGGTCAATGGTACTTCGAGTTTTTCTAAAGCCACTCTGTGCAACAGAAATATAAGCTGCAGTTTCTAAAAACCAAACTAAACGCTCATTAATCATTCGCTCCATTGTTTTACAGATACAACTGGTTAAAGCAATGGGGCGATAATTATTTGAATCTGAGGAGTCTTTGCCAGGCTTAGGAATGGGAATAATAGTGGCTTCACTCCATGAAGGAGGAAAAACACCATTTTCCCAAATATTATTAAAAATATTTAAAAGATGCCCAAGTGATTGATCAGGGAGGTGTTTAAGGATTTGGTAGTGAATTTGATCAGGCCCAGGAGCAGTATCATGAGATTTATCCAAAGCAAGTTTCAAATCTTCTATTGTAAATGATTTATTATATTGTTCCAAGTTATGGGATATAAAATTTAGTTGGTTTCTTTCTTTTCTATTTTTTATTTGTTGAAATTTGGCAGAATAATTATTGGATGAGGAATTCTTGGAAATTGTTTGACCTATTGTGTTACCTATTTCAGTGGGATTTGTAATTAATTGGCCATTATGAGTTAGATGTTTGATCCTTGCTCCACCTCCCTTCCCCGAAATTTTACGCACCATATCCCAGCATTTTTTAATCGGTGTACGCGTATTTAATTTGGAAACATAATCCTTCCAACTTTTTCTTTTGCTTATTTTAATAATATAACGGGCTTTAGCTCTTTTTACTCGAAATTGGTGCAAATTATATTGAGTTGGCTGTCGATTAAATTTTTTCAGAGCTTTTTTGCGCTCCTTGACAGCTTTTTTGCACTCATCATTAAACCAGGGTTTTTCTTTAATTTTAGAATTTGGCTTTGATTTGGGAATACACCCATCAGCAATATCATACAATGTATCTGTAAAAACTTGAAGAGGATCATCTACATTGTTAAAAAGTTCTGGAGTTATTCTATTGAAACAGGATGTTTGAAATTTTGCCCAATCGGCTTTATGAAATTTCCACTTGGGGATTCTTTCATCTGGTGGAGGAAAATGGTTATTTAAAATAATGGGGTAGTGATCACTACCCCATTGATCTTCCTCTACTTCCCAGGAATAGTCTAAAAATAAATTTGGAGTGCACATGGAGAGATCTATTGATGTTAAAGAGCCTGTAGCAGGATGTAAATAGGTTGGAGAATCGTCATTCCAAAGGCACAAACTATTGTTATTTAAGAAATCTTCTATTATACGTCCTTTGGCATCAGTATTGTTTCTGCCACCCCAAAGGTAGTTGTGAGCATTAAAGTCACCATCTAGCATATACGGTTGTGGCAGCTGAGTTATTAAGTTATTTAAATCTGTAATATTTATTGGTTCACTTGGTGGCAAATATACTGAACATATTGTTAATGTATTGTGCAGGGTAATCCTGACTGCAGAAGCTTGTAAATTAGTATTTAATGTCACTTTACTTTGGGGTATACAGGATTTAACAAAAATAGAAACTCCGCCATGTGCTCGGTCCATTGCATCTATTGAACCAACTTTATTATAAGGTACATATCCCTTAAATGTTGTTGAGTTATCTTTAAAATTAGTTTCCTGTAAACAAATAACAGATGCATTATATTTTTGGGCTAATAACTCCAGTTCTGGTCTGTTTGCCTCAAATCCTCTACAATTCCATTGTATGATATTGCCGATAGCCATATTAAGAATAATGATAAAAAATATATGATTCAGCATAATCACTTATTAAGTTTACGATTATGCTTTGAGTGCACAGGAGTAAAATTCATATCCGGAGGATCACCTGTGTCCATCCTTTCTAAGGATTTAGTTCTATTAATTTTACTTTTAACTTGATCTTTGATTTCTTTTTTGTCTGATTTGTGTCTATTGCTATTGATACTTGTATTATTGGATGATGTGGAGGGAGTTTGTGAAGAGGGTTTAGTGGATGTTGCTGTAGGTGGAGTTATAACTGGGATAGTGGATGTTGTAGTCTGAGTTGATGTTGCTGAAGATTTAGAGGTTTTTGTTAAAAAGGAATAATTTTTGTCATTGATTGGCCATGTTATTTCGGTTTGAATCGCTATTGATTTGGTTTCTTTTGTTTTTAAAGTGCTAGCATAGGATGTTTTTGTATTGTTCAAACTTTCTACACGTTTACGTGCCTCAGGAAAAGAAATGTTTTCAGTGTGGCGTATTCGCTGAATTTCCTTCTCTTTTAAAAAGGAAGGACAATTCCGCGAATACGATGGATGATTGCCTTGGCAATTGACACATTTTATTATATTTGAAGAACAATCGTCTCCACTGTGCTGAGCGGTACATTTTGGATATGTTTCATTACCTTTACATCGATCAGATCCATGTCCATACCTCTGACACTTGAAGCAGCGCAGAGGGTTTGGAATAAATACATCAACTCTAACGTTCAAATATCCAACTTTAATAGATGTTGGAAGCTGCGCTGCTTCAAATGTCAGAATAAACGTATTGATAGGAATTTTGACACCGTCTTTTTTTATAAATATCCGCTTGCATTGAACAACATCCTGGTCTTTGAGCTCATCCACTATCTCCTCCTCAGAAACTCCCACTAAATCTGGGCATCTGATTACTCCTTTTTTATTGTTGAGAGTTTTGTGAGCTGTTATAATAACAGGAACTGTGGCCAACATTCGGCATCGTAGTAGATTGTCCGCATGGCTTTTCCGCTCAACCTCAATCAATAATTTATTTCCCATCTTTTTAACGGTTTTTGGTACCCCGGCAATGCCTTGTATCCCCTTTGCAATTGCAAAAGGGGACATTTTTGCCAGGGTATGTTCTGCATCGGAACTTTCCGCAATTAAAAATCTAGGCCATTTTTCTGTTTTATTTGAGTCGTCATCACTATCTATGTCATTCCTAGGTCGTTTTTGTTTGTTTTGCGCCATGTGTGTTATTTTAAATTTCATCAGTTAGGTCCCCTACCCACCACGGAGCCCAACAAGGGGACGCCTTTCTGGGCCGGTAACTCCAAGCCCTGACGCCATGAGGATACCCAACATGACATACTCTAAGAATAAAAACTCCACCCTTTCGGATTTTATTTATATCCCTCGATTGACCCAATCAGCAGTAATCTCCTTTCAGCAAATATTTATCAAAAATTTTTAAATTATTCCTAAATTTCAAACACTAAAATTATCATAAATAAAAATCAAATAGCCAGAATATATTAAAGGAAATATACCACAAGCCGGTTAAATCAGATCCAGGCCTAATCTGATCTGCCTGTCTGGTGAACATTTGGATCCAAGACAGGCGTGTTGCAACTGGACCGGTATTACTGCCAAACCAGCCCAGTGCTCAGCCCGTCAGGATTCCATATCCTCCCCGACACAGGTCGCATCCCATGGCAAACAGGACGCCCCTTTAGTCGCCTTTTACGACATGCTGGGGGGCAGTGGGGCTATTCTTTAATCCCCGCACCCACAGGGGAGTCAGAACGCTCAAATAAAATGACAAAGGTCCTGACACTCACAACGCTCAAATAAAATGACAATGTTTTATGAGTTCTGGTTAAATATATAAAATATGTCCGGGCATTATATGACCCACCTCATATTCAATGTAAATAATTACATGCTAACCTTATTTAACTACCTACAGAGAATCAACTTGATCTGTTTGCATTACTTCTGATATCATCTTAGACATATTTTTAGAATATATTAAGTCTATAAATTTAACTTAGGCTGCTGTGTTAAATGACTCAATATCTTTCTTTATAAAACAACTTATAATAACGAATGATAAAGATGTTGATTGTTTGTTTGTTTAACTTCAAACACAAAACAAATATGAAGATATCATATTGGGGTAATGTTTGAGCTCTAATCATGTTAGAACATAAAGAAATGTCTTAAAATTGTTTTGCCCAATCGCCGTCACGTCCCAAAGGCGCCACAGCATATGTAATTGGGTCAAGAAATATCCAGGGTCAAAGTTCAAATGATATTTGTTGGTACCCCATCATATATTGAACCAGAAATACTATTCAACATGGACGTTTATGCTGGAGCTATTCTGTTTCACCCCCTTGTTAGACCTTGGCTGTAATCGTGACCATAGTACTGTGGCCGTAATTGCAGTTGGCATGCAAAGGTGCATGCGAACAGGTTTTTAACATCCACAATTGTTTTCCTCTTGCTTTCACGATATCATACATTTTAAAACATTTCTATACGTGTATTATTAGCAGAGATATAAATGTGAAATCTTTACAACTACCATTTTAATATTTGCAATTACAGCATTTCAAAATCGCAGTAAAATCAATGTTTCATTCATATAAATGGCTATTCTTTCCACCTCCCGCATGCCCCAAGATAATGATAATGACTGGGAACATTTTCTTAATTGAAATGATAGGGGACCAGTTGATGGAAATTGACAGCTTTGGGACCCCTGGCCAAATCGGCATCAACAGTTATCCGCTAGATGTCACGACAGTTAAAAGACACTTATTATCCAGTGGATATTTCCATGAAGGCCCCGCGACTGTCAATAGTCGTCCCAAAGCTGTCACGTGCCCAATCTCTGTCAAAAGTTGTGGATATTGACATCTTTGGGACCAAGACGGCGATGGGGTGCAGCAAAAATTGCATGAATCTGGACGTGTGGGAAATTTTTTCGTGGTTCGTAGTTTGTAGTTCGTGTTTCGTTTTTCATTTTTCGTGGTTCGTAGTTCGTGTTTCATTTTTCATTTTTCGTGGTTTGTAGTTCGTGTTTCGTTTTTCATTTTTCGTGGTTCGTAGTTCGTAGTTCGTGTTTCGTTTTTCATTTTTCGTGGTTTGTAGTTCGTAGTTCGTGTTTCGTTTTTCATTTTTCATAAAAATAATAAAATGGGTAGATCTTTATATAATACACGTATATACTCTATATTTCAATATAGATATGATTTTCCAAAACCACGAAAAGCCTTTTCATAGTTGGAATTTATGAAAATTTAATTAAAAGGTTTTTGTGTGGTTTTCATATCGCCGGATGACTCAATCTTGTTTAAATCGATACTGTAGGATGTTCTATATCATAGTTATTAGATTCTCTGCAAAAATTGGACATTTTGGATGAAGATTTGGGGCAAGAAACTGTTCATCTTAAATTTATATGTATTTTACCATTGTAAAATGTACAAAATACATACATAATTGTCTTCCTCTTGTTCTCACGATTTCAAAAATATTCATATTGCACATTGTGACGAATATGCATATTGTAACGAAATCGGGGTCAATGGGTGCAATTTTCACAACAATTTATTTATACCCTTCATATAAACTTTTCCATGTCAGAAAATTCAATGTTCTATTTGTTTTACGCATATAAAACAATTTCATAATTATCAGCCAATCCTATGGTTGCGCGAATCCTATGGTTGTTAGCTCTACCTTATGTTAATTGCTCAAGTCCCATTTTTTTTCAATGTATATTCATTTTTTGGCAAACATTTATATTGGGCTTCTATTTAAGTGATATTCACATCAAAACATACTGTATTTAATTGTTTTTTGCAAACGTAGAAAATATAAAGAATAATGACTTTATACAGAAAACAAAGATTAAATCTTCATACTGGTCTTATATTTGAGCGATATGCACATCAGAACATATTAAATTAAACTATTTTTTGCAAACATAGAAAATATAAAGAATAATGACTTTATACAGAAAACAAAGATGAAATCTTCATATTGGGGTTCAATTTGACTATACTATTTCAATGGCTGCCAGGTATTTGTTTTCAACGCCAATTGGGGTTGCCAGGGCGTGAAAGCACCATATGTGTGAAAGTGCCCGTATGACTGCCCCCTCCTTAAGCTAAGAACCACGAAAAAAATTTCCCTTGAACCACGAACTACGAAACACGAACTATGAACCACGAAAAATGAAAAACGAACTACGAAACACGAACTACGAACCACGAAAAATTTTCCTTTAAACCACGAACTACGAAACACGAACTACGAACCACGAAAAACGAACTACGAAACACGAACCACGAAAAAATTTCCCACACGTCGAATCTGGCCGTTATTCTTCTGATGCCCTTACGGCTCCTAATTTGATGGGTAGTTTTTAATCAAATCGATCGGGCACCTTTGTCGAAATCAGAGTTCTCCCATCCCAGGTAAGAGAGTCGTTCAGAATTTGTGTCCTGATTTGTTCAGAAAAATGAACAGGTGTGACATCATAGTCCACTGTTACTTCTGCTTGGCACCCTTCAAAGCTGCTTTCTCACCCCTGACAGAGTGTACAGGATATATTCAATATTTAATACCAAAGATTTAATACCATTCCCCAGATGAAAAGTAGAGATATATATATATATATATATATATAGCATTAACTCTAAAATATTACATAGATAAGAAAGGATTGTTGTGTGTGAAAAGCTCTCAGATGGTTAATGCCTCAGTCACATTTGCACCGGGCGCCGGCCGGGCAGTAACAATCGGCCGACTTCACAGTCTGCCGGGCGCCGGGGAGTTTATAAGCAACAATCTGAGATATGCCGTAGCTGTGGTCACATTATTAAAGGGCACTGCACGGCACGTGCAAGATTGAATGACACAGACGTCTGCAGGATATCTTAAAGACGTCTGTCTCATTGACAGACGTCTGTAGGATATCCTAAAGACGTCTTTATCATTGACAGACGTCTGAAAGACGTCCTAAAGACGTCTGTCTCATTTGACAGACGTCTGAAAGACATCTTAAAGACGTCTATGATATATCGCAGGGAGCCCATGCGATCATCTGACGATGGTCTATGAACACATGAAATAAATATAATCCTATTTTCACCGCACGATGCCACCGGCAGCCCTAAGATAATCTGCCGATGTCCCTGCGGGACACTGCCGGGACCCTGCCGGGACCCTGCCGTGCACTTTAAGATAATATTTGCCTCTAAGACATCGGGGAAACGCCGGCAACTTTTATGTGGCAGCTAAAAGTTCCCGATGACCCGGCCGACGTCTTAAAGATGCCCAATTGTGGCCGATGATCTCCCGGTGCCCGTACGGCAATCTGAACTGCCTGCCGATTTTGTAAAAAATACCCATCGGCCGGGCATCTTTACTGAAATCGGCGCAAATGTGACTGAGGCATTAATTGGAAAGGAAGGGGGCATCGCGGCTGCAGTCATGTCCCTGTTACCTGCAAAAATTGAAGATAAATCATTGATTCATGACAAGTGACAAAAGAGATATTATACGCGATATAGTTAAGTCAAATTTTGACCTAGAAATCGCCATAATTGCACCAATTTAAAGATAAGAAGTTTCGTGGACTGTGCATTTCAGAGGGAGTGTGTCCAGCGGCGAGGGTCATCACCTTTTCCAGATAGAGACCTATGTGAACACACTCACAGAACTGAGTGTGTTCACATAGGTCTCTATATAAACTATAGAAATATAAACCACAAAACCACACATTGTAAAACTGACCAATTTTCCCTTCAGGCCCATTCTGAATATGTTGTACCCTCCATAGCAGGACTTCTCCTTCATATCAGGCCCTGCCACCAAAGCTATAAATGTGTGCACAGAATCTTGCGCAAGTCAATAGTATTCAGAAAAATCTGGCTGTCAACTCACTCAGTGGTGAAAGAATATAAATATATTTGTTTTGTACTGACAGTTGTACTGATTGGTCAATATATGTGCCAGAAACCTGGTTACAGTTATGACATAATATTGTTCAATTCAGATTTGATGATATTTTTGTGAGCAAGGCAAATATTTATGACTCGGGAATTTCCAAACTTTGCATGAGATCAAAAACAGGGAAATGACTGCAGAGGTAGTAATTGAATACTACCTAAGTTTCTAACACCAGTACAACATTTTAACCGTTAAAATGATGTCACCTACCCTGAACCTATCTGTGATAGCTAATATCTTCCACGAAAACTTCACCATGGGGACAAGATGCTGCAGATGTCTTTAATATAGTTAATGATACATTGTATAATCTAGAAGACAATGCTTCTGTATACTTTAATAGAGATCTGAAAAGTGAAATTACTCAGAACAGGATAACATCACTGACATTACTCAAAAAATTGTGTTGGTAATGGACAATTTGATTTGGTTAATGATAAATGAATATGGAGAAAGTTGGATGGTATATCAGTGGTAGATTATTTCATTGTCACACTTAAATTTTTCATCATTGTTTATATTTAAAGGTTAGGACCCCAAGATATCTGGATAACATTTTCTTGTAAAACCAGATAATTCAGCAACATGCTAAGGAATGTTCAGGCATTGTTAATGAAAACAAACCGTAATATGGACACTGATGACAGTGCATATCTTATTGCTATAAAAGATATCCAACTTACTGTCAAAGATATAATGGGGAACCATTGACAGAGGATTGTCAGAGGATTACCAGAGGATTATTAGAGAATTACCGGAGGATTACCAGAGAATTGTCAGAGGATTACCAGAGGATTACCAGAGGATTGCTAGAGGATTGTCAGAAGATTACCAGAGGATTGCCAGAGGATTGTCAGAAGATTGCCAAAGGATTGCCAAAGGATTGCCAAAGGATTTCCATCACTAAATTTTGATAAGATTATGCATACTCTTTAAGAATTTTATGAAAGTATTGTTCATAAAATATAAACTCAAAGTGAGATTTATGACCAGGTCTTTAATTTGTATCATAATGACATGTTCACAAAAAATGATTAAACAAAAAGAATTAGAGTTTTCAAAAAGATAAATTAAATAAAAAGAACAATTTATGAAACACAAAAACACAATTCATGAAACACAAAAAGGCATCACCGAAACATCGAAAACAATTCACATGATGTGTATGACACCAATAAAAACATACTTAAAAAGTCATGATATTATTGTAAAGACATTGTAAGAGAGGTTAGATAAATTATGACCATTGACCACAGCACCTTTAACAAATTATCAAATAAAGTACTCTTCAAAAATATAAAAATTGTGATTTGTTTTATTTTCACTTGCATATTGCGACGTTTCCGAGATCACCAATTAAAATTGTTTACAAATAGTTCCCACCCAGCCCTAAATTGTTTTGTTTAAATATCACATTAGGCAACTCATTATTCAAAGTGATTGACCCATTCACTGTCTCATTAACTACGCCATTTGTTGAACCACTCATTATTCATAGAAAACATTTTCCCCTGACCCCTCAGTCATGTGACTCAATAATTGACCTATTTACTGCTCCATTCACACACGATACATGTCCTTCTCATTAATTACTTTATAGTATTTATTGACAAGATATTCGTAATTATCTATCTTTTGTAAATAAATGCGATTGCGGTGGGCACACATTTTATATTTTAATCACTGTTACATGGTCATCTTTGGATTGATATAATTTTGCAGTAGATTTATGTATAGACTTATATGATAATATAGAAAACGGACGTGCTGGACCAGCTGTAAAGTCTTATGTATGGAGGCCATAATTCATATCTTACTATCATTTATTCTCGGGCCTGGAATATCTAGGCTCAAAGGCAAAACAGGTTCGACTGAAATGCAAGAAAAGCGAAGGTCAGATCAGACCAAACCGGAAGCAGGTGTGCTGAAGAGGTCGCCAGTCATCAAACATATCGATTCTATTAATACATTTAGGATTTGCCATTCTATGATACAAATAAACCATTTCTCATCACTTTCAAGGAATGGTTGTATTCAACATTGATCAATCTCATAGTTTATATATTTATATTCAATCTTCCAAAGTGCTTTGGTTGCTGAGTGAGACCTTTGTGACCCCGGCAACTGCTTCCGGCAAGGATGTAGTGGCTTTTAAATACAATATTATCTGAAAATGTCATAATCTCATAGTGTTCTCATAACTGCATGTCATCTCTATGGCTGTAAATTCCCTGTCTGTCTATCACCACAGTTTGTGTCGCCCATCTCTCCACTGGTCTCTCTGTCATCACAGTTTGTGTCTCTCATGTCTCCCCTGGTCTGTCTGTCACCACAGTTTGTGTCGCTCATGTCTCCCCTGGTCTGTCTGTCACCACAGTTTGTGTCACTCATGTCTCCCCTGGTCTGTCTGTCACCACAGTTTGTGTCACTCATGTCTCCCCTGGTCTGTCTGTCACCACTGTTTGTGTCGCTTATGTCTCCCTTGGTCTGTCTGTCACCACAGTTTGTGTCGCTCATGTCTCCCCTGGTCTGTCTGTCACCACAGTTTGTGTCGCTCATGTCTGTCTGTCACACGAGTGGTGATTTTTATGTGTTGTCTTCCAGCTCATATGAATCTCGTCGTTAGCGTCACCAACCTCTCAAAAATGTCTCGAGCAGTGTCTGGATCAATTCAAGTCTAGTAGGTTGATTGCTTCTCAAAATATAAGCAAATGCCCTTTTCACACATCGGTTTTGCTCTTTTTATCCACAGGAAGCAGCGTTTTTCTTATATATGTAGCGAGATGAAAGCAACCAGGCAGCTTTTGTAGGAGCATCGCGTACATACTCCCTCTAACCCTGAATACGAACAGCATCTTCTCACCACTTGCAAAGAGAAGGTTCAATCTGAGACCGCCAACTCTTTTCTTTGACGCATGTGATCAATATCTCGTGCAGCATTCTTCTTGTTTTCAATTTTGGGCACAC
The DNA here is from genome assembly GCA_949316495.1 of Amphiduros pacificus. Classification (NCBI taxonomy): domain Eukaryota; kingdom Metazoa; phylum Annelida; class Polychaeta; order Phyllodocida; family Hesionidae; genus Amphiduros; species Amphiduros pacificus. The sequence goes on from OX439004.1 coordinate 5,675,432, forward strand.
TCCCTATCTGATCGCGCTCAGACTTGTTTGTATAATATATTCACACCTAGAGTGTGATATCATTTGCTTCACTGACTTCCATTGTCTTGTTTTCTTTGTCTGCTTTTCAGTATAAGTCCAGTTCAAGTTAAATATACATTGCATGTATATCCGGACATTACATAATTCATTTTAAACATCAATCTTATATGTTGAGCTTCATGAAGAGATCAGCAAGAATTTCTATTTTAAAGAATTATCTAACTTTACAAAGATATCAAGAAGTGTCATACTTTTTGTTAAACTATCATTATGACGGTATATATGACAGGTTAGGCAGATGGTTAGAGCGCCAGCTTATTAGCACAAGTTCCTCTGTGGTGATCCAAAGGTTGTGGGTTCGATCCTCAGCCATGCCGAGATTTAAATCATGATAAAATTTCCCATATGAGCTGAGGCCCGTGCCTAAAGGGTTAACCCGTTGTCCTTGTAAATCTGTCACCGGGTGGGTTGTCATGTCAAGGACCTGAGACATGACAATTCAGTGAGGCAGCACTATATCTACTACAAGTAGGTCTAATCATGAAAGGACTGAAATAATATTGAAAGTGATGTAAAACCGCAAATAAACAAGCAATAATACCACACACAAAGGCATTGGCCTAGCAGGTTATACAGGTATGTCCAAAAGGCATGATCCTGAATCTTATACATATATTTATATAATGTTTCATATGGGACATTAAAAGATTTTTTCAAACATAATTTGGTCAAATTCAATCAAAGGTTTTTGTTAAAAAAAGAAAGAGGCATGTTTTACCATTTTATAAATATTGTCTACACATTTTGAAATAATTGACTCGTGACTTATTTCATATCCTGTCATCATAATCATTTAACGCGGTAAGAAAACCAAAATATTTTGCCTTCTTCATATCTGCCAAGAGATGGCCATTCACAAAAATGTCAAAGTTGACCAAGTGCAATGACCAGATAAAATGGACAAGCATCTGAGAATGAAAGATTCTAACTTGGTAAATATTACCAGAGAGTGAAACAGCTTTATTTAGGTGTGACAGGTAATAATTTTTGAAAGCATATGTGTATAAGATATAATACACTGCCATCCACTCATTAATGTCAGATTTCTCGGCTAACGCCTTGATATCAGACACAGGGGACAGTGTATTGTATCATATATAAATTAAAACCAGAAATGGGATGGAGTTTAATAGGCCTATTTAATTAATTAGTCTTTTTATGCACATCACTAATTGTGTATTGTGGTTTCCATATAATCGATAACAATGATTGATTTCTATCTGACCTAAAATACTCCAAGAAATTCATGATTAGAAGACACACAAGTTAATTGATTCCAGATAGAGTGACATGCTTTGTGGCACTATGATGTTCTACGTGTTCCTTATGCACGGATTATAAGTCTTCAGACTCCATAATTCTCACGTAACACAGACCGAAGACGTGAGTCTTAATTTATTGCGATGTCATTCTTCTTGACACTTCTAAATGTTCATCTATTTCATTTCACCTCAGTAAGAATTTAACGCTAGTAATCTATCAAAAGCCACTTAAATCTGAAGTCCACTTCAACTGCCTCATTAGAGTCCTATAGATGTACTTTTAAAACCAATTAGCGAGTGAAATGACTGATTGCTGATGAATTATGAAAACAGCAACACAGGATTTGAGGTTCATTAATAGGCGTGAAGGAGTGTTCTGATATGGTGTCGTGCAGCTGGATAAAGTATTGTCTGGACTTCTGTACCTCTACTACATGTACCTCTACTGCATGTACCTCTACTACATGTACCTCTACTACATGTACCTCTACTACATGTACCTCTACTACATGTACCTCTACTACATGTACCTCCACTACATGTACCTCTACTACATGTACCTCTGCTACATGTACCTCTACTACATGTACCTCTACTACATGTACCTCTACTACATGTACCTCTACTACATGTACCTCTACTACATGTACCTCCACTACATGTACCTCTATGTTTCTCTAATTACATTAATAGTTTTCTGACTGTTAGTGCTGATAATTAAGAAATGTTTGTTATGTTTGTCACAGATATTCGGTACAGACTTTGAAATATGATATATGTTTATTTAGATTGGATAGATGGAAGTCAAGTAAGACATTTGACAGACACATCCAATGAACCTTGATGGAAATAACGTTTAGGCATTCCATAATTACACAGCGAATCATTGGTTTTACATCCGGGATGAGATTGAATCATTCAAATATAATTATAACTATAATCTTATTTGAATATTATGAAATATGTTGAAAGTGTTTAATTGCTTGAATCATTTAATCACACAATGTCTTTGCAATTGTTTTAAGCCGAACCATGCAGTTCATAGAAATATTTAGAGAGAAACACATATGTGATGAGTATCTAGTTTAACTGAAGAGTATATATCGATATCAATATTATTCTGTCCTTGATCACAAAATGTGATGATGGAAAGCGAAAGAGAGCAAAATTAGGGAGTTGCAAACAAAAGTGAAATGTCTTTAAATCATATAATTAGCATGAGTGGTAGGGATGAGACGCGGCTAACAATAAGCCTGATGTGTATGGTTTAGAGTGCTGCAGGACCATATCCTTCAAACAAACCGACAAAATACACCACCATCCATTAGCAACATCCTCTCGCCATCTAATTCTAAAACTTCATCAAAAATATTCAACTCCTCAAAGTTTCTCGGTGTTGTAACTTAACTTTCTTCCGGATTCCATCAACTGTAATTTTGTGATTCTGAGTGCTGTTCTGCGATTTAAGGGATTTCTTTGGCAATATTATATAATTAATCATGTTGTATGAGAATGACTCTCACAAAGGTAGTAATAGATAAGATACAAATGTGTTGTCATCCTGCCATTGTCTTTAATACTTGAAGACATAAAGGTATTATGGCTGCAAAGAAAATTGGCTTAAAATATTTCTGCGAACCTCTACTCATGTACAATGAATGCTTTAACATTTAAGAACAGGTAGTTGCTCTGATCTATAGAAGACTAAACAATTATATCAATTAAAGGGCACATTTCAATCAATTACAGGTAAAACTATTGAATTTTGTTTCACGTACGAAATTATGGAATCTTTTTTATTCTCCATGTATATCCTTCACCCGAATGGTGAATGGTTTATACTCTATCCGGCCGCATCATTTGTAATATCGTAAACTATAATATGACTCAGAGGTAAATATGATATACATGTAGTAATAAGATGTGTTATCGACGAATCATACTCCTTTAATACTTGATATAAAGGTCTCACACATGCTCTCTATAAAATTCTGGTTTCATTTCCCATATGCAACCTGTGATTAAGGCATATCAATCTGTTTCCTTACCAAATAGGAAATCCATTTATTGATGATAGTGGATTCTATTGATAGTATATAAAAACTACCAGATATAGCAATGTGCATCATTTTATATATAACACTTATATAAACTGTTTGCAATTTAGTCTCTATGTCTTCATCTTATGCTCAACAGATCGATATCACCTGAGGGGCTCAATGCTGACCACAAAGACAAGATAATGCCCATTAATGTCTATTCTCTCTTAAGGTAGTGGTTTCGGTTAGAGTCAGCAGTCATCAAAACGCTCTCACTCCAAAGCAATATCCATTCCTAGAACATGGACTAGGTGGGAGTCATAACTTGGGTCAGAAGTTTATTTCGAGTTAGGCAATAATAATGCAGGCTGAAAAACATCTTCTGGAACTGGATATTCCTCTTCATTTATATTTTTACAATTCTGCTAATATATATATATATATATATATATATATATATATATATATATATATATATATATATATATATATATATATATATATATATATATATATATATATATATATATATATATATATATATATATATATATATATATATGCAATCTTCAATTGCAAACGTAGAAAATATACAAAAACAATGATTGTTTTCAGAATATAATATATATTTTGCATAAGGTAACTTCGTATAAGGTGGCCACGAGGCTCAACTTGAGAATGTTTGATATTTATATTTTCAATATTTCTCATGGCATAAATTCTATAAGAATGCAGTAAATTGTTGTCGAATAACACATAGAGAAAAACCAATATTTCTCTTAATATATTAAAGCATAATAGAAGTCATATATTTACAGCGCTTAGATATTGATATGTTACTTATTGCAACCCTTATCTCAATGTCACATGAAAGTTGTTTTGTTATAAATATAAGGCAGATATATTCTTTCTGCTATTAGGACCATTGTCTCAATGTCCCATGAAAGGTGTCCTGTTATAAATATGATAAGGCAGATATCTTCGTTCTGCTGTACAATAAAAAAGGAATACAATGTCATCAGACAAGTATAACGTATCGAAAATGCGTATCACGTATTTTTTTAATGAAACTAAACTTTTATTTTGAGTGATAATAGTTTCGACTGAAAGAATTATTATAAATTTGTTACAATATATTGACAAAAAAATGAATTAGTGGATTTGGAAACAACTTTCACGAAATATATTTGGAGAAAAATATCATCCTTTTTCTTCATTAGATAATATACCAAACTGAAAGGAAGGTCTTTGACATGAAATAGTCGGAGTAAATTAAAGTTCAGTACGGAGAGGGCGAACACATTCACATTTTTTTAATTACAGAGAAAATTGTGATTTCTGGAGCAAATCTGTGAAAGTATCGGTCAAAGTATGGTCAAAACTTGGTGCAATATTCCATGAAAATGTAAACAATCTATTTCTGGGCAGTTCCCATCCTTACAACAATGCTATAATACTGTATCTTCCCATACTGGACTTGTAAGATAACCGGCTATGTGGTTTAACAAAAAGATTTCTATTCCTTCATTTCCTATCTATTGGGATAGCTAAAATCTCTCTGCATGCAACTTGATCATCGGAGATTAAATGAATATGAAGCTATCATGCAGTTTCCGCTTACTTTAATTTAATTAGTCTGGTCGACTTAAAGAGAATGTGTAGTTCCTGCAGAATATATTGTCACCAGAGGGCACTCATCACATAGACACACAAATACCCACACGCCTCTCACAATGGTAACCTTTAGTTGACCCTATGATTGTCAGCACATGTCCAGCTTGATTAATGAACTGACCGTGTGTGACACCTGTATCGTCTGTGGAAGCAGGGACAAGGTGTAAACGCTTGACATAGATTTGAAACAATTGACACTGAACGGTGAAATGTTGTATGCCACAGTCTACATTTTAAAAGGACGCCGAAGTAAGTAAGAGCATGAGCTTATTAACAACTAAAGGTCGTGGGTTCGATTCCCAGATGTGCCGAGATTGTGTTTTTGATACAATTTCTCATCTGAGCTGAGGCCCGTGCCTGAAAGGTTTACCCGTTGTTCTTGTTAATCTGTGTCTGGTTGGATTGTCATGTCAAGGGCCTGCGATATGTCAGTACAGCGGGGCACCACTATATCTTTTAGAATTACGTCTGGTCATGATATGACTGAAATAGTGATAGAAGCAACGTAAAAACCCAACCAAACATGCACATAAAAAGGAGGCCATAATATTTGAGAATTGGGCATTATTCCCCTTAACTGAATGCTCCTGACCTGGGAGAGGCCTTTCTGGGGGATTAAAAACTTAAATAGTTTTTTCACTAAGAGCTGATGTGCCCAATGTTTATTTACTGTGTTAAATATCTAACCTGTATATTATGTACGCTTATATAGGTTGTATGGCGTTGTTTTGCAAGGATTGAAAACTCTTCTCAGAACGGTTAGAAAAATTCCAAATTCTCCAGTTATCTCAATGCGGTCTCTCAATTCCGCACAAGAGTAGTTAGGAAGACGCGGGTTTAGCGGGTTCTACACTATATTTTAATATCCTAAAAGACGGAGCTCCTGGAAAAGTCTTCCAATCCTCCCGCGCATGCGCACATCATGTATGGGACCAGTATAACAGAATCAAATCATATTTAGACAGTACCAATTCTCTGCCAATGTCAAGTGTTTTGATATATCGACGAATCCTCTAATTTTCACCGATTTAGCTTTTATTTTCTTAAGCAGAAAACGTATCCTTCTCACAGGTTTTTATTTAAATGAATTATACAAAATGACTTGATAAAGCAATAGATCCAAATATGTTACCGCTACTTTATTCACCATGTTCTAAGCAAACGGGATATCCAGGAATTTTGGAATTCATAGATGGACAATTTACTTAATGAATTAATCTAATATATTCAATTCGAACAAACAATACACAAATAAATATATGCAGGTGAAGAATGCTTTACATATTTCAAATAGAATTAATTAGTCAAAACTGTCATACTGTGTGATGTGGAGCCGTTTTTGGAATCTGTGATTCTTATAAATTATACATAGATTGTTCCTTTGTATTTTATATAACATTTCTGTCACGGAATGAAAGATCCTTGCAGGAAAGCCATAAAACTGTCAATACGAACCCGCAGTGGACATGAAATACAGCGTGACATCTACATCTATAAGTTTACTCGGCAAAAACCAATTGGCATCCCGCCGAGAGTGCAAGGTTGCACTATGGGGTGCAGCCGGTACACAGCAGCAAGAGAAGCGGAGAGAAAGGGACCAGAAACACAGGAGAAGACAAACGGTTAGACAATATTACCGGTGAGACAGTCACAAAGATGGCTGCATAGCTGACCAATGGCCAACGCAACAGACCAGCCCTTTTATGCCAAAAGGCAGTTATGGCCAAAATGATGTTTTGCGTGACTAAGCATATCCTGTTTTCCAGGTTGACTGTCAATAACTGCCCTTCAGCAACGTTTTTTCTATGGTTACTCTTGGGAGTAATCAATAAACTGTTTTTATTAGTGGAACTGCTTTTGCCAGATACTTTCATATTAAGGGTACCTCATAACCACCTGTTACTTGTGATATAACTCATTGTAAAACATTAAACACTCAGAGAGATAGAAATAGGCAATTATGTAGTTAGTAGGTAGAACATTGAAAATATGTAATAAAAATAACTGCCTTTTACCATTGACTGTCTTTTGTAATTCGAGGGCAGGCACTGAAAAGTGGCAGATCACTAACAGATATTTATACATACATGTATAGCATAACTGCAGTATTGTAGAAAGAAGGAAATTAACAAATCCACAGGAAGAAAAATACAAAGCAGAAAAATGTAATGAAAAGATGCACCAAAAATCTGCTCTTACAAAAAATATTTCCTCAGTATATTGTCCCATAGAAAATGGCACTTGTAAGCAATATGATATGGGTTATTAGAAGTATTTATATGTTATTAAATGAGATATTAAATTATTGAATACAACAAAACCCTTAGATATATTCTTGGTCAAGTTTCAAATTTGCAATGAAATATGACAGAATCAACACGATTCTACATTGTTATTTTATTTGTAAAGTTTGTTAACATAAAGTACATGGGTGGAATAGTTTAGAACGGCACCGGAATGAAATATGAACTAATCTGCAGATTTCACTCTACTCCATACACTCACAACACAGCCGGATTTTTATCGTCTCAATTCCGGACGTTCGCAACTAAACCGGACATTAAAAAATGGCTGAAATCTGAGCGCACTTTGGTTGAACATTGATCAAATTTTATAAGTTTTTTTGTGTGATCTTTATTTATCAACTATAAAATGCTCAAGAAATTCACAAGTTCGTCGGTAACATAGATAACTACTATATGGTCATCTGGAACTGAATACTTTTGTCCAATATTTAAAGAGAATAGTGCCGTATTAGTCATAGCACACATATCACAATGACATTAAATTCCTTTTATCATTGTATTATCTTCCTTTGTCTCGCAGTCGCCCAATATTTCCAATGTTTTGTGAATTGGTATCTAACTATCTTTTCAGCAACATTGAACCTATGATCAGCCATGACAGACTCTCAAGCACGTTTTACCAGAAAATTGTAGGTTTCTCTACCCACCACCACTTGTAAAAACAACCAAGGCAAAATTCTGGTGCTCTCCAGATTATGCTACTTAAACTGATCTTAGATTTTGGTGACTTATTTTGGTGACTTATTTTGGTGACTTATTTTGGTGACTTATTTTGGTGACTTATTTTGGTGAATACTTTTGGTGACTTATTTTGGTGACTTATTTTGGTGACTTTTTTGAGGACTTATTTTGGGGACTTAATTGGGGAACTTATTTTGGGGACTTACTTTGGTGACTTATTTTGGGGACTTATTTTGGGGACTTATGCTACTTAAACTTATTTTGGTGACTTATTTTGGTGACTTATTTTGGTGACTTATTTTGGTGACTTATTTTGGTGAATACTTTTGGTGACTTATTTTGGTGACTTTTTTGAGGACTTATTTTGGGGACTTAATTGGGGAACTTATTTTGGGGACTTACTTTGGTGACTTATTTTGGGGACTTATTTTGGGGACTTTTATGCTGGAGAGGAGCATATTTGGTTGAGTGATCTTCTTGATGGTATTCTTGAGTTGTGAACTGTATGATTAAGTGAGCAGTCACGCCTCAGTGTAAATAGTGTGGACATTATTCAGGCATGTAATGGCATGTGATGGGTAGAACTGTCAATCTTCGCTGGAAAATACAAATTGGTCCCAGTGATAAACGTTTCTCATTTGTGAATGAAAATAAAAACTCGATCCTGATGATGAACATTTTTACCAGATGAGAAGTAAGCTTATGATTAAAGGTTATCATTTTGGCGCTTTTCAACCTATTAATCAAAATCTTGTAGTGCCATTTGGCTTTCTTATAAATGATTGACATTTTCTTCATTGAATGGAGTGAGCAAGATGACATACTGTGTATCTGATTCGGGTACCGATAATTGAATGACATAGAATAAATGGGAACCCTGTAGCTTATGAGATGCTTCTCAGACCTTAACTTGAAGCACCAATAACTACTGGATTGACTATAATATCATCTCATTCCAAATGTGTACGTTTTTCTAAGCATCCACTTAAATGTTCATAAGTGAGACCTATCTGATAGTATTTTCATTCACTCATGATCCAACCTGGGAAAGTCATTTCCATCTGAGTCATCTTTAATAATGAAGTTATAAAGGACCTTCATCATTTCTTCATCTTAAAATGTCATCAGCTTACAGTGTTATAACTTGCCATCGATCTTACTGAATAATGTATAACATGGAATGTGGGGGAGATTTAGAAATCAAGTGTAATTTTCAATTAAAATCCCATTAATGTTTTATGGCAGACTGTAAGTCATGACGCATTGGATAACATGTCAAAACATTTTTTTACTTAGGTTTTAGAATCTGAAAACAAAAAATGGCTTTTATTTAACTCACAAAATAATTAGCCGTTGTCAATTTAATTTTACTTATTAATTTAGAGGACAATTCATGATTAAGATAGTGAACAAAGACAAAACATGAGATACCTTTGAATTCCTAGCCAGTTTCTGTCCGGAATTTTGGCCGGAATTCTGACCATACATCTGGACACCGACTGGAATCACATCGTAATTTTCAGGTGTGTCCCTATTTTATATTAGGAACAATCCTCAATAATCAGTGACGTCAGTCGCCCACTGCATAAATAAAATTCTAACCCGTTCAAATGACCAAATTGAACCCATTTAAACGAGAGCACCGTGATTGTCCCACTTTTGGGTTGGACAAGTATTGTCTAGTAATGGAAATAATTTTGCTCTAAAGCTAAAGGGGGAAAGGATAAAATTATATCTCAAAGTTACGCTAGAGTTCATAAAAAAAATCCCTCTTTTAGTGCAAAATTGAGACCACATGTGAATATCTGGAGACAAAGAGAGGGTTTGTTTCTTAGAGCGAAGTGGTACTGGAAAGAGTGAATATGTCACATGATTTTAAAATGATAAATCTTTAGATTTCATACCTTTAGTTTAGCTATAATCCAAGATCTTTGAACCCCCAGGGTAAATAACCTACTCCCTTGACCTGGAACTGGGTAAGCAGGCTGCCTACGTCATTGCTCCCCTCATGCATCTCCTGCACACATATTCCTTCTATGTCTGTAAATGTTTAACAGCTGATGTCCTTTCTTCTACACAAATAACATCCATTGAAAATATGATTAACGGCAAAACTTAAGGCTTTAAAATAGAGACCTGGTTTACATCAGCTTCCCATCCCAAAATCCCTAATTTAATTGAAGAAAATAAACAAACATGACTTAACTGAGTATGATAGTGTCTGAAATATGGCCTGCTCTAGTCTCATCACCTTCAAAACACTTAATAGCTAGCCCTAAACACCTTTGGCATGAAGTTTAAGGGTTTTTTAAAACTTTAAATGGAACATTGAGATGACACTTTTCAAATATCTATGAATTATTCTTAGTTGATATTTCCATATTTTAGCACTGAAAATTTATGAATTTATTTATTAATCAATGACCAGTAGCATTATCAATTGGTTGAATATTATTGATATTCAGTAATGTTGAGCTAAACTTCATATGGCCCCATTGAAAAAAAATGTTTTGAAAGCATTTGACACAATGTTAAATCTGTTTCATCCTGGAAATTATTTTGATTTCTGAATTTTGAGGTCTGGTTATGTATTATTTATGCATTGCGGTTGTGTTTCAATTTTGAAAAGTTAAGTTTGGTATTTTTTTAATGTCTGTCATTGTGTGTCATTGGGTGCCCAACAAAATCATATATAAGTATTTATATACAAACAGACAAAGGAATTTTGAATAAAAATAGAAATTCTGTAAAAGTAATACTAAAATTGAGATTTCAACATTTCTTTTTCAACAAAGAAATGGTTTTGACCATAGCTTTATAATAAAGAATATCTCAGTCTCTTGTAGAATCTGAATATTCTCAATAGGCAGATGTAAGTTTGTCAAACTCAACTGGGAGGCTAGCTGTATTCCTGTCTTCCCCATCACTACAGGCAAAATCCAAGTGACTATGATGTGAAACATGATCTGACCTACAATCCACATGTGCTAATTAGGCCACCAGTGGTTCAAAGATGTTATCAACATTCTTGTTATTAGTCTTATAAATTGACTTTCACTGGCTTGGAGTGGTTTGTTTTGAACATGAAGGGCAAACATGCGTCTCTTCTGACAAAATCTCAGCAGCCCTGATTTGACCCACATAAAAATGGGCGTGTCCAGCAAATCACTTTGATCCGCTATAATTCTGCACTCCATTTATCAAAATGTGTAAAACATAGTGGAATGTAATGTCCATATATTGTAGCGTATAATGGCACAATTTGAACATTTTCACAATTTTCTTGTCATGTGACTTTTAAAACAAGATGAAATAATGGAACAACATGAATGTAAAATTATCTATGTATACCATAGCTTGGCTGTATTGAAAATGTAAATATTTAAATACAGAGCACAGACAGGGCAGACAAACCCTGCTATTTGGGTGATATATTATTAACAGAAAAGTACATGCAAGAAGGGGAAATCGTCACAAAATATTTGTTTCAGTGACAAGAGACTGACGCCCCATAGTAACATTTAACAGTACATAGAAAATAGATCATGACTCGGTTGAAATGTGTAAAGGTTGCGCACGCAGCGAGCTGTGCATTGCTACACTATATTTAAGTTCAACCCAGCATCAATGAGTAGCACCTGTGATATACCACCAGGTGTCAGTAATGTATTAATTAGGTGTTGCATATGAAACGAACTGTGACATTGGAATATCATTTGACCCCATTAATGGACTTACAGTTCTTTAAGAAAGACGTGCTCCCGAGAGATATCAATAGCCCAGGGCATACTTCCAATAGCCCAGGGTCATACTTCCAATAGCCCCAGGACATACCCACAATAGCCCCAGGTCATACCCCCAATAGCCCCAGGCCATACCCCCAATAGCCCTAGGTCATACCCCCAATAGCCCCAGGTCATACCCCAAATAGCCCCAGGCCATACCCCCAATAGCCCCAGGTCATACCCCCAATAGTCCCAGGTTATAATTCTGAACCTTCTAGAGTGTGAAGGAGCCTAACATAAAATGAGTGTTAATTATGTATTTCATTGTACAAGCTCACGGTTGGCGTCGTGAAGTTTAAAAACAAATATTAGATATTGAAATCGTCAGATCTGTTGCCTTCATATTACAGATTCTTCACAAATGTGTCTTAGCTCTGAAAATCGCTCAAATAAAACCTCAATGCGGATATTTCATCTTTGATTTCTTGTGAATTGTTATATTTTCTATGTTTGCAAAACACAATTCAATTATATACGGTCTGACAGACATACTGGTGAAATAAAAGCCAAATATCTTCAGCATGGAAAATATACTTCACGTCACCGAGACTCAAACTCCGGACCGTTAGCATGGATATTTGACAATCACAGTAAGTTTAATAATTTAGATTTACCCATTTTTGCATGAATACATTCTACTTTTTACTGATTTAGAGCATTGCAAATGATATTCATTTTGGATGATAACATTATGCTCTGATAGAATGTACTCGAAACAATTGTGACATTTGGAGGTTGTTGTCATTATGATGAGTAAAATAAGACTATTAGTGGACCTGTGAAACTTTGATTTTTATGAATTGATATTTGACAATGATGTATAACAATGAATATGTCATAGAGTTCCCTTTTATATGTACATTTTTGGAGATTGTATCAGTGATTGATAAGGGTACACATATTTCATTTTACTCTTTCCTCAGGTGGTAGGGACGTGGCTCAGCTGGCTAGAAGTCTCCATTATAACCCACCAAAGCTAACTAGATAGATAATATACTTCTTTTGAAAAAGGATCAATGTGTTTATTCACATATGAAACATCATTTAGTGATCTTTTATGACTAATCGAATAGCCAGTAACTGCTGCATTCGACCTTATCACTGCCCAGTGATACAAGAAAGAAGTATATAAAATATCATATTTCTCCAAATTTCCCACGCTTTTTAGGACAAAATTGAGAGGTTTTGCAAGTTTAATTACCAAAATTAAAGTACAGATTTACTCCAAATATTGTTCTGTTTAGTTTAAATAGAGGGAATTTTGATTAATGGTCTTAATTTTGAAATATCTTACATTCTTCAAAGTCAAGTAAAAAATTACCATTAATTGTCAAAAATTACCATTTAATTGAAGCAATTTATTTACAAAAACATAAATTACTTGAGTTATAAGACATCTTTTAAAATTCTGTCTATTTAAACTAAATAACATCATTCTAGCTAAAGATTAATGCCTTAGTTCTGCAGATTGCTAGTGTAGTTATTCCCAAAATGTTTTTCAAGTAAGCTCTATACCTTCTTTAATCATTACCAAAAAAAAATATTTTTTTAATTTTTACTTTAACTTTAAATTTAAATTGATTAAAAATGATAAAATTTTAAAAACAAAATAAAAATAAGATCAAAAGAAAAATCCATCCCTAAGCATTTGATGCATTAAAGACTGAAATCCGTTTTGTAGTTATTTTCATACAAAGCAATTATCTTGCACCATGTCTTTTTTGTGGTTCAAATAACTTTTTTTGGCGGGAAAAAAGAACTTTAGAAGACACTGTTCCCCCTAACGTTAAATTACTTTCCAGATGAGAGACATTTTTTAATGGGATTAGATATTTTCATCTATTAGCTTTGGTATAAGTATTTGGTACGAGTAACATTAATGTCTAATCAATATTTCACATTTGAAACCTGCTGGCCTTTGACATTTTTGTAAAGATCATAATGCTCTTGTCCCTTCTTGGTAAGTAAGCCCCATAACACTGAGTTCAAAGAGCAGACAAATAAAGACGACATCCTCGCCTTTCCTTCTGTGACGTCATCAAAGTAGGTTGGACTCATTACCTGATTACTGTATGCTATTCTGTACAATTTCCGTCATTTACTCAATCATATGTGATCCTTCTCTTTCTTTATCTTCCAGGAATCCCACCGGTGGGGAACAAAATGGGATTTCCTTGTGGCAGCAGGTAGCTTTTTAATGATGAGATGTTAGTCATATCACAGGACATAATGCAGGACATCAGAATAGGCAATGTCTCAGTAGCTGGAAAGGTCTCATTGGTACAAAGCTACTGCCAGCATTATAAAGGCAAGCTGACCTTCAGTGCTAATATTATCAAATTAGGATCTACCTCCAGCCGATGTTTGATTCACTGTTAAAAAAAGACCAAGCAGTCCCCCCCTTCCTAATGTTGTATTATCTCAGATAGGCAAGGCAGACATTATTATCTTTTTCTTGTTTTCGTTCTGAAAATCAATCATCTTATTATCCACGCCTTTGAATTCGTATGTGATTAAAAATGATATCGAAATAACACAAATATAACCAATGACTTGAAAAAAGTTGGACAACATTTTCAAATACAAGTGAAGTTTACAATATCTGGATTATGGGATGAGCATCATAGGTCCAGTAACTCCAAATTCAACCTCAAACATTTATTTGACGATATAAATAAGTACAATATATCACTTTATATCTTATACGTAGAGTAAGGGAGACAACCACATTACCTACTGCAATGGCTGCCAACTATTTGGAGGTCAAACAAAAATATGTGACCATTTTGATGAATGAATGAATGAATGTTTTTATTTATCGTTTTCTACAACATTAAGATATATAATACATGTTTACATTTTACTTACACATAGATCAATTCTTATAAGAAAATTATATAGAAAATGAACGGTTACCAGAAAAGATTAATCTTATCTAGCTGGTAACCACGATGATTTAACCATATCATATTAACAAATTAGTTTATATTAGAGTATGACAAGTGGCATGTTTGTTATGTGATTATGTAACAGCTAGTAGCAAGAGATAAATAATTCCTTTGCTTTTCTCTTGAAACCCTCTATTGTAGGGCAATTTTTTACTGTACCAGGAAGCTTGTTGTAAATTTTTGACACCTTGGCATTTTACTGTTTTTTGACCAACAGTTGTTCTTTTTCTAATGACATGCATGTTGCTCGAATTTCTTGTGTTATGACCATGTATTGAGTTATTTGTATGAAAATATTCATCAAACACATGGGGTAGCTGGCTTAAATGTTGATTTTTGACAAATTTGCAGATTTGCAATTGAAAAATGTCTTTAACAGTTAACAATTTCAGTTCCTTGTGTAATACCATTGTTGGTGTGTACCAAACTCTGGAAAACAGGATTTTTAATACTCTATTTTGTAATGTTTGAATATTTTAATGTTCTTTTGGCTGGTGTGACCATATACCTCTATTGCATATTGAATTTTGCTGTAGATGAATCCAAAAAAGAGCTGTCGTTTACATTTTTCAGGCAAGAAGTGACATATTATCTTTAATGACCCTGCATACTTTACTAGAGTTCCTATGAGGCTTTTGACATGATCATTCCAACTAAGCTCATCATCTAAAATTGCACCAAGATACTTTGCCTCTTTGACTCTCTTTATTTCATTTTGCCCTTATTGGATTGTGTCACATTCTTGTGGGAATTTTTAGTTTTTCTGGTGAAATACGCTGTATTGTTTTTTCTCCATACTAAGACTTAGTTCATTTTCAATGAACCAGTCAGCTAGCTCTAATAACACTTTGTTTGTCTCAGCCATGAGCATGTTTATCATTCGATTTTTAATACAAGAAAACACAAGCTAAAAAAAAAGATATCATATGTCCATAATGCCAATGATGTCAAAGAATTAGTGAGTTTGAAATGCAAATATCATGTTCTTTTCCCTTCCTCCTTTAAAATAATCAAGAGTAATTTGACATGAATGTGTGTATGTGTGCATGGACTGGGTGTTGTAGTGCTTGAAAGCATTTTGTAGGGAATAAGCTTGATGTACAGCTTAATAGGATATTTGGTTGTCTTCTATCTTGAAAAAAATATAACATATTTGACAGGTGTCAGATTTAACAGGTGTATGCTTCAGTATGCAATTTTATTATGTATTGCTTGATGAACCAGGAAAAATCCTTCAAGACTTTAAATTTGAGTATAGACTTTATCAAGGATAATGGCTGGGTATTATTAACAAGTTGGGGTATATCATATCTTATACATGTCTTGTGAGCGGCTGATGGATGTGGTATTGCTGTCAAGTATTGTAATTATGTGATTCTGCATTAGTGTAAAAAGGCATGGTTGAGACGTATCGAGGTAAGAGTCCATATTTATATTTATAAACGAAATTCAGCAGAATATCCATTCCGAAAACCACATTGTGCATTATAAAATAGTTTTTATGAAAATGTTCGATTAGTTGTTTGAATATGAATTTTTCAAATATTTTGGATAGCAAAGGTGAAAAAATAAAGTTTCATCGTCATTTTTGTATGTAACTCTTAGAGCAATAATAAATATATGTAATAGTAAAGACTATATTATAACGAATGCACAGATAGCAATCGGAGACGACGAAGGCTGGTGTGTATACGTCAGAGATTTCTGTGTACATGTCATTTTTTATTGCATTCGATTCATACTCTCGCATAACAAATTTGGGATGGTGGCACTCCGAACCGTACACATTTCCTTCAAGAGTAGTGGTATGTCTTTTGGGGGTTCTGGATTAAATTGTCATAATCAAACGCATCTTCAGCAGAGGACATTTGACGATTTGGAGATTAACGGCAAGGCCATTTGATATTTGGGGGATGGAAAAATATAAATATCATTTTCAAAAAAGAAATGCATATTTTTTTCTACTTTGAACAAAGACTTCCTTGTTATATAGTGGAGTAGCCTTAGCTATCTGTAATTTGTCAGGAAATATGCAAATTCTTAACATCTGATTACTTATTGTAGTCACAGGAAAGGGTTTGGATGGGAGATAACAAGGGACAACATATAGAAAGGGGTGACTTTGGAGATGAACAGGCCTGAATAGATTAAAAAGAGATTTCCAGTTTGAAATTCATAGCCAACAATTTTGACATTCAATGATTAATCAATGGTACTTCTCCCTGATCCAAAAATATATCTCTTTGGTTAAGATTAAAAAGAGATTTCCAGTTTGAAATTCATAGCCAACAATTTTGACATTCAATGATTAATCAATGGTACTTCTCCCTGATCCAAAAATATATCTCTTTGGGGCTCAGCCCCTCTGGAAGAGCTACTCCATATTGTCATCTCTATATATGAAAAATAAATCTGACATTGTACATATACTACGTCAGCTTTGAGATGCACAGTGGTTTTAAATGAAATTCAAAATTAACTCCATCTAGTTTACCCCTTTCCCCTGCGAAGCTGCAGAACATTTTCAAAATATTTCAACAAATGGAACAAACAGATTGTCCCAACACCCCTCCCAATCTTTACATTTTAATGTTTGTAAATCTCTTCTTCTAGCATCGATTTTGATATGTATATTTTTGTAAGAAGGGGCATCATATTTATATTTGCTAAGTTCAAGCATTTTTTCCATTCATAAGATACACACTGCCTGATTTGTAATAAATTTAGAAAATTACATTTAACATTTTGAATTCTTGTATTATATCAGGGCTGTAGAAATGTCTCTTTTGATCTAGAAAATCACTAATCTTGTTGATGCCTCTGTCTTTCCATTCATTCCATACAAATGATTTATCTGCCATTGTCAGGAATTTATCATTCCATGTGCGAGTCTCAATTTTGTTTTCAGAAAAAAAATATTGTGCAAAGGGTCACCTTTTTGGGAAAAATGGAGTTTTAAATTTGTAGATATCAAATTTGGAGGAGTAAAAGAAACCTTCAAAAACCATTGCCGCATTGAATGCACTATATAGTCAAGTAGGATGACCTCAGCTATGACATTGACTTGTTTTTAATAGTCTTTAAATTCTAACCAAAAATCCTATCCTATAACTTACACTGGCCTATTGACCTATTTTAAATCATGACTGCATAAAATAACCACTGTCTGAGCAAGAACACATAGGTTTTTGACAGTCTTTCAAAATAAGGCCATTAACTTTGACATTTCCCCATTTCACATCACTATGAAAAGCACCTGGCTGAAGCGTCTGAGGCTGGGGCAGGAGATGAATTTGTCAATTTTAACCCAACACACCGGAGACACACGTTTGTGTGACTCTTATCATGCATATATCAGGTCTTATATCCCAGTCACATTTTCCAATTTCCTAAGTTATTTACTATAATAGGTAAGTCTCACCCACTGATTTTCCTAGTCAGTAAAGCAAGCCTTTTAGTGAAAAAAACTAATGTGTCACCTGCTGGCACCGTTTGGCCAGTACCTATTGTTCTAAGCAATTGTATGATATCTAAGCTGTCTGCTTGGCAAATAGATTTTTTTAAACAAACTCAGCCATCAACCTGAGGTGCCTGAAGACTGCCTGATGTCTGGCAAAATGTGTGGTGACAAGAGATGTTTAGTCGGTGCAAAACTTTCCAGCACACAGGATGCTGGCCATTTCCAACTAGATGCTGACCAAATGCAACTTGGGTATGAGCAATTGACTTTCAGTCTGCCGGATAGTAACTTGACATATCTAACCAATCAGGGAGCAGTAGCCTGTAACTTATGAATAACTGATGAATATTCATGACGAGTAGCTATTGCTTTAAGATCCTTATGCTATCTCATCCCTGACGCAAGAAGGGACCTAAATGAGTCCCTGAGGAAGTTGTTACAAAAATTAATTTTTAGATGTAGTTTGCTTTAATAAGTGACGACTGGTTGTATTAACTATAAATTAGGGTAAATAAAGCATTATATATTTTTCTTATAAATTAGTAAATTGGCAAAATTAATTTCATCCACTCCCCCCCCTGATTGAATGATAATCTGTCCCTTACTCCAGTTATTGGCATTGGCAATCCTTGTCAAATTAGTAGGACAATCAGGCAGCTCTCACTGAGGATTCAACTCGGTTTTTTGTTCTGATTAGTTCAACTAAAAATAAAAAAATAAACAGGGAAAACCTAAACAACGACCAAAAGAATATGGTGTAATTCCAGTTGGTGGCAGGATTTATGGTCGGAATCCCGGTCAAACATCTCGGCATCCGCTAGGCCTTTACTGCCCCATTGTGATTTATCTATTATGTACAAGGACCAATGTGTGCTCTCTTTAACATGATATATAAAATCGTTGAATAATAGTCAAAGCCAAATATGACATTTCACAGATGAATGCTTTCACTTTCAGACAGCCAGGATTTAATGATAAATAATATATTATTAAGAAAATTGGTAGTTTTGTATGTCTTATGTCAAATATATCATTACGGTAATTCACCATAACGAGCTTGGGGTTTGCATTTATCAATGTTTTCCAATGATTTCTGACATCTCACTTTCTAAAAATGCTTTTCTTTCTTCATTGAACAGATAATATCCTTTGAGGTTTAGGATGTAAATAAGTACTTTTATTCTGATTTGAAACATCAGATTAACAGAAATGTGGTGCAAGGCGTATAAAGACCAAACATATTTTAATAATTTGGTTTTCAGACAGTTCAATAGCTATTTATGTACTACTGGTGATGGTTTGCTCTGTTTGGGTGGAACCAAGTCCTTGCCTCAGTTTCATTATTTATATTGTGCAGAGCAAATTTACCATCCATTTGAGAAACAGAGTACTTTTGACCACACAAGCATACTCTATTAGCATGAGGTCAATAACACTCATGCTCCGAAAGTTTTAATCAGCACAAAATATTTCTGCTGTAGTTAAAAGGCCAATGGTCATTTCTTCAATTCCAGAAACTATTATTCTAGCTTTATGCAACGAAAAAGGTTCTTCTATTATAGATGGTATTCATGATAGAATAACATTTATGAATATATAATAATAATAATAATAATAATAATAATAATAATAATAATAATAATAATAATAATAATAATAATAATTGCTGCTACTGCTGCTGCTACTGCTGCTACTGCTGCTACTATAGTTGTTACTTCTGCCACTACTGCTGCTACTGCTACTACTGCTGCTACAGCTGTTACTGCTGCTACTTCTGCTACCGCTGCAGCTGCAACTGTGCCACGGCCCATAGCCTTATTCTGTCTCAGATTTTGATATTAAATAATGTATTATATTTTGCATTTGTTCTAGATTTGATGGGATTCCTTAATTCAGAAATGAGGCCTTTCTTCCAAGATAAACTTCTTTATTTAATATCGTTGGCCGAGACGGTGCAGTAAAGGCCTTCATCCCTTCAATCCGCGCAGTGCTCAAATGGTTGTGTAAAAAACGGATAAGGATATGGAAAAAAAACTAAAATTGTTTTTGAACAGAGCTGAGATGCACTTTTTAGAACGCATTATTTTACACAATGGCGTCATGGCAATACAATATTTTCACAATGGATTTTATACAACGCATTATTTTAACCAATGATACCTTTCTTAGTTGCCGACTTCAGAACGATGGAAAATCTAATATTCAGAATTCATAAAATGAAAAAGATCAATATTTTATTAATGTTTCACAACAAACCTTGATTTCTTTTTTTAAAAGAAAAAGTCAGAATAGTTGTTTTCAAGAGGCTTGCAAGAGCATCCACTCAAAATGAATTCAAATAAAATCTGTTAATTTCTGTTTTGATTGCTTCAAAGAAAAAACAACAACAACAACAACACCAACAACAATAACAACATACCTTTTCGCATATATACCAAGCCACCTCGCTCATAGAACTTAAAAGGTATCTGAATCTTGGTGCAAATAACACAGCTGGTAATATATAATGTCATCTGATAAGGCGACACTAAACTTTATGCATCTAGTTGTTGGATAGTTTGATAATCTAGTTGTTGGACAGGTTTGATAGATGCTTTCTGGCATTTTGGTGTTCATAAGTGTCTGACTGGAGACGTAAAATAAAATGTTAATTGAACGGCAAGAAATGTTAATGCAAGATTCATGTTACTTTCAACCACATCAGTTTCAGTGTTTAAGAATTCACGGTTGGCCTCAGATCAGACAATCACAGTTTGTTTTGCGTCAAACACAATATCGCGCACCAGACACCACAGTCTCCAGTCTTCAACCTTTTAAATCACCAAACTGGATTTCGTCTCCAGTTAGGCAGTTCTCGAAATTGAAAATCACGTCATGTTGATATTATTTTGGAGGATGCAAATAAACTCAATTGGGATAGATTGATTTGAAGCAAACGTTATTTAAAGAATGTTGAAGCATTCTCAAATATATGAACTTCCCTTCCATCCAGGGTCCAAAGAACGTTTTGAGCTGTGCATGAGTTTTTCTCTGTGAAATTGCGCGAAAATATTGGCCTTATTGTTGTTGAATCTGAGCCATTACATGGGTCAGAAATATTGCACTTCATAATACCAAATTAAAACTGTACTGCAATGTTGTTTGAAGTGAATTTTGAGCATTGCACCATAACGCCTCATAACTCAAAATTACCAAAGATTGTCAATTTAAGGCAATTGTCCATCCATTTGAATTCTCCAGGCATCCTCTAGTGTTCTTATTGCCTTTCCACACTGTCAAAGTGGGTATCTGTTTTCACGGCATGAGTGATGTTGTCACTGTAGAAATGCACGGGGAACGGTCAAGTGAACTAACGTCCTCGTTTGACTCCTCGCTGACTTTAGGCTGGCTTGGTGCGTCATTTATGCCAATTAAACATGTCTCAACCTCACTCAACACGTATTGACAGTAGAAGTGATATCGATGTGAGCAGTTTGTAGTGGACCTACTCATAGAGAACACAGAGAACCACGTTAGTTTGCAGCCTCTCACAGCACCCGCAGTACAGCATATAAGGTCTTTATATTTGTGTTTCCATTGCCCCCTGCATGTGGACCCACTAGACGAGAGAGGCTGAGTTGGGTATACCTCTCAAGTGGCATCATACAACCTAACAATCCTCAAGAAGTTGCATGAGAAAGTCTATTATTCACTCTGTTGTTGTTAATGGTATCATTAAACCTGTGCTAATTTGAAATCCAAAAGGTGGCACAAGAGAGACAATTGAACTTTCGGCCAATGCTAATGGCATCACAGAAACTCTGCTAACTGCAATTTTAAAAAGTTGCATCTAGCATTCTGTTAATACTAATGGCACCATAGAACTATGCTAACTGAATTTTTAAAAGTTGCACGAGAGAGCCTGTTGAACATTCTGCTAATGCTAGCTCAAAACACATTATGCTAAAGCTTGTGGCATCACAAAACCTAAGATAGCCATATATTAAAAAAGTTGCATGAGAGAGCCTATTACCATCACTTTCAACATTATTTCAGTCATTTCGTGATGAGACCTACTTGTAGCAGATATAGTGCTGCCTCACTGAATTGTCATGTCACAGGTCTTTGACATGACAACCCACCTGGTCACGGATTTACAAGGACAACGAGTTAACCCTTTAGGTTCGGCCTTCAGCGATATGATTAATAAAATACTTCACCTACACATTCAGATGATATTTATGGCATCACAGAACCTATGTGAACTAAAAAATCTCATTTTACCAATGATAGTGTACAAATAAAAACAATAAATATATTTCTTTAATTTCTTTATTTATATATACGTAAAAACCATTTGTTTTTTTGCACATAAGGTACGTCACAAGTCTTAACAAGGCAAATGATCATACAAGTTGACTAATCAGGAAACAAAATACCTATATATTATTCCAAAATGTTACTCATACCTGTAACTGTATTATTTTACAAAAAAACATTCCAATGATAGTATTCTGTATCGTCTCTGCTTTGTAAGATATTTGGTGAAAAATATACCATTTATTTACAAATGTAAGACAATTATCATCAAGACCTCCAAACTTCATTCACATTACCATTTTTGTATCATATTTGGGAGGTAATATATCATCTCCTTATTTGGACACTATGATGGAAGACATTCAAAGCCAGCCTTTCCCAAAATGGAAAGCAAATTGCATTAGATCCATTAAAGTTTACACAAATCTATGTGCTATATTTTTCCTCAGTTCATTATCAAAATAACAAAACTGACATTCAAGTTATGTATTTTCTTTAATTGTTCTATTTTGCAATAACCCTCATCCCCATGTTGAGATGTTGATCCCTGGCATAAGCATCTTCATCAAAAGTATTGCAATATTCATTACCTATCACACTCGCAACAAAATATGTGAAGTCTTCTAAATCTAGAGACATGCATCTAGGTGGTGAGATAGACATGTATTCTGGATTATCCTGAGTTAGAATTATCATCGTGTAGGTTTCAGATAAGAAGGCATTCATAAGCTTAAGCCGATCACTCTCATTCAAATCATCTTTAAGCATTATTTTATCCCAATTCGCAGTCTGTTTCTCATGAGAAGAGAGTGGCAGTCATTTTTTCAATCGATTGGGTCTGCTACAGCCTACACAGATTCGTGTTCAAAAATACAACTAGGAATGAGCAAAACATATTAAATTCATGTTCAAAAATACAACTAGGAAAGAGCAAAACATATCAAATTCATGTTCAAAAATACAACAAGGAAAGAGCAAAAGATATATCTTTGTGAAATCATGTCTTTATGTATTTCGGTGTTTTTCATGATAATCCAGTGGTCCCTCCCCTACACAATGGTTGTCAGACTCATGTCACAAAAGGAAACAATAGCTTGGAAACAATAGCTGCGACCTTGAAAGTTTGGAATTATAACCCTATATAGCACATACTACAATTCGACCAATTAAAATTAATGTATTCTGGGATGACGTGCAACATTAAACCTTGAGGGATTGCCTGTATAAATTATGTTGTTTGGCAGGACTGACCAATATTTCTTTATTGCTCATAATAAAGTAAGAACATGTATTACCATGGTAATTTAACATGCTCAACAAATTATCACAAGTTAATGATTCAAGCAGTCTGACGACACTGTCATGAAAATACATTGTAAAAAATGCAGCACTACAGAATATTGCAAAATGATGTAAATTAAGCATTGTCGTCCATTACTGATTCAGCAATAATGAAGGACCTGCTTCAGGTGATAAGATGGCTTAACTTATTGTTACAGTGGCAAGTGTTGCATGATCAAAGCCTTATATCTAATATCACTTGTCATTTCACATTTAAAAAAAACTAAAGTGAAAAGTCTAAATCTTGTGCAGTTTGACTTGCCTTTTCTCTTTAATGACTCAACGCTGACATAATTTGGATGTGTTTTGTATCATGTAGAAATTAAATTTATGCTCACATTAAATGTTAGGACCCTTAAAGCATTCATAAACCCAGAGATCACAGGCAATTTACAGAGATTTAGGGTATGCTTAAATAATATGTGGACATGAAACTATGATACAAGCAAGCTATCTTACTAAAATCAAACAAACTACACTCACCATGGTTATTGCGTTTTGCTGAAAGTGCAAAGTACTGAGGATATAGTGCTGCCTCACTTACGACAATCATTCCTAAATTTCAAACATTTAAATTCCCATAACTAAAAATCAAATGGCTCGACTATATTAAAGGAGAAAGCCGGTTAAATCAGACCTAGGCATAATCTGATCTGCCCGTCTGGTGAGCATCTGGATCTGAGACAGGCATGCTTCAACTGGACCAGTATTACTGCCAAACCAACCCAGTGCTCAGGATTCCATATACTCCCCGCAGTATGCCGCTTTAGTCGCCTTTTACGACATGCTGAGGGGTATGGAGGTGGGGCTATTCTTTAATCCCCGCACCTACATGGGATACAATATGCGATCAAGCATCATTAAGCTTTTTAATCTCTCAACCAAGGTCCGTTCAAAAGACTTTCCTTTCACACTTAGTTTTGTTTAAGGGAAAGAAAACATCATGAATATCTAATATGTGCTGTGGACCTTTACTTTTGATATAACCTGTCGTGCCTGAAAATGTGTGACCTGGTGGGTTGTCATGTCAAGGACCTTGTGAGATGACACTTCAGGGAAACAGCACTATATCTGCTACAACTAAAAGTCATGAAATATGTAATGACGTCAATGAGAAGTAGCTTTGTTACTATTTACATTCTGAGGTGAGAAAATATATTTGATGCTTGTTTTCAGATACTGGTCACAAAAGGTGAGAAACAGGCTCTGTCTTTTGTTGAATTTTTTAGTTGACATAGAAATTGTATTTACATAGGCAAATTCTGTTAGTCATTAACTTCTGTGTTTATGCATTTAAAAGTTTTTACCGTCTCCCATCATACTTAATTAAAAAAATCTATCCCCATTACACTTTATATCACTGAGTATCATTTGTTTACATCATGTCAATGTCTTTTTTGTTTTTGGTGAATAGGTAGGTTGAAATTAAAAAACCCCTTGCTGACTAAAATTATGAGCAATTTGCGTGTAATGTTCTACTTGTAAACATACTTTAAACAAAAAACTTTTGTTAAAGTTTATGCCATATATTTTTGTCCAGGGTAGGTTGTGACAAAATAGACTTAGATGTGTGCATGACATATTGTTTGCTGGGAACCATATCATTTGGACATTTATCCAATACTCTTTTGGCACCTCGATCAGCGGCCTCATTTCCTTGTATACTAACATGTCTTTGAATTCAATAAAATTTGTTTCTTTATTTTCCAAAGTACAGAGTGTGTGATGTCATTTAAGGATTTTGTAAATAGAATGAGTTTTCTACTCTTCGGCTTTGCAAACAAGGTCATGATTCAGAAAATATTTAAAGAATTGAGAAGTCTTAACATGACCTAATGCTATATATAGCGCATTAAGTTCTGCAGAATAAACTCATGATTTATTTACCAGTTCAGAATAAACATGATTGCTTTGAAAATAGCTACATTATGTAGCAGATCACAAACCCTTGTTACACCAGCACTATAACAATCTGGCCACATTAAGGTATTCACTGACAAGACAATACCGTAACTAAACCTCCTGTGACCCACACCACCCTGTTAATGTGATTACACAATCAGCAAAGACCTTATACAATTGATATATGTTCTTCGCAATCAGACGTGTTGACCAGTTTACATTGCCCAGGCAGTATCAAAAAACACAACTGTAAAAATCAAGCTTTTTGCAGATGACACTAATGTGTTTATCAAAAATCGAATGATAAACATGCTCATGGCTGAGACAAACAAAGTGTTATTAGAGCTAGCTGACTGGTTCATTGAAAATGAACTAAGTCTTAGTATGGAGAAAACACAATACAGCATATTTCACCAGAAAAACAAAAAAGTCCCACAAGAATGTGACACAATCCATTTAGGGCAAAATGAAATAAAGAGAGTCAAAGAGGCACAGTATCTTGGTGCAATTTTAGATGATGAGCTTAGTTGGAATGCTCATGTCAAAAGCCTCATAGGAACTCTAGTAAAATATGCAGGGTCATTAAAGATAATACGTCACTTCTTGCCTGAAAAATGTAAACGACAGCTCTTTTTTGGATTCATCTACAGCAAAATTCAATATGCAATAAAGGTATATGGTCACACCAGCCAAAAGAACATTAAAAATATTCAAACATTACAAAATAGAGTATTAAAAATCCTGTTTTCCAGAGATTGGTACACACCAACAATGGTATTACACAAGGAACTGAAATTGTTAACTGTTAAAGACATTTTTCAATTGCAAATCTGCAAATTTGTCAAAAATCAACATTTAGGCCATCTACCCCATGTGTTTGATGAATATTTTCCTACAAATAACTCAATACATGGTCATAACACAAGAAATTCGAGCAACATGCATGTCATTAGAAAAAGAACAACTGTTGGTCAAAAAACAGTAAAATGCCAAGGTGTCAAAATTTACAACAAGCTTCCTGGTACAGTAAAAAACTGCACTACAATAGAGGGTTTCAAGAGAAAAGCAAAGGAATTCTTTATCTCTTGCTACTAGCTGTTATATAATCACATAACAAACATGCCACTTGTCATACTCTAATATAACTAATATGTTAACATGATATGGTTAAATCATCGTGGTTACCAGCTAGATAAGATTAATCTTTTCTGGTAACCGTTCATTTTCTATATAACTTTCTTATAAGAATTGATCTATATGTAAGTAAAATGTAAACATGTATTATATATCTTAATGTTGTAGAAAATGATAAATAAAAACATTCATTCATTCATTCATTCAAGTGATATGGAGCTGACAAGTTGTGAGGTGTGACAGAAAGGATGATTTATACCTATCTTTTCTTGAGATGAGGTTTGAGTGGATGTTATTGTTAGTTGAGTTATCAATGGGGTGGTGGATGTAGGATTGAATTGTAAAAATGAAATAGGTCTTATCATTTATTGACCAGGTATTATTGATAGGAATTGATCTTGATTTGTTTCTTTGGTCTTTAAACTACCAGGGCGTTTTTTGAAGTGCTAAACTCTGAACATCCTTGCGTGCCTGGGATAAAGCATGTCAAATGTGAGGACAGTTCTGTGAATATGATGGGGGATTACCCTGACAATTCACACATTTCACATAGTTTCTTCAAAACTATGTTGTACTATGTTGTACTCTACAGTAAGTAAGGCAATTCTTTACGCCCTGCATCCACAAGCGGGAAAGATACATTTTTGTAAAAGGTATAACCCTTTATCATGTAGTAATCTGAAGGCGAAGTGTAAATCCTTTTCATTCTGTTTGTTGTTTGAAAAATATAAATAATAAACATACAATGGTCTTCTTTATAATAATCCTTCTCTGACCTGACTAAATCCAAACACATTTTGTTTGCCTCTAATAATTACTTTAAGTGTTATTCACACCTCATCTATCTTATCTCTGACCTAACTAAATCACCCCAATCCGTGCATTTGTAGCTTATTACTATTCACACCTAAAATCATTTTATACTTAAATACAACTTGCATCTACCATATATAATCATCTCATACTCAACTGATCCCAGTTCTATTTTGAACTTCAAATCTGATTATTTGTTTACTACAATTGATAGCCATTAATTGTTTAAGTTTGAAATTCAATACCAACCTTAATCTCATTTAAACCTTAATATCACCAATTTGTCACAATTCGTTAGTCTGTTAGTCTTAATACTGCTAATTTTGAACCATACTGCCATTTCCCTATGATTTGGTACAACAAATTTAATTACATTAATTTGATTCAGCCAATTTACACAATGAATTTAATTTAGTACATTAACTCAGCTGTAATTAATGTAACTGTATCTTGCAATCAACATTAATTCTAACCTATTTAAAGACTATTTTTCTTTTTACTTTACTAAACTTTCCCCAATATTTGACCTTGTCACAATTATCTTAACAGTCTTATTTGTGGTGAGAGCTACCAGCTTTCTGAACTGGAGGTGGCAGATTGTTTTTGCGATGTAATTTGCCTTCTCTCCGGGGTTCCTGAATGCCAATAATGTACGCAATTCTATTCCTTTCTATATTATCGCATATTGTATTAACGTGTACAGTGTTTCATGTTTCTTGTCGATATAACGTTTTGTTGTTGCCGTTTTTGCACTGACTGACCTCATTGTGTCGGTGAAGCAATCATTCATTGTGTTGTATATGATATCATGAAATTGTACAGTGCGTAAGAGCGATATTTACCACGCTACACTCGTCGGTTTTAATGTTATATACCTTCAAATTATGTAACAAACTTCTTGTGCGTTTCGTGCCACTAAAACTAAATTTAGCAGTTTCAAGCCAGCAACTGTTTGGTCATTCGCTTCACATAAATGATTTGTCTCCTGACAATTGTGTGTGTGTGATAGATGGAGTCAAGCTGTGATAGAACCAAAACAAATTCATTTATGCTGATGTTGACTCATTTCATTGATGTTGATGAAGACTGATTTTATTGATGTTGATGAAGGCTGATTTTATTGATGTTGATGAAGGCTGATTTTATTGATGTTGATGTTGATGAAGGCTGATTTTATTGATGTTGATGAATGCTGATTTTATTGATGTTGATGTTGATGAATGCTGATTTTATTGATGTTGATGTTGATGAAGGCTGATTTTATTGATGTTGATGTTGATGAAGGCTGATTTTATTGATGTTGATGAAGGCTGATTTTATTGATGTTGATGTTGATGAAGGCTGATTTTATTGATGTTGATGGAGGCTGATTTAGTTGATGTTGATGTTGATGGAGGCGGATTTAGTTGATGTTGATGTTGATGGAGGCTGATTCAGTTGATGTTGATGTTGATGAAGGCTGATTTTATTGATGTTGATGAAGGCTGATTTTATTGATGTTGATGTTGATGAAGGCTGATTTTATTGATGTTGATGAAGGCTGATTTTATTGATGCTGATGTTGATGAAGGCTGATTTTGTTGATGTTGATGGAGGCTGATTTTATTCTGATGTTGATGGAGGCTTATTTAGTTGATGTTGATGGAGACTGATTATATTGATGTTGATGTTGAATGAATGAATGAATGAATGGTTGCTTAGAGGCACATCAACCACTAAGGTTATTTAGTGCCTAAAAATGGTAAAAATGAATGAATGAATGGTTTCACATTGACACAATAAAGTGCCAAAACAGTAAAAATAGAAACATAATATTGACTAGAAACAAAATGTAAATGTTAATACAATATGTAGATAACACAAGAATTTATCAACTGTGAACAGCATTTATATAATATCAATCAAATGAATGAATGAATGAATGAATGGTTGCTTAGAGGCACATCAACCACTAAGGTTATTTAGTGCCTAAAAATGGTAAAAATGAATGAATGGTTTCACATTAACACAATAAAGTGCCAAAACAGTAAAAATAGAAACGTAATATTGACTAGAAACAAAATGTAAATGTTAATACAATATGTAGATAACACAAGAATTTATCAACTGTGAACAGCATTTATATAATATCAATCAAATATAATAAATATGGATGATTTGTTTAAAAGACTTTATCAGTATGATGTTTTGCAGTTCTTGATAAATAAGTCAATGACATAAATAAACAAAAGCTCTGCCCTTAAAACTGATTATAAAGTCCTATGTGGGTTAAAAACGATACTATCACAGAAGTATCTACAGTATCAAATAACGTATGTAAATCTTGTACATTAAAATATTGAGTTCTTATAATATCAAAATCGATACACTCAATTAAAATATGTTTAATAGTCAAAGCCCTTTGACAACCAATACATTCCGGTTGATCTTCACCTTTAAGCAGATAACAGTGCGTCAAATGACTATGACCTATTCTTATACGGGTTAAAACTGACTCTTCTCTACGGTTAATTCTAATAGCACCTTTAGTTTTGCCTAGAATGGGCTTAATTTCATGTAATTTATTAAAAATAGCTTCGTTCCAGCGTAATTGCCATTTAGAACGTAAAAAAACAGTAATATATTTCTTAAATTCTGTATAAGGTATTAGCATATTTATTGGCCGCTTATCCAATGCTGCCTTGGCAGCTTGGTCCGCAGCCTCATTTCCAAGGATTCCAATATGACTGGGAATCCAGTAAAAACGAATCTCTTTATTTTCCTCAGTACAGAGTTTATGATACCGTTCAAGGATATTTAAAATAAATGGATTTTTCCAATCCTTGGCTTTCAATGCTTGTAAACAAGACAAAGAATCAGAAAATATTAAAAATTTCCGATGTGGAGACGTCTCCACATGATCTAAAGCTAGGTATAAAGCATGAAGTTCTGCAGAATAAATAGATGATTTATTTGGCAGACGTTCTGAATAAATATGATTGCCCTTAACAGCAGCTGCAGCAGCCTTGTCATCATCAAATGATCCATCAGTGTAAATACACTGATATCCAGTGAAGATAGATTTTATTTCATTATATCTATTTATATACAGGGATGGATCGGTTGAGTATTTCTTTAATTCCGTCATGGCTAAATTAATATTTAAAGTTTCATAGGTCCATGGAGGTGTTTCTGGATATTGAAATTTAGCTATTTGATTCGGATTTAAATTTAAGGATTGTAAAGATTCCTTGATGCGAAGGCCAAAAGTTGGTATTGTATTTGGTTTATTTTCCAAAAGATCAACATAATTTGGATTGAATATAATATCATGTGCAGGATTGTCTGGACAAGCTGCAATTTTTGCAGCATACTGAAGGGCAAGCTTTTCTCTTCTTAAATCAAGAGGCAGTTCATCTGCCTCAACTGCCAAGCTATCTGCAGGCGAGGTACGAAATGCACCAAGGCATAATCTTAACCCTTGATTTTGTACAGTATCAAGCATTTTAATATAAGATGGGCGTGCTGATCCATATATCATACACCCATAATCAAGCTTAGAACGTACCAGCGCTCTGTATAATTGCAATAAAATATTGCGGTCCCCTCCCCAATCGGTATGGGCAAGAACCCGTAATAAATCTAATGCCTTCTGGCATTTCTTTTTAACGTATTTAATGTGAGGAATAAAAGATAATTTCCTGTCAAAAATAAGTCCAAGAAACTTGGTTTCTTCGACAACAGGTATCCGAGTTTGACCTAAATAAAGATCAGGATCTGGGTGAACCTTCCATTTTTTACAAAAGTGCATACACACAGTTTTCTTTAAAGAAAACTTAAATCCATTATGATCAGCCCATTCTTTTAATCTATTTAAGTGTTGTTGGAGCTGTCGTTCTATTGTATGCATGCTTGTGGACCTGTAGCTTAA
This sequence comes from Amphiduros pacificus, assembly GCA_949316495.1. Lineage (NCBI taxonomy): Eukaryota > Metazoa > Annelida > Polychaeta > Phyllodocida > Hesionidae > Amphiduros > Amphiduros pacificus. The sequence continues at coordinate 5,707,067 of OX439004.1, forward strand.
GTTGAAATCATCAACAAAAAGTGAGCAATCTGCTCCAGGCCTCATACAATCAACAATGCTGTTAATTTTAATAATAAAAAGGGTCACTGACAATATACTTCCCTGTGGAACACCCATTTCCTGATCAAAAGCATCAGAGAGTGATGCACCCACTCGAACTTTAAAATGTCTGTTTGATAGAAAATTTTGAATAAAAAGGGGTAAACGACCCCTTAATCCCATATCATATAAATCGCTCATTATCCCATATTTCCATGTGGTGTCATATGCCTTTTCTAAATCAAAGAAAATACTCACCACATGCTCACCTTTTATAAAACCCTCTCTTATAAATGTCTCTAAACGTACCAGGTGGTCAATGGTACTTCGAGTTTTTCTAAAGCCACTTTGTGCAACAGAAATATAAGCTGCAGTTTCCAAAAACCAAACTAAACGCTCGTTAATCATTCGTTCCATTGATTTACAAATACAACTTGTTAAAGCAATGGGACGATAATTATTTGAATCTGATGAATCTTTGCCAGGTTTGGGAATGGGAATGATAGTGGCTTCCCTCCATGAAGGAGGAAAATCACCGCTTTCCCAAATTGTATTAAAAATATCTAAAAGATGCCCAAGTGATTGGTCAGGGAGATGTTTAAGGATTTGGTAGTGAATTTGATCAGGTCCAGGAGCAGTATCATGAGATTTATCCAAAGCAAGTTTTAAATCTTCTAATGTAAATGATTTATTATATACTTCCAAGTTATGGGATATAAAATTTAGTTGGTTTCTTTCTTTTCTAGTTTTTATTTGTTGAAATTTGGCAGAATAATTATTGGATGAGGAATTTTTTGAAATGGTTTGACCTATTGTGTTGCCTATTTCGGTGGGATTTGTAATTAATTGGCCATTTTGATTTAGATGTTTGATCCTTGCTCCACCTCCCTTCCCAGTAATTTTACGCACCATATCCCAGCATTTCTTAATTGGTGAACGTGTATTTAATTTAGAAACATAATCTTTCCAGCTTTTTCTTTTGCTTATTTTAATAATATAACGGGCTTTAGCTCTTTTTACTCGAAATTGGTGCAAATTATATTGAGTTGGCTGTCGATTAAATTTTTTCAGAGCTTTTTTGCGCTCCTTGACAGCTTTTTTGCACTCATCATTAAACCAGGGTTTTTCTTTAATTTTAGAATTTGGCTTTGATTTGGGAATACACCCATCAGCAATATCATACAATGTATCTGTAAAAACTTGAAGAGGATCATCTACATTGTTAAAAAGTTCTGGAGTTATTCTATTGAAACAGGATGTTTGAAATTTTGCCCAATTGGCTTTATGAAATTTCCACTTGGGGATTCTTTCATCTGGTGGAGGAAAATGGTTATTTAAAATAATGGGGTAATGATCGCTACCCCATTGATCTTCCTCTACTTCCCAGGAATAATCTAAAAATAAATTTGGAGTGCACATGGAGAGATCTATTGATGTTAAAGAGCCTGTAGCAGGGTGTAAATATGTCGGAGAATCGTCATTCCAAAGGCACAAACTATTATTATTTAAAAAATCTTCTATTATACGTCCTTTGGCATCAGTATTATTTCTGCCACCCCAAAGATAGTTGTGTGCATTAAAGTCACCAACCAACATATATGGCTGTGGCAGCTGGGTTACCAAATTATTTAAATCTGTAATATTAACTGGCTCACTAGGTGGTAGATATATTGAACATATAGTTAATGTATTGTGCAGGGTAACCCTGACTGCAGAAGTTTGTAAATTAGTATTTAAAGTTATTTTACTCTGGGGTATACAGGATTTAACAAAAATAGAAACTCCGCCATGTGCTCGGTCCATTGCATCTATTGAACCAACTTTATTATAAGGTACATATCCCTTAAATGTCGTTGACTTATCTTTAAAATTAGTTTCCTGTAAACAAATAACAGATGCATTATATTTTTGGGCTAATAACTCCAGTTCTGGCCTGTTTGCCTCAAATCCTCTACAATTCCATTGTATGATATTGCCGATAGCCATATTAAGAATAATGAGAAAAAATATATGATTTAGCATAATCACTTGTTAAGTTTACGATTATGCTTGGAGTGCACAGGAGTAAAATTCACATCTGGAGGATCACCTGTGTCCATCCTTTCCAAGGATTTACTTCTATTTATCTTACTTTTTACTTGATCTTTGCTTTCTTTTTTGTCTGATTTATGTATTGTTCTATTACTATTGATACTTTTATTATTGGATGATGTGGAGGGAGTTTGTGAAGAGGGTTTAGTGGATGTTGCTGTTGGTTGAGGTATTACTGGGATAGTGGATGTCGTGGTCTGAGTAGATGTAGCTGAAGATTTTGAGGTTTTTGTGAAAAAGGAATAATTTTTGTCATCGATTGGCCATGTAATTTCGGTCTGAATTGCTATTGATTTTGTTTCTTTAGGTTTTACAGAGCTGGCATAAGATGTCGTTGTTGTGTTCAAACTTTCTACTCGCTTCCGTGCCTCTGGAAAAGGTATATTTTCAGTGTGTCGTATTCGCTGAATTTCCTTCTCTTTTAAAAAGGAAGGACAATTCCGCGAATACGATGGATGATTTCCTTGGCAATTGACACATTTTATTATATTTGAAGAACAATCGTCTCCACTGTGCTGAGCGGTACATTTTGGACATGTTTCATTACCTTTACATCGATCAGATCCATGTCCATATCTCTGACACTTGAAGCAGCGCAGAGGGTTTGGAATAAATACATCAACTCTAACGTTCAAATATCCAACTTTAATAGATGTTGGAAGCTGCGCTGCTTCAAATGTCAGAATAAACGTATTGATAGGAATTTTGACACCGTCCTTTTTTATAAATATCCGCTTGCATTGAACAACATCCTGGTCTTTGAGCTCATCCACTATCTCCTCCTCAGAAACTCCCACTAAATCTGGGCATCTGATTACTCCTTTTTTATTGTTGAGAGTTTTGTGAGCTGTTATAATAACAGGAACTGTGGCCAACATTCGGCATCGTAGTAGATTGTCCGCATGGCTTTTCCGCTCAACCTCAATCAATAATTTATTTCCCATCTTTTTAACGGTTTTTGGTACCCCGGCAATGCCTTGTATCCCCTTTGCAATTGCAAAGGGGGACATTTTTGCCAGGGTATGTTCAGCATCGGAACTTTCCGCAATTAAAAATCTAGGCCATTTTTCTATTTTGTTTGAATCATCGTCGCTGTCTATGTCATTCCTTGGTCGTTTTTGTTTGTTTTGCGCCATGTGTGTTTTTTTATATTTCATCAGTTAGGTCCCCTACCCACCACGGAGCCCAACAAGGGGACGCCTTTCTGGGCCGGTAACTCCAAGCCCTGACGCCGTGAGGATACCCAACATGACATACTCTAAGAATAAAAACTCCACCCTTTCGGATTTTATTTATATCCCTCGATTGACCCAATCAGCAGTAATCTCCTTTCAGCAAATATTTATCAAAATTTTTTAAATTATTCCTAAATTTCAAACACTGAAATTATCATTAATAAAAATCTAATAGCCAGAATATATTAAAGGAAATATACCACAAGCCGGTTAAATCAGATCCAGGCCTAATCTGATCTGCCTGTCTGGTGAACATTTGGATCCAAGACAGGCGTGTTGCAACTGGACCGGTATTACTGCCAAACCAGCCCAGTGCTCAGCCCGTCAGGATTCCATATCCTCCCCGACACAGGTCGCATCCCACGGCAAACAGGACGCCCCTTTAGTCGCCTTTTACGACATGCTGGGGGGCAGTGGGGCTATTCTTTAATCCCCGCACCCACAGGGGAGATATCAATCAAATATAATAAATATGTATAATTTGTTTAAAAGACTTTATCAGTATGATGTTTTGCAGTTCTTGATAAATAAGTCAATGACATAAATAAACAAAAGCTCTGCCCTTAAAACTGATTATAAAGTCCTATGTGAGTTAAAAACGATACTATCACAGAAGTATCTACAGTATCAAATAACGTATGTAAATCTTGTACATTAAAATATTGAGTTCGTATAATATCAAAATCGATACACTCAATTAAAATATGTTTAATAGTCAAAGCCCTTTGACAACCAATACATTCCGGTTGATCTTCACCTTTAAGCAGATAACAGTGCGTCAAATGACTATGTCCTATTCTTATACGGGTTAAAACAGACTCTTCTCTACGGTTAATTCTAATAGCACCTTTAGTTTTGCCTAGAACGGGCTTAGTTTCATGTAATTTATTAAAAATAGCTTCGTTCCATCGCAACTGCCATTTAGAACGTAAAAAAACAGTAATATATTTCTTAAACTCTGTATATGGAATAAGTAAATCTATTGGGCGTTTGTCCAATGCTGCTTTGGCAGCTTGGTCAGCGGCCTCATTTCCATGGATTCCAATGTGACTGGGGATCCAATAAAAACGTATTTCTTTATTTTCTTCTGTACAGAGTCTATGATACCGTTCGAGAATTTTGTAAATAAAGGGATTTTTCCAATCCTTTGCTTTCAATGCTTGTAAACAAGACAAAGAATCAGAAAAAATTAAAAATGTTTGATGTGGAGAAGTCTCCACATGATCCAAAGCAAGGTACAAAGCATGTAGTTCTGCAGAAAAAATCGATGATTTATTTGGCAGACGTTCTGAATAAATATGATTGCCCTTAACAGCAGCTGCAGCAGCCTTCTCATCATCAAATGGTCCATCAGTGTATATACACTGATAGCCAGTGAAAATAGATTTAATTTCTTTATATCTATTTATATAAAGGGATGGATCGGTTGAGTATTTCTTTAATTCTGACATGGCTACATTGATATTTAAAGTTGCATAGGTCCATGGAGGTGTTTCAGGATATTGAAATTTAGCTACGTGATTCGGACTTAAATTAGATTGTAAAGATTCTTTAATGCGAATGCCAAAAGTTGGTATTGTATTTGGTTTATTTTCAAAAAGATCAACATAATTTGGATTATATACAGTATCATGGGCAGGATTGTCTGGACAAGCTGCAATTTTTGCAGCATACTGAAGGGCAAGCTTTTCTCTTCTTAAATCAAGAGGCAGCTCATCTGCCTCAACTGCCAAGCTATCTGCAGGCGATGTACGAAATGCACCAAGGCAAAGTCGTAAACCTTGATTTTGTATAGGATCAAGCATTTTAATATAAGATGGACGTGCTGATCCATATACCATACACCCATAATCAAGCTTAGAACGTACCAATGCTCTATACAATTGTAATAAAATATTACGGTCCCCTCCCCAATCGGTATGGGCAAGAACCCGTAATAAATCTAATGCCTTCTGGCATTTCTTCTTAACGTATTTAATGTGGGGAATAAAAGATAATTTTCTGTCAAAAATAAGTCCAAGAAACTTGGTTTCTTCGACAACAGGTATCCGAGTTTGGCCTAAATAAAGATCAGGATCTGGGTGAACCTTCCATTTTTTTACAAAAGTGCATACACATAGTTTTCTTTAAAGAAAATTTAAATCCGTTATGATCAGCCCATTCTTGTAATCTATTTAAGTGTTGTTGGAGCTGTCGTTCTATTGTATGCATGCTTGTGGACCTGTAGCTTAAGTTGAAATCATCAACAAAAAGTGAGCAATCTGCTCCAGGCCTCATACAATCAACAATGCTGTTAATTTTAATAATAAAAAGGGTGACTGATAATATACTTCCCTGTGGAACACCCATTTCCTGATCAAAAGCATCAGAAAGTGATGAACCAACTCGGACCCTGAAATGTCTATTTGACAAAAAAATTTGAATAAAAAGGGGTAAACGACCTCTTAATCCCATATCATATAAATCGCTCATTATTCCAAATTTCCATGTAGTATCGTACGCTTTCTCTAAATCAAAGAAAATGCTAACCACATGCTCACCTTTTAAAAAACCCTCTCTTACAAATGTCTCTAAACGTACCAGGTGGTCAATGGTACTTCGAGTTTTTCTAAAGCCACTTTGTGCAACAGAAATAAAAGCCGCAGTTTCCAAAAACCAAATTAAACGCTCGTTTATCATTCGTTCCATTGTCTTACAAATACAACTTGTTAAAGCAATGGGACGATAATTATTTGAATCTGATGAGTCTTTGCCAGGTTTGGGAATGGGAATGATAGTGGCTTCCCTCCAGGAAGGAGGAAAATCACCATTTTCCCAAATTTGATTAAAAATATCTAAAAGATGCCCAAGTGATTGGTCAGGGAGGTGTTTAAGGATTTGGTAGTGAATTTGATCAGGTCCAGGAGCAGTATCATGAGATTTATCCAAAGCAAGTTTCAAATCTTCTATTGTAAATGATTTATTATATTCTTCCAAGTTATGGGATATAAAATTTAGTTGGTTTCTTTCTTTTCTATTTTTTATTTGTTGAAATTTGGCAGAATAATTATTGGATGAGGAATTCTTGGAAATTGTTTGACCTATTGTGTTACCTATTTCGGTGGGATTTGTAATTAATTGACCATTATGATTAAGATGTTTGATCCTTGCTCCACCTCCCTTCCCAGTAATTTTACGCACCATATCCCAGCATTTTTTAATTGGTGAACGTGTATTTAATTTAGAAACATAATCTTTCCAACTTTTTCTTTTGCTTATTTTAATAATATAACGGGCTTTAGCTCTTTTTATACGAAATTGGTGCAAATTATATTGAGTTGGCTGTCGATTAAATTTTTTTAAACCTTTTTTCCGCTCCTTGACAGCTTTTTTGCACTCATCATTAAACCAGGGTTTTTCTTTAATTTTGGAATTTGACTTTGATTTGGGAATACACCCATCAGCAATATCATACAATGTATCTGTAAAAACTTGAAGAGGATCATTTACATTGTTTAAAATTTCTGGAGTTATTCTATTATAACAGGATGTTTGAAATTTTGCCCAATCGGCTTTATGAAACTTCCACTTGGGAATTCGTTCGTCTGGTGGAGGAAAATGGTTATTTAGAATAATGGGGTAATGATCACTACCCCATTGATCTTCCTCTACTTCCCAGGAGTAGTCTAAAAATAAATTTGGAGTGCACATGGAGAGATCTATTGATGTTAAAGAGCCTGTAGCTGGATGTAAATAGGTTGGAGAATCGTCATTCCAAAGGCACAAACTATTGTTATTTAAGAAATCTTCTATTATACGTCCTTTGGCATCAGTATTGTTTCTACCACCCCAAAGATAGTTGTGAGCATTAAAGTCACCAACTAACATATATGGCTGTGGCAGCTGGGTTACCAAATTATTTAAATCTGTAATATTAACTGGCTCACTAGGTGGTAGATATATTGAACATATAGTTAATGTATTGTGCAGGGTAACCCTGACTGCAGAAGCTTGTAAATTAGTATTTAAAGTTATTTTACTCTGGGGTATACAGGATTTAACAAAAATAGAAACTCCGCCATGTGCTCGGTCCATTGCATCTATTGAACCAACTTTAATATAAGGTACATATCCCTTAAATGTTGTTGAGTTATCTTTAAAATTAGTTTCCTGTAAACAAATAACAGATGCATTATATTTTTGGGCTAATAACTCCAGTTCTGGCCTGTTTGCCTCAAATCCTCTACAATTCCATTGTATGATATTGCCGATAGCCATATTAAGAATAATGAGAAAAAATATATGATCTAACATAATCACTTGTTAATTTTACGATTATGCTTCGAGTGCACAGGTGTAAAATACATATCCGGAGGATCACCTGTGTCCATCCTTTCTAAGGATTTAGTTCTATTTATCTTACTTTTAACTTGTTCTTTGATTTCTTTTTTGTCTGATTTATGTACTGGTCTATTACTATTGATGCCTTTATTATTGGATGATGTAGAGGGAGCCTGTGAAGAGGGTTTAGTGGATGTTGTTATTGGTTGAGTTACTACTGGGATAGTGGGGGTCTGAGTCTGAGTAGACGTTGCTGAAGATTTAGAAGATTTGGTAAAAAAGGAATAATTTTTGTCATTGATTGGCCATGTAATTTCGGTCTGAATTGCTATTGATTTTGTTTCTTTAGGTTTTACAGAGCTGGCATAAGATGTCTTTGTTATGTTTAAACTTTCTACTCGCTTCCGTGCCTCTGGAAAAGGTATATTTTCAGTGTGTCGTATTCGCTGAACTTCCTTCTCTTTTAAAAAGGAAGGACAATTCCGCGAATACGATGGATGATTGCCTTGGCAGTTGACACATTTTATCATATTTGAAGAACAATCGTCTCCACTGTGCTGAGCTGTACATTTTGGACATGTTACATCACCTTTACATCGATCAGATCCATGTCCATACCTCTGACACTTGAAGCAGCGCAGAGGATTTGGAATAAATACATCAACTCTAACATTCAAATATCCAACTTTAATAGATGTTGGGAGCTGCGCTGCTTCAAATGTCAGAATAAACGTATTGATAGGAATTTTGACATCATCCTTTTTGATAAATATCCGCTTACATTGCACAACATCCTGGTCTTTGAGCTCATCCACTATCTCCTCCTCAGAAACTCCCGCTAAATCAGGGCATCTGATTACTCCTTTTTTATTGTTGAGAGTTTTGTGAGCCGTTATAATAACAGGAACTGTGGCCAACATTCGGCATCGTAGTAGATTGTCCGCATGGCTTTTCCGCTCAACCTCAATCAATAACTTACTTCCCATCTTTTTAACTGTTTTCGGCACCCCGGCAATGCCTTGAATCCCCTTTGCAATTGCAAAGGGGGACATTTTTGCCAGGGTATGTTCAGCATCGGAACTTTCCGCAATTAAAAATCTCGGCCATTTTTCTGATTTATTTGAATCGTCATCACTGTCTATGTCATTCCTAGGTCGTTTTTGTTTGTTTTGCGCCATGTGTGTTATTTTAAATTTCATCAGTTAGGTCCCCTACCCACCACGGAGCCCAACAAGGGGACGCCTTTCTGGGCCGGTAACTCCAAGCCCTGACGCCATGAGGATACCCAACATGACATACTCTAAGAATAAAAACTCCACCCTTTCGGATTTTATTTATATCCCTCGATTGACCCAATTAGCAGTAATCACCTTTCAGCAAATATTTATCAAAAATTTTAAAATTATTCCTAAACTTCAAACATTGAAATTATCATTAATAAAAATCAAATATCCAGAATATAAGGAAATATACTACAAGCCGGTTAAATCAGATCCAGGCCTAATCTGATCTGCCTGTCTGGTGAACATTTGGATCCAAGACAGGCGTGTTGCAACTGGACCGGTATTACTGCCAAACCAGCCCAGTGCTCAGCCCGTCAGGATTCCATATCCTCCCCGACACAGGTCGCATCCCACGGCAAACAGGACGCCCCTTTAGTCGCCTTTTACGACATGCTGGGGGGCAGTGGGGCTATTCTTTAATCCCCGCACCCACAGGGGAGTGTTGATGTTGATAAAGGCTCATTTTATTGATGTTTATGTTCATGGAGGCTGATTTTATTGAAGCTCCTGTTGGCCGATTTTGTTGATACTGATGTGGGCCGATTTTGTTGATTCTGATGTGGTCCGATTTTGTTGATTCTGATGTGGGCCGATTTTGTTGATTCTGATGTGGTCCGATTTTGTTGATTCTGATGTGGGCCGATTTTGTTGATACTGAGGGAGGCTGAGTTTGTTCGTGTTGAGTTAGGCTGCGCCCCTTATGCTTTTTTCTCTGAGGGCGGAATGCAAATTGTTTTTTGCTGAGTAAAATTATATATGTAGATAGAGATGTTGATACCTAAAATTTATAACCATGGTTATGACATATGCTCAACAGAGTTCTGGAATCAAAAGTATGAATGAATGGTGCTTAGAGGCACATCAACCACTAAGGTTATTTAGTGCCTAAAAATGGTAAAAATGAATGAATGAATGTTTTCACATTGACACAATAAAGTGCCAAAACAGTAAAAATAGAAACGTAATATTGACTAGAAACAAAATGTAAATGTTAATACAATATGTAGATAACACAAGAATTTATCAACTGTGAACAGCATTTATATAATATCAATCAAATATAATAAATATGTATAATTTGTTTAAAAGACTTTATCAGTATGATGTTTTGCAGTTCTTGATAAATAAGTCAATGACATAAATAAACAAAAGCTCTGCCCTTAAAACTGATTATAAAGTCCTATGTGAGTTAAAAACGATACTATCACAGAAGTATCTACAGTATCAAATAACATATGTAAATCTTGTACATTAAAATATTGAGTTCGTATAATATCAAAATCGATACACTCAATTAAAATATGTTTAATAGTCAAAGCCCTTTGACAACCAATACATTCCGGTTGATCTTCACCTTTAAGCAGATAACAGTGCGTCAAATGACTATGACCTATTCTTATACGGGTTAAAACTGACTCTTCTCTACGGTTAATTCTAATAGCACCTTTAGTTTTGCCTAGAACGGGCTTAATTTCACGTAGTTTATTAAAAATAGCTTCGTTCCAGCGTGATTGCCACTTAGAACGTAAAAAAACAGTAATATATTTCTTAAATTCTGTATAAGGTATAAACATATTTATTGGCCGCTTATCCAATGCTGCCTTGGCAGCTTGGTCCGCAGCCTCATTTCCAAGGATTCCAATATGACTGGGAATCCAGTAAAAACGAATCTCTTTATTTTCCTCAGTACAGAGTTTATGATACCGTTCAAGGATATTTAAAATAAATGGATTTTTCCAATCCTTGGCTTTCATTGCTTGTAAACAAGACAATGAATCACAAAATATTAAAAATTTTCGATGTGGAGAAGTCTCCACATGATCTAAAGCTAGGTATAAAGCATGAAGTTCTGCAGAATAAATAGATGATTTATTTGGCAGACGTTCTGAATAAATATGATTGCCCTTAACAGCAGCTGCAGCAGCCTTGTCATCATCAAACGATCCATCAGTGTATATACACTGATATCCAGTGAAGATAGATTTTATTTCATTATATCTATTTATATACAGGGATGGATCGGTTGAGTATTTCTTTAATTCCGTCATGGCTAAATTAATATTTAAAGTTTCATAGGTCCATGGAGGTGTTTCTGGATATTGAAATTTAGCTATTTGATTCGGATTTAAATTTAAGGATTGTAAAGATTCTTTAATGCGAATGCCAAAAGTCGGTATTGTATTTGGTTTATTTTCAAAAAGATCAACATAATTTGGATTAAATACAGTATCATGTGCAGGATTGTCTGGACAAGCTGCAATTTTTGCAGCATACTGAAGGGCAAGCTTTTCTCTTCTTAAATCAAGAGGCAGTTCATCTGCCTCAACTGCCAAGCTATCTGCAGGCGAGGTACGAAATGCACCAAGGCATAATCTTAAACCTTGATTTTGTACAGGATCAAGCATTTTAATATAAGATGGGCGTGCTGATCCATATATCATACACCCATAATCAAGCTTAGAACGTACCAGCGCTCTGTATAATTGCAATAAAATATTGCGGTCCCCTCCCCAATCGGTATGGGCAAGAACCCGTAATAAATCTAATGCCTTCTGGCATTTCTTTTTAACGTATTTAATGTGAGGAATAAAAGATAATTTCCTGTCAAAAATAAGTCCAAGAAACTTGGTTTCTTCGACAACAGGTATCCGAGTTTGACCTAAATAAAGATCAGGATCTGGGTGAACCTTCCATTTTTTACAAAAGTGCATACACACAGTTTTCTTTAAAGAAAACTTAAATCCATTATGATCAGCCCATTCTTGTAATCTATTTAAGTGTTGTTGGAGCTGTCGTTCTATTGTATGCATGCTTGTGGACCTGTAGCTTAAGTTGAAATCATCAACAAAAAGTGAGCAATCTGCTCCAGGCCTCATACAATCAACAATGCTGTTAATTTTAATAATAAAAAGGGTGACTGACAATATACTTCCCTGTGGAACACCCATTTCCTGATCAAAAGCATCAGAAAGTGATGAACCAACTCGGACCCTGAATTGTCTATTTGACAAAAAATTTTGAATAAAAAGGGGTAAACGACCCCTTAATCCCATATCATATAAATCGCTCATTATTCCAAATTTCCATGTAGTATCGTACGCTTTCTCTAAATCAAAGAAAATGCTAACCACATGCTCACCTTTTAAAAAACCCTCTCTTATAAATGTCTCTAAACGTACCAGGTGGTCAATGGTACTTCGAGTTTTTCTAAAGCCACTCTGTGCAACAGAAATATAAGCTGCAGTTTCTAAAAACCAAACTAAACGCTCATTAATCATTCGCTCCATTGTTTTACAGATACAACTGGTTAAAGCAATGGGGCGATAATTATTTGAATCTGAGGAGTCCTTGCCAGGCTTAGGAATGGGAATAATAGTGGCTTCACTCCATGAAGGAGGAAAAACTCCATTTTCCCAAATATTATTAAAAATATTTAAAAGATGCCCAAGTGATTGATCAGGGAGGTGTTTAAGGATTTGGTAGTGAATTTGATCAGGCCCAGGAGCGGTATCATGAGATTTATTCAAAGCAAGTTTCAAATCATCTATTGTAAATGATTTATTATATTGTTCCAAGTTATGAGATATAAAATTTAGTTGGTTTCTTTCTTTTCTATTTTTTATTTGTTGAAATTTTGCAGAATAATTATTGGATGAGGAATTCTTGGAAATTGTTTGACCTATTGTGTTACCTATTTCAGTGGGATTTGTAATTAATTGGCCATTATGAGTTAGATGTTTGATCCTTGCTCCACCTCCCTTCCCCGAAATTTTACGCACCATATCCCAGCATTTTTTAATCGGTGTACGCGTATTTAATTTGGAAACATAATCCTTCCAACTTTTTCTTTTGCTTATTTTAATAATATAACGGGCTTTAGCTCTTTTAACTCGAAATTGGTGCAAATTATATTGAGTTGGCTGTCGATTAAATTTTTTCAGAGCTTTTTTGCGCTCCTTGACAGCTTTTTTGCACTCATCATTAAACCAGGGTTTTTCTTTAATTTTAGAATTTGGCTTTGATTTGGGAATACACCCATCAGCAATATCATACAATGTATCTGTAAAAACTTGAAGAGGATCATTTACATTGTTAAAAAGTACTGGAGTTATTCTATTGAAACAGGATGTTTGAAATTTTGCCCAATCGGCTTTATGAAATTTCCACTTGGGGATTCTTTCATCTGGTGGAGGAAAATGGTTATTTAAAATAATGGGGTAGTGATCACTACCCCATTGATCTTCCTCTACTTCCCAGGAATAGTCTAAAAATAAATTTGGAGTGCACATGGAGAGATCTATTGATGTTAAAGAGCCTGTAGCAGGATGTAAATAGGTTGGAGAATCGTCATTCCAAAGGCACAAACTATTGTTATTTAAGAAATCTTCTATTATACGTCCTTTGGCATCAGTATTGTTTCTGCCACCCCAAAGATAGTTGTGAGCATTAAAGTCACCAACTAGCATATACGGTTGTGGCAGCTGAGTTATTAAGTTATTTAAATCTGTAATATTTATTGGTTCACTTGGTGGCAAATATACTGAACATATTGTTAATGTATTGTGCAGGGTAATCCTGACTGCAGAAGTTTGTAAATTAGTATTTAATGTCACTTTACTTTGGGGTATACAGGATTTAACAAAAATAGAAACTCCGCCATGTGCTCGGTCCATTGCATCTATTGAACCAACTTTATTATAAGGTACATATCCCTTAAATGTTGTTGAGTTATCTTTAAAATTAGTTTCCTGTAAACAAATAACAGATGCATTATATTTTTGGGCTAATAACTCCAGTTCTGGTCTGTTTGCCTCAAATCCTCTACAATTCCATTGTATGATATTGCCGATAGCCATATTAAGAATAATGAGAAAAAATATATGATTCAGCATAATCACTTATTAAGTTTACGATTATGCTTTGAGTGCACAGGAGTAAAATTCATATCCGGAGGATCACCTGTGTCCATCCTTTCTAAGGATTTAGTTCTATTAATTTTACTTTTAACTTGATCTTTGATTTCTTTTTTGTCTGATTTGTGTCTATTGCTATTGATACTTGTATTATTGGATGATGTGGAGGGAGTTTGTGAAGAGGGTTTAGTGGATGTTGCTGTTGGTGGAGTTATAACTGGGATAGTGGATGTTGTAGTCTGAGTTGATGTTGCTGAAGATTTAGAGGTTTTTGTAAAAAAGGAATAATTTTTGTCATTGATTGGCCATGTTATTTCGGTTTGAATCGCTATTGATTTGGTTTCTTTTGTTTTTACAGTGCTAGCATAGGATGTTTTTGTATTGTTCAAACTTTCTACACGTTTACGTGCCTCAGGAAAAGAAATGTTTTCAGTGTGGCGTATTCGCTGAATTTCCTTCTCTTTTAAAAAGGAAGGACAATTCCGCGAATACGATGGATGATTGCCTTGGCAATTGACACATTTTATTATATTTGAAGAACAATCGTCTCCACTGTGCTGAGCGGTACATTTTGGACATGTTTCATTACCTTTACATCGATCAGATCCATGTCCATACCTCTGACACTTGAAGCAGCGCAGAGGGTTTGGAATAAATACATCAACTCTAACGTTCAAATATCCAACTTTAATAGATGTTGGAAGCTGCGCTGCTTCAAATGTCAGAATAAACGTATTGATAGGAATTTTGACACCGTCCTTTTTTATAAATATCCGCTTGCATTGAACAACATCCTGGTCTTTGAGCTCATCCACTATCTCCTCCTCAGAAACTCCCACTAAATCTGGGCATCTGATTACTCCTTTTTTATTGTTGAGAGTTTTGTGAGCTGTTATAATAACAGGAACTGTGGCCAACATTCGGCATCGTAGTAGATTGTCCGCATGGCTTTTCCGCTCAACCTCAATCAATAATTTATTTCCCATCTTTTTAACGGTTTTTGGTACCCCGGCAATGCCTTGTATCCCCTTTGCAATTGCAAAGGGGGACATTTTTGCCAGGGTATGTTCTGCATCGGAACTTTCCGCAATTAAAAATCTAGGCCATTTTTCTGTTTTATTTGAGTCGTCATCACTATCTATGTCATTCCTAGGTCGTTTTTGTTTGTTTTGCGCCATGTGTGTTATTTTAAATTTCATCAGTTAGGTCCCCTACCCACCACGGAGCCCAACAAGGGGACGCCTTTCTGGGCCGGTAACTCCGAGCCCTGACGCCATGAGGATACCCAACATGACATACTCTAAGAATAAAAACTCCACCCTTTCGGATTTTATTTATATCCCTCGATTGACCCAATCAGCAGTAATCTCCTTTCAGGAAGTATAAATCAAAAATTTATCAATTATTCTTAAATTTTAAACATTGAAATTGTCATAAATAAAAATCAAATAGCCAGAATATATTAAAGGAAATATACCACAAGCCGGTTAAATCAGATCCAGGCCTAATCTGATCTGCCTGTCTGGTGAACATTTGGATCCAAGACAGGCGTGTTGCAACTGGACCGGTATTACTGCCAAACCAGCCCAGTGCTCAGCCCGTCAGGATTCCATATCCTCCCCGATACAGGTCGCATCCCACGGCAAACAGGACGCCCCTTTAGTCGCCTTTTACGACATGCTGGGGGGCAGTGGGGCTATTCTTTAATCCCCGCACCCACAGGGGAGTGTTGATGTTGATAAAGGCTCATTTTATTGATGTTTATGTTCATGGAGGCTGATTTTATTGAAGCTCCTGTTGGCCGATTTTGTTGATACTGATGTGGGCCGATTTTGTTGATTCTGATGTGGTCCGATTTTGTTGATTCTGATGTGGGCCGATTTTGTTGATTCTGATGTGGTCCGATTTTGTTGATTCTGATGTGGGCCGATTTTGTTGATACTGAGGGAGGCTGAGTTTGTTCGTGTTGAGTTAGGCTGCGCCCCTTATGCTTTTTTCTCTGAGGGCGGAATGCAAATTGTTTTTTGCTGAGTAAAATTATATATGTAGATAGAGATGTTGATACCTAAAATTTATAACCATGGTTATGACATATGCTCAACAGAGTTCTGGAATCAAAAGTACATGATCCATTATGCATTGTAACTAACAGGTTGTAACAGCCCAACAAAATGTTACAAAATGACCCAACTGAAGTATATTAGGACTGGCCCATTCGTACGTTGTTTAGGACCTAATTTGTAAGTAATAAACTCCAGAATAAATCGTCAATCTTAATTGGCTGACGACTGTTGGCATTATAAAAGAGAAAGTTGTGCTCTATAATGGATGAAAAAAGCATACAAAATAAGAATTACAATAAACCAAATAAATTATACAACAAAACAAAAATAGCTATAGAATAAACAAAACAAAATTTAAACAAACGTAAACATGAAATAATCATTGCAGACCGATGAGGTAGTTGAAATTATCTTTGTTCATAAAAAAAACAAAACAAACGTCTCATTTGGTTTATGAACAAAGTTGTGTCTATATGTAGTTTTGATTATGTAATTTCTTCTAATATCACTCACACCAACGGAAATTATCGATTTTATTTTAATATTATTTTAATTACCATAATTGTTCTAAATACAGGAAATTTTGAACTAAGCCAACTTGAATGTTCTTGTTTTATCGATTGTGAAGCATCTCCAAGCAATATGGACTGATAATTTCACACATCAATGGACAATGATGATATAAAGTTGGGTTTTGTGGTCTTTTTGTGAGTAACATTGTCATCACGCACTCCCTTGTCTTTGTTTTCATGCAATGAATGAATGAATGAATGGTTGCTTAGAGGCACATCAACCACTAAGGTTATTTAGTGCCTAAAAATGGTAAAAATGAATGAATGAATGGTTTCACATTGACACAATAAAGTGCCAAAACAGTAAAAATAGAAACGTAATATTGACTAGAAACAAAATGTAAATGTTAATACAATATGTAGATAACACAAGAATTTATAAACTGTGAACAGCATTTATATAATATCAATCAAATATAATAAATATGTATAATTTGTTTAAAAGACTTTATCAGTATGATGTTTTGCAGTTCTTGATACATAAGTCAATGACATAAATAAACAAAAGCTCTGCCCTTAAAACTGATTATAAAGTCCTATGTGAGTTAAAAACGATACTATTACAGAAGTATCTACAGTATCAAATAACGTATGTAAATCTTGTACATTAAAATATTGAGTTCGTATAATATCAAAATCAATACACTCAATTAAAATATGTTTAATAGTCAAAGCCCTTTGACAACCAATACATTCCGGTTGATCTTCACCTTTAAGCAGATAACAGTGTGTCAAATGACTATGTCCTATTCTTATACGGGTTAAAACAGACTCTTCTCTACGGTTAATTCTAATAGCACCTTTAGTTTTGCCTAGAACGGGCTTAATTTCATGTAATTTATTAAAAATAGCTTCGTTCCAGCGCAACTGCCATTTAGAACGTAAATGAATGAATGAATGAATGGTTGCTTAGAGGCACATCAACCACTAAGGTTATATAGTGCCTAAAAATGGTAAAAATGAATGAATGAATGGTTTCACATTAACACAATAAAGTGCCAAAACAGTAAAAATAGAAACGTAATATTGACTAGAAACAAAATGTAAACGTTAATACAATATGTAGATAACACAAGAATTTATCAACTGTGAACAGCATTTATATAATATCAATCAAATATAATAAATATGGATGATTTGTTTAAAAGACTTTATCAGTATGATGTTTTGCAGTTCTTGATAAATAAGTCAATGACATAAATAAACAAAAGCTCTGCCCTTAAAACTGATTATAAAGTCCTATGTGAGTTAAAAACGATACTATGACAGAAGTATCTACAGTATCAAATAACGTATGTAAATCTTGTACATTAAAATATTGAGTTCTTATAATATCAAAATCAATACACTCAATTAAAATATGTTTAATAGTCAAAGCCCTTTGACAACCAATACATTCCGGTTGATCTTCACCTTTAAGCAGATAACAGTGCGTCAAATGACTATGACCTATTCTTATACGGGTTAAAACTGACTCTTCTCTACGGTTAATTCTAATAGCACCTTTAGTTTTGCCTAGAATGGGCTTAATTTCATGTAATTTATTAAAAATAGCTTCGTTCCAGCGTGATTGCGATTTAGAACGTAAAAAAACAGTAATATATTTCTTAAATTCTGTATAAGGTATTAGCATATTTATTGGCCGCTTATCCAATGCTGCCTTGGCAGCTTGGTCCGCAGCCTCATTTCCAAGGATTCCAATATGACTGGGAATCCAGTAAAAACGAATCTCTTTATTTTCCTCAGTACAGAGTTTGTGATGCCGTTCAAGGATATTGTAAATAAAAGGATTTTTCCAATCCTTTGCTTTCATTGCTTGTAAAGAAGACAATGAATCACAAAATATTAAAAATTTTCGATGTGGAGAAGTCTCCACATGATCTAAAGCTAGGTATAAAGCATGAAGTTCTGCAGAATAAATAGATGATTTATTTGGCAGACGTTCTGAATAAATATGATTGCCCTTAACAGCAGCTGCAGCAGCCTTGTCATCATCAAACGATCCATCAGTGTATATACACTGATATCCAGTGAAGATAGATTTTATTTCATTATATCTATTTATATACAGGGATGGATCGGTTGAGAATTTCTTTAATTCCGTCATGGCTAAATTAATATTTAAAGTTTCATAGGTCCATGGAGGTGTTTCTGGATATTGAAATTTAGCTATTTGATTCGGATTTAAATTTAAGGATTGTAAAGATTCTTTAATGCGAATGCCAAAAGTCGGTATTGTATTTGGTTTATTTTCAAAAAGATCAACATAATTTGGATTAAATACAGTATCATGGGCAGGATTGTCTGGACAAGCTGCAATTTTTGCAGCATACTGAAGGGCAAGCTTTTCTCTTCTTAAATCAAGAGGCAGCTCATCTGCCTCAACTGCCAAGCTATCTGCAGGCGATGTACGAAATGCACCAAGGCAGAGTCGTAAACCTTGATTTTGTATAGGATCAAGCATTTTAATATAAGATGGACGTGCTGATCCATATACCATACACCCATAATCAAGCTTAGAACGTACCAATGCTCTATACAATTGTAATAAAATATTACGGTCCCCTCCCCAATCGGTATGGGCAAGAACCCTTAATAAATCTAATGCCTTCTGGCATTTCTTCTTAACATATTTAATGTGGGGAATAAAAGATAATTTTCTGTCAAAAATAAGTCCAAGAAACTTGGTTTCTTCGACAACAGGTATCCGAGTTTGGCCTAAATAAAGATCAGGATCTGGGTGAACCTTCCATTTTTTACAAAAGTGCATACACATAGTTTTCTTTAAAGAAAATTTAAATCCGTTATGATCAGCCCATTCTTGTAATCTATTTAAGTGTTGTTGGAGCTGTCGTTCTATTGTATGCATGCTTGTGGACCTGTAGCTTAAGTTGAAATCATCGACAAAAAGTGAGCAATCTGCTCCAGGCCTCATACAATCAACAATGCTGTTAATTTTAATAATAAAAAGGGTGACTGATAATATACTTCCCTGTGGAACACCCATTTCCTGATCAAAAACATTAGAAAGTGATGAACCAACTCGGACCCTGAATTGTCTATTTGACAAAAAATTTTGAATAAAAAGGGGTAAACGACCCCTTAATCCCATATCATATAAATCGCTCATTATTCCAAATTTCCATGTAGTATCGTACGCTTTCTCTAAATCAAAGAAAATGCTAACCACATGCTCACCTTTTAAAAAACCCTCTCTTATAAATGTCTCTAAACGTACCAGGTGGTCAATGGTACTTCGAGTTTTTCTAAAGCCACTCTGTGCAACAGAAATATAAGCTGCAGTTTCTAAAAACCAAACTAAACGCTCATTAATCATTCGCTCCATTGTTTTACAGATACAACTGGTTAAAGCAATGGGGCGATAATTATTTGAATCTGAGGAGTCTTTGCCAGGCTTAGGAATGGGAATAATAGTGGCTTCACTCCATGAAGGAGGAAAAACTCCATTTTCCCAAATATTATTAAAAATATTTAAAAGATGCCCAAGTGATTGATCAGGGAGGTGTTTAAGGATTTGGTAGTGAATTTGATCAGGCCCAGGAGCGGTATCATGAGATTTATTCAAAGCAAGTTTCAAATCATCTATTGTAAATGATTTATTATATTGTTCCAAGTTATGAGATATAAAATTTAGTTGGTTTCTTTCTTTTCTATTTTTTATTTGTTGAAATTTTGCAGAATAATTATTGGATGAGGAATTCTTGGAAATTGTTTGACCTATTGTGTTACCTATTTCAGTGGGATTTGTAATTAATTGGCCATTATGAGTTAGATGTTTGATCCTTGCTCCACCTCCCTTCCCCGAAATTTTACGCACCATATCCCAGCATTTTTTAATCGGTGTACGCGTATTTAATTTGGAAACATAATCCTTCCAACTTTTTCTTTTGCTTATTTTAATAATATAACGGGCTTTAGCTCTTTTAACTCGAAATTGGTGCAAATTATATTGAGTTGGCTGTCGATTAAATTTTTTCAGAGCTTTTTTGCGCTCCTTGACAGCTTTTTTGCACTCATCATTAAACCAGGGTTTTTCTTTAATTTTAGAATTTGGCTTTGATTTGGGAATACACCCATCAGCAATATCATACAATGTATCTGTAAAAACTTGAAGAGGATCATTTACATTGTTAAAAAGTACTGGAGTTATTCTATTGAAACAGGATGTTTGAAATTTTGCCCAATCGGCTTTATGAAATTTCCACTTGGGGATTCTTTCATCTGGTGGAGGAAAATGGTTATTTAAAATAATGGGGTAGTGATCACTACCCCATTGATCTTCCTCTACTTCCCAGGAATAGTCTAAAAATAAATTTGGAGTGCACATGGAGAGATCTATTGATGTTAAAGAGCCTGTAGCAGGATGTAAATAGGTTGGAGAATCGTCATTCCAAAGGCACAAACTATTGTTATTTAAGAAATCTTCTATTATACGTCCTTTGGCATCAGTATTGTTTCTGCCACCCCAAAGATAGTTGTGAGCATTAAAGTCACCAACTAGCATATACGGTTGTGGCAGCTGAGTTATTAAGTTATTTAAATCTGTAATATTTATTGGTTCACTTGGTGGCAAATATACTGAACATATTGTTAATGTATTGTGCAGGGTAATCCTGACTGCAGAAGTTTGTAAATTAGTATTTAATGTCACTTTACTTTGGGGTATACAGGATTTAACAAAAATAGAAACTCCGCCATGTGCTCGGTCCATTGCATCTATTGAACCAACTTTATTATAAGGTACATATCCCTTAAATGTTGTTGAGTTATCTTTAAAATTAGTTTCCTGTAAACAAATAACAGATGCATTATATTTTTGGGCTAATAACTCCAGTTCTGGTCTGTTTGCCTCAAATCCTCTACAATTCCATTGTATGATATTGCCGATAGCCATATTAAGAATAATGAGAAAAAATATATGATTCAGCATAATCACTTATTAAGTTTACGATTATGCTTTGAGTGCACAGGAGTAAAATTCATATCCGGAGGATCACCTGTGTCCATCCTTTCTAAGGATTTAGTTCTATTAATTTTACTTTTAACTTGATCTTTGATTTCTTTTTTGTCTGATTTGTGTCTATTGCTATTGATACTTGTATTATTGGATGATGTGGAGGGAGTTTGTGAAGAGGGTTTAGTGGATGTTGCTGTTGGTGGAGTTATAACTGGGATAGTGGATGTTGTAGTCTGAGTTGATGTTGCTGAAGATTTAGAGGTTTTTGTAAAAAAGGAATAATTTTTGTCATTGATTGGCCATGTTATTTCGGTTTGAATCGCTATTGATTTGGTTTCTTTTGTTTTTACAGTGCTAGCATAGGATGTTTTTGTATTGTTCAAACTTTCTACACGTTTACGTGCCTCAGGAAAAGAAATGTTTTCAGTGTGGCGTATTCGCTGAATTTCCTTCTCTTTTAAAAAGGAAGGACAATTCCGCGAATACGATGGATGATTGCCTTGGCAATTGACACATTTTATTATATTTGAAGAACAATCGTCTCCACTGTGCTGAGCGGTACATTTTGGACATGTTTCATTACCTTTACATCGATCAGATCCATGTCCATACCTCTGACACTTGAAGCAGCGCAGAGGGTTTGGAATAAATACATCAACTCTAACGTTCAAATATCCAACTTTAATAGATGTTGGAAGCTGCGCTGCTTCAAATGTCAGAATAAACGTATTGATAGGAATTTTGACACCGTCCTTTTTTATAAATATCCGCTTGCATTGAACAACATCCTGGTCTTTGAGCTCATCCACTATCTCCTCCTCAGAAACTCCCACTAAATCTGGGCATCTGATTACTCCTTTTTTATTGTTGAGAGTTTTGTGAGCTGTTATAATAACAGGAACTGTGGCCAACATTCGGCATCGTAGTAGATTGTCCGCATGGCTTTTCCGCTCAACCTCAATCAATAATTTATTTCCCATCTTTTTAACGGTTTTTGGTACCCCGGCAATGCCTTGTATCCCCTTTGCAATTGCAAAGGGGGACATTTTTGCCAGGGTATGTTCTGCATCGGAACTTTCCGCAATTAAAAATCTAGGCCATTTTTCTGTTTTATTTGAGTCGTCATCACTATCTATGTCATTCCTAGGTCGTTTTTGTTTGTTTTGCGCCATGTGTGTTATTTTAAATTTCATCAGTTAGGTCCCCTACCCACCACGGAGCCCAACAAGGGGACGCCTTTCTGGGCCGGTAACTCCGAGCCCTGACGCCATGAGGATACCCAACATGACATACTCTAAGAATAAAAACTCCACCCTTTCGGATTTTATTTATATCCCTCGATTGACCCAATCAGCAGTAATCTCCTTTCAGGAAGTATAAATCAAAAATTTATCAATTATTCTTAAATTTTAAACATTGAAATTGTCATAAATAAAAATCAAATAGCCAGAATATATTAAAGGAAATATACCACAAGCCGGTTAAATCAGATCCAGGCCTAATCTGATCTGCCTGTCTGGTGAACATTTGGATCCAAGACAGGCGTGTTGCAACTGGACCGGTATTACTGCCAAACCAGCCCAGTGCTCAGCCCGTCAGGATTCCATATCCTCCCCGATACAGGTCGCATCCCACGGCAAACAGGACGCCCCTTTAGTCGCCTTTTACGACATGCTGGGGGGCAGTGGGGCTATTCTTTAATCCCCGCACCCACAGGGGAGTGTTGATGTTGATAAAGGCTCATTTTATTGATGTTTATGTTCATGGAGGCTGATTTTATTGAAGCTCCTGTTGGCCGATTTTGTTGATACTGATGTGGGCCGATTTTGTTGATTCTGATGTGGTCCGATTTTGTTGATTCTGATGTGGGCCGATTTTGTTGATTCTGATGTGGTCCGATTTTGTTGATTCTGATGTGGGCCGATTTTGTTGATACTGAGGGAGGCTGAGTTTGTTCGTGTTGAGTTAGGCTGCGCCCCTTATGCTTTTTTCTCTGAGGGCGGAATGCAAATTGTTTTTTGCTGAGTAAAATTATATATGTAGATAGAGATGTTGATACCTAAAATTTATAACCATGGTTATGACATATGCTCAACAGAGTTCTGGAATCAAAAGTACATGATCCATTATGCATTGTAACTAACAGGTTGTAACAGCCCAACAAAATGTTACAAAATGACCCAACTGAAGTATATTAGGACTGGCCCATTCGTACGTTGTTTAGGACCTAATTTGTAAGTAATAAACTCCAGAATAAATCGTCAATCTTAATTGGCTGACGACTGTTGGCATTATAAAAGAGAAAGTTGTGCTCTATAATGGATGAAAAAAGCATACAAAATAAGAATTACAATAAACCAAATAAATTATACAACAAAACAAAAATAGCTATAGAATAAACAAAACAAAATTTAAACAAACGTAAACATGAAATAATCATTGCAGACCGATGAGGTAGTTGAAATTATCTTTGTTCATAAAAAAAACAAAACAAACGTCTCATTTGGTTTATGAACAAAGTTGTGTCTATATGTAGTTTTGATTATGTAATTTCTTCTAATATCACTCACACCAACGGAAATTATCGATTTTATTTTAATATTATTTTAATTACCATAATTGTTCTAAATACAGGAAATTTTGAACTAAGCCAACTTGAATGTTCTTGTTTTATCGATTGTGAAGCATCTCCAAGCAATATGGACTGATAATTTCACACATCAATGGACAATGATGATATAAAGTTGGGTTTTGTGGTCTTTTTGTGAGTAACATTGTCATCACGCACTCCCTTGTCTTTGTTTTCATGCAATGAATGAATGAATGAATGGTTGCTTAGAGGCACATCAACCACTAAGGTTATTTAGTGCCTAAAAATGGTAAAAATGAATGAATGAATGGTTTCACATTGACACAATAAAGTGCCAAAACAGTAAAAATAGAAACGTAATATTGACTAGAAACAAAATGTAAATGTTAATACAATATGTAGATAACACAAGAATTTATAAACTGTGAACAGCATTTATATAATATCAATCAAATATAATAAATATGTATAATTTGTTTAAAAGACTTTATCAGTATGATGTTTTGCAGTTCTTGATACATAAGTCAATGACATAAATAAACAAAAGCTCTGCCCTTAAAACTGATTATAAAGTCCTATGTGAGTTAAAAACGATACTATTACAGAAGTATCTACAGTATCAAATAACGTATGTAAATCTTGTACATTAAAATATTGAGTTCGTATAATATCAAAATCAATACACTCAATTAAAATATGTTTAATAGTCAAAGCCCTTTGACAACCAATACATTCCGGTTGATCTTCACCTTTAAGCAGATAACAGTGTGTCAAATGACTATGTCCTATTCTTATACGGGTTAAAACAGACTCTTCTCTACGGTTAATTCTAATAGCACCTTTAGTTTTGCCTAGAACGGGCTTAATTTCATGTAATTTATTAAAAATAGCTTCGTTCCAGCGCAACTGCCATTTAGAACGTAAAAAAACAGTAATATATTTCTTAAACTCTGTATATGGAATAAGTAAATCTATTGGGCGTTTGTCCAATGCTGCTTTGGCAGCTTGGTCAGCGGCCTCATTTCCATGGATTCCAATGTGACTGGGGATCCAATAAAAACGTATTTCTTTATTATCATCTGTACAGAGTCTATGATACCGTTCGAGAATTTTGTAAATAAAGGGATTTTTCCAATCCTTTGCTTTCAATGCTTGTAAACAAGACAAAGAATCAGAAAAAATTAAAAATGTTTGGTGTGGAGAAGTCTCCACATGATCCAAAGCAAGGTACAATGAATGAATGAATGGTTGCTTAGAGGCACATCAACCACTAAGGTTATTTAGTGCCTAAAAATGGTAAAAATGAATGAATGAATGGTTTCACATTGACACAATAAAGTGCCAAAACAGTAAAAATAGAAACGTAATATTGACTAGAAACAAAATGTAAATGTTAATATAATATG
This sequence comes from Amphiduros pacificus, assembly GCA_949316495.1. Lineage (NCBI taxonomy): Eukaryota > Metazoa > Annelida > Polychaeta > Phyllodocida > Hesionidae > Amphiduros > Amphiduros pacificus. The sequence continues at coordinate 5,732,557 of OX439004.1, forward strand.
TAGATAACACAAGAATTTATCAACAGCATTTATATAATATCAATCAAATATAATAAATATGTATAATTTGTTTAAAAGACTTTATCAGTATGATGTTTTGCAGTTCTTGATAAATAAGTCAATGACATAAATAAACAAAAGCTCTGCCCTTAAAACTGATTATAAAGTCCTATGTGAGTTAAAAACGATACTATTACAGAAGTATCTACAGTATCAAATAACGTATGTAAATCTTGTACATTAAAATATTGAGTTCTTATAATATCAAAATCGATACACTCAATTAAAATATGTTTAATAGTCAAAGCCCTTTGACAACCAATACATTCCGGTTGATCTTCACCTTTAAGCAGATAACAGTGCGTCAAATGACTATGACCTATTCTTATACGGGTTAAAACTGACTCTTCTCTACGGTTAATTCTAATAGCACCTTTAGTTTTGCCTAGAACGGGCTTAATTTCATGTAATTTATTAAAAATAGCTTCGTTCCAGCGCAACTGCCATTTAGAACGTAAAAAAACAGTAATATATTTCTTAAACTCTGTATATGGAATAAGTAAATCTATTGGGCGTTTGTCCAATGCTGCTTTGGCAGCTTGGTCAGCGGCCTCATTTCCATGGATTCCAATGTGACTGGGGATCCAATAAAAACGAATTTCTTTATTTTCATATGTACAAAGTCTATGATACCGTTCGAGAATTTTGTAAATAAAGGGATTTTTCCAATCCTTTGCTTTCAATGCTTGTAAACAAGACAAAGAATCAGAAAAAATTAAAAATGTTTGATGTGGAGAAGTCTCCACATGATCCAAAGCAAGGTACAAAGCATGTAGTTCTGCAGAAAAAATCGATGATTTATTTGGCAGACGTTCTGAATAAATATGATTGCCCTTAACAGCAGCTGCAGCAGCCTTCTCATCGTCAAATGATCCATCAGTGTATATACACTGATAGCCAGTGAAGATAGATTTAATTTCTTTATATCTATTTATATAAAGGGATGGATCTGTTGAGCATTTCTTTAATTCTGACATGGCTAGATTAATATTTAAAGTTGCATAGGTCCATGGAGGTGTTTCTGGATATTGAAATTTAGCTACCTGATTCGGATTTAAATTTAAAGATTGTAAAGATTCTTTAATGCGAATGCCAAAAGTCGGTATTGTAGTTGGTTTATTTTCAAAAAGATCAACATAATTTGGATTGAATATAGCATCATGTACAGGATTGTCTGGACAAGCAGCAATTTTTGCAGCATACTGAAGGGCAAGCTTTTCTCTTCTTAAATCAAGAGGCAGTTCATCTGCCTCTACTGCCAAGCTATCTGCAGGCGAGGTACGAAATGCACCAAGGCATAGTCTTAACCCTTGATTTTGTATAGGATCGAGCATTTTAATATACGATGGACGTGCTGATCCATATACCATACACCCATAATCAAGTTTGGAACGTACCAGTGCTCTATATAATTGTAATAAAACATTACGGTCCCCTCCCCAATCGGTATGAGCGAGAACCCGTAATAAATCTAATGCCTTCTGGCATTTCTTTTTTACATATTTAATATGAGGGATAAAAGATAATTTTCTATCAAATATAAGTCCAAGAAACTTGGTTTCTTCGACAACAGGGATTTGAGTTTGGCCAAGGTGTAGATCAGGATCTGGGTGAGCCTTCCACTTTTTACAAAAGTGCATACATACGGTCTTTTTCAAAGAAAACTTAAATCCATTGTTATCAGCCCATTCTTGTAATCTATTTAGGTGTTGTTGAAGCTGTCGTTCTATTGTATGCATGCTTGCTGACCTGTAGCTTAAGTTGAAATCATCAACAAAAAGTGAGCAATCTGCTCCAGGCCTCATACAATCTACAATGCTGTTAATTTTAATAATAAAAAGGGTCACTGATAATATACTACCCTGTGGAACACCCATTTCCTGATCAAAAGCATCAGAAAGTGATGCACCCACTCGAACTTTAAAATGTCTGTTTGATAGAAAATTTTGAATAAAAAGGGGTAAACGACCCCTTAATCCCATATCATATAAATCACTCATTATTCCATATTTCCATGTGGTGTCGTATGCTTTCTCTAAATCAAAAAATATACTTACCACATGTTCGCCTTTTATAAAACCCTCTCGTATAAACGTTTCTAAACGTACCAGATGGTCAACAGTACTTCGCGTTTTTCTAAAACCACTCTGTGCAACAGAAATATAAGCCGTAGTTTCTAAAAACCAAACTAAACGCTCGTTAATCATTCGTTCCATTGATTTACAAATACAACTTGTTAACGCAATGGGACGATAATTATTTGAATCTGACGAGTCTTTGCCAGGTTTGGGAATAGGAATGATAGTGGCTTCACTCCATGAAGGAGGAAAATTACCACTTTCCCAAATATTATTAAAAATATCCAAAAGATGCCCAAGTGTTTGGTCAGGGAGGTGTTTGAGGATTTGATAGTGTATATGATCAGGTCCAGGAGCGGTATCATGGGATTTATCTAAAGCAAGTTTTAAATCTGATATTGTGAATGGCTTATTATATTGTTCCAAGTTATTAGATATGAAATTTAGTTGGTTTCTTTCTTTTCTATTTTTTATTTGTTGAAATTTGGCAGAATAATTATTGGATGAGGAATTCTTGGAAATTGTTTGACCTATTGTGTTGCCTATTTCGGTGGGATTTGTAATTAATTGGCCATTATGATTTAGATGTTTGATCCTTGCTCCACCTCCCTTCCCAGTAATTTTACGCACCATCTCCCAGCATTTTTTAATTGGTGAACGTGTATTTAATTTAGAAACGTAATCTTTCCAACTTTTTCTTTTGCTTATTTTAATAATATAACGGGCTTTAGCTCTTTTTATACGAAATTGGTGCAAATTATACTGAGTTGGCTGTCGATTAAATATTTTTAAAGCTTTTTTCCGCTCCTTGACAGCTTTTTTGCACTCATCATTAAACCAGGGTTTTTCTTTAATTTTAGAATTTGGCTTTGATTTGGGAATACACCCATCAGCAATATCATACAATGTATCCGTAAAAACTTGAAGAGGATCATTTACGTTGTTAAAAATTTCTGGAGTTATTTTATTAAAACAGGATGACTGAAATTTTGCCCAATCGGCTTGATGAAATTTCCACTTAGGGATTCGTTCGTCTAGTGGAGGAAAATGGTTATTTAAAATAATGGGGTAATGATCACTACCCCATTGATCTTCCTCTACTTCCCAGGAATAGTCTAAAAATAAATTTGGAGTGCACATGGAGAGATCTATTGATGTTAAAGAGCCTGTAGCAGGATGTAAATAGGTTGGAGAATCGTTATTCCAAAGGCACAAACTATTGTTATTTAAGAAATCTTCTATTATACGTCCTTTGGCATCAGTATTATTTCTGCCACCCCAAAGATAGTTGTGAGCATTAAAGTCACCAACTAACATATATGGTTGTGGCAGCTGGGTTATTAAATTATTTAAATCTGCAATATTAACTGGCTCACTAGGTGGTAAATATATTGAACATATAGTTAATGTATTGTGCAGGGTAACCCTGACTGCAGAAGCTTGTAAATTAGTATTTAATGTTACTTTACTTTGGGGTATACAGGATTTAACAAAAACAGAAACTCCACCATGTGCTCGGTCCATAATGTCAATTGAACCGACTTTATTATAAATCACATATCCCTTAAATGTTGTGGAATCATCTTTGAATTTAGTTTCTTGTAAACAAATTACAGATGCATTATATTTCTGGGCTAATAACTCCAGTTCTGGCCTGTTTGCCTCAAATCCTCTACAATTCCATTGTATGATATTGCTGATAGCCATATTAAAAATAATGAGTATAAATATAGGATTTAACATAATCATTTGTTAGGTTTACGATTATGTTTTGACTGAACAGGTGTAAAATGTATATCAGAAGGATCACCTGTATCCATCCTTTCTAAGGATTTAGTTCTATTTATTTTACTTTTGCTTTGGTCTTTGATTTCTTTTTTGTCTGATTTATTAACTGGTCTATTGGTATTTACGTTTTTATTACTAGATGATGTGGAGGGAGTCTGTGAAGAGGTTTTAGTCGATGTTATTGTTGGTGTTATTGTTGGTAGAGCTATTGCTGGGGTAGTGGATGCAGGAGTCTGAGTAGATGTTGCCGAAGATTTGGAAGTTTTTGTGAAAAAGGAATAATTTTTGTCATTAATTGGCCATGTAATTTCAGTCTGAATTGCTATTGATTTAGTCTCTTTGTTCTTTAAAGTGCTAGCATAGGATGATTTTGTTGTGTTGAATGATTCTACACGCTTACGTGCCTCTGGAAAAGATATGTTTTCTGTGTGTCGTATTCGCTGAATTTCCTTCTCTTTTAAAAAAGAAGGACAATTCCGCGAATATGATGGGTGATCCCCTTCACAATTCACACATTTGACATTTTTTGATAAACAATCTTCTCCATTATGTTGGGCAGTACACTTTGGGCATGTTACATTCCCTTTACATCTGTCAGATCCATGTCCATATCTCTGACACTTGAAGCAGCGCAGAGGGTTTGGAATAAAAACATCAACTCTGACGTTCAAATATCCAACCTTAATAGATGTTGGAAGCTGCGCCGCTTCAAATGTCAGGATGAATGTATTTATTGGAACTTTTGTGCCATCCTTTTTAATATAAATTCTCTTGCAATGGACGACATCCTGATCTTTCAATTCATTGGCTATTTCTTCTTCGGAAACTCCCGCTAAGTCGGGGCATCTGATAACACCTTTCTTGTTATTTAGGGTTTTATGGGCCGTTATTGAGACTGGGACTGTGGCCAACATTCGGCATCTTAGGAGATTTTCCGCATGGCTTTTTCTTTCCACCTCAATCAACAGACGACTTCCCATTTTTTTCACTGTTTTGGGGACCCCGGCAATGCCTTGTATCCCCTTTGCAATTGCAAAGGGGGACATTTTTGCCAGGGTATGTTCACTGTCTAAACTTTCTGCCACCAAAAATCTGGGCCATTTTTCTTTAATTGAATCATCATCGCTGTCAGTTTCATTCCTTGGTCTTTTTTGTTTTTGTGCCATATGTGTTTTGTTATTTTTCATCAGCTAGGTCCCCTACCCACCACGGAGCCCAACAAGGGGACGCCTTTCTGGGCCGGTAACTCCAAGCCCTGACGCCTTGAGGATACCCAACATGACATACTCTTAGAATAAAAACTCCATCCTTTCGAATCTTATTTTTATCCCTCGATTGACCCAATCAGCAGTAATCTCCTTTCAGCAAATATTTATGAATTTTTTTTTTTTTAAATTATTCCTAAATTTCAAACATATAAATTATCATTAATAAAAATCAAATATCCAGAATATAAGGAAATATACTACAAGCCGGTTAAATCAGATCCAGGCCTAATCTGATCTGCCTGTCTGGTGAACATTTGGATCCAAGACAGGCGTGTTGCAACTGGACCGGTATTACTGCCAAACCAGCCCAGTGCTCAGCCCGTCAGGATTCCATATCCTCCCCGACACAGGTCGCATCCCACGGCAAACAGGACGCCCCTTTAGTCGCCTTTTACGACATGCTGGGGGGCAGTGGGGCTATTCTTTAATCCCCGCACCCACAGGGGAGCAAAGCAAGGTACAAAGCATGTAGTTCTGCAGAAAAAATTGATGATTTATTTGGCAGACGTTCTGAATAAATATGATTGCCCTTAACAGCAGCTGCAGCAGCCTTCTCATCGTCAAATGATCCAATGAATGAATGAATGAATGGTTGCTTAGAGGCACATCAACCACTAAGGTTATTTAGTGCCTAAAAATGGTAAAAATGAATGAATGAATGGTTTCACATTGACACAATAAAGTGCCAAAACAGTAAAAATAGAAACGTAATATTGACTAGAAACAAAATGTAAATGTTAATACAATATGTAGATAACACAAGGATTTATCAACAGCATTTATATAATATCAATCAAATATAATAAATGAATGAATGAATGAATGAATGGTTTCTTAACGGCACATCGACACAATATGGTCATTCAGTGCCAAAACAGTAAAAACATAAACGTAATATTGACTAGAAACAAAATGTAAATGTTAATACAATATGTAGATAACACAAGAATTTATCATCAGCAATTATATAATATCAATCATATATTATAAAAATGTATAATTTGTTTAAAAGACTTTATCAGTATGATGTTTTGCAGTTCTTGATAAATAAGTCGATGACATAAATAAACAAAAGCTCTGCCCTTAAAACTGATTATAAAGTCCTATGTGAGTTAAAAACGATACTATCACAGAAGTATCTACAGTATCAAATAACGTATGTAAACCTTGTACATTAAAATATTGAGTTCGTATATTATCAAAATCGATACACTCAATTAAAATATGTTTAATAGTCAAAGCCCTTTGACAACCAATACATTCAGGTTGATCTTCACCTTTAAGCAGATAACAGTGCGTCAAATGACTATGTCCTATTCTTATACGGGTTAAAACTGACTCTTCCCTACGGTTAATTCTAATAGCACCTTTAGTTTTGCCTAGAACGGGCTTAATTTCATGTAATTTATTAAAAATAGCTTCGTTCCAGCGCAACTGCCATTTAGAACGTAAAAAAATAGTAATATATTTCTTAAACTCTGTATATGGAATAAGTAAATCTATTGGGCGTTTGTCCAATGCTGCTTTGGCAGCTTGGTCAGCAGCCTCATTTCCATGGATCCCAATATGACTGGGGATCCAATAAAAACGAATTTCTTTATTTTCATATGTACAAAGTCTATGATACCGTTCGAGAATTTTGTAAATAAAGGGATTTTTCCAATCCTTTGCTTTCAATGCTTGTAAACAAGACAAAGAATCAGAAAAAATTAAAAATGTTTGATGTGGAGAAGTCTCCACATGATCCAAAGCAAGGTACAAAGCATGTAGTTCTGCAGAAAAAATCGATGATTTATTTGGCAGACGTTCTGAATAAATATGATTGCCCTTAACAGCAGCTGCAGCAGCCTTCTCATCGTCAAATGATCCATCAGTGTATATACACTGATAGCCAGTGAAAATAGATTTAATTTCTTTATATCTATTTATATAAAGGGATGGATCTGTTGAGCATTTCTTTAATTCTGACATGGCTAGATTAATATTTAAAGTTGCATAGGTCCATGGAGGTGTTTCTGGATATTGAAATTTAGCTACGTGATTCGGATTTAAATTTAAAGATTGTAAAGATTCTTTAATGCGAATGCCAAAAGTCGGTATTGTAGTTGGTTTATTTTCAAAAAGATCAACATAATTTGGATTGAATATAGCTTCATGTACAGGATTGTCTGGACAAGCTGCAATTTTTGCAGCATACTGAAGGGCGAGCTTTTCTCTTCTTAAATCAAGAGGCAGTTCATCTGCCTCTACTGCCAAGCTATCTGCAGGCGAGGTACGAAATGCACCAAGGCATAGTCTTAACCCTTGATTTTGTACAGGATCGAGCATTTTGATATATGATGGACGTGCTGATCCATATACCATACACCCATAATCAAGTTTGGAACGTACCAGTGCTCTATATAATTGTAATAAAACATTACGGTCCCCTCCCCAATCGGTATGGGCGAGAACCCGTAATAAATCTAATGCCTTCTGGCATTTCTTTTTTACATATTTAATATGAGGGATAAAAGATAGTTTTCTATCAAATATAAGTCCAAGAAACTTGGTTTCTTTGACAACAGGGATTCGAGTTTGGCCAAGGTGTAGATCAGGATCTGGGTGAGCCTTCCACTTTTTACAAAAGTGCATACATACGGTCTTCCTCAAAGAAAACTTAAATCCATTGTTATCAGCCCATTCTTGTAATCTATTTAGGTGTTGTTGAAGCTGTCGTTCTATTGTATGCATGCTTGCTGACCTGTAGCTTAAGTTGAAATCATCAACAAAAAGTGAGCAATCTGCTCCAGGCCTCATACAATCTACAATGCTGTTAATTTTAATAATAAAAAGGGTCACTGATAATATACTACCCTGTGGAACACCCATTTCCTGATCAAAAGCATCAGAAAGTGATGCACCCACTCGAACTTTAAAATGTCTGTTTGATAGAAAATTTTGAATAAAAAGGGGTAAACGACCCCTTAATCCCATATCATATAAATCACTCATTATTCCATATTTCCATGTGGTGTCGTAAGCTTTCTCTAAATCAAAAAATATACTAACCACATGTTCGCCTTTTATAAAACCCTCTCGTATAAACGTTTCTAAACGTACCAGATGGTCAACAGTACTTCGCGTTTTTCTAAAACCACTCTGTGCAACAGAAATATAAGCCGCAGTTTCTAAAAACCAAACTAAACGCTCGTTAATCATTCGTTCCATTGATTTACAAATACAACTTGTTAACGCAATGGGACGATAATTATTTGAATCTGACGAGTCTTTGCCAGGTTTGGGAATAGGAATGATAGTGGCTTCACTCCATGAAGGAGGAAAATTACCACTTTCCCAAATATTATTAAAAATATCCAAAAGATGCCCAAGTGTTTGGTCAGGGAGGTGTTTGAGGATTTGATAGTGTATATGATCAGGTCCAGGAGCGGCAAATATAATAAATATGTATAATTTGTTTAAAAGACTTTATCAGTATGATGTTTTGCAGTTCTTGATAAATAAGTCGATGACATAAATAAACAAAAGCTCTGCCCTTAAAACTGATTATAAAGTCCTATGTGAGTTAAAAACGATACTATCACAGAAGTATCTACAGTATCAAATAACGTATGTAAATCTTGTACATTAAAATATTGAGTTCTTATAATATCAAAATCGATACACTCAATTAAAATATGTTTAATAGTCAAAGCCCTTTGACAACCAATACATTCCGGTTGATCTTCACCTTTAAGCAGATAACAGTGCGTCAAATGACTATGACCTATTCTTATACGGGTTAAAACTGACTCTTCTCTATTGTTAATTCTAATAGCACCTTTTGTTTTTCCTAGAACGGGCTTAATTTCATGTAGTTTATTAAAAATAGCTTCGTTCCAGCGTGATTGCCACTTAGAACGTAAAAAAACAGTAATATATTTCTTAAATTCTGTATAAGGTATAAACATATTTATTGGCCGCTTATCCAATGCTGCCTTGGCAGCTTGGTCCGCAGCCTCATTTCCAAGGATTCCAATATGACTGGGAATCCAGTAAAAACGAATCTCTTTATTTTCCTCAGTACAGAGTTTATGATACCGTTCAAGGATATTTAAAATAAATGGATTTTTCCAATCCTTGGCTTTTAATGCTTGTAAACAAGACAAAGAATCAGAAAATATTAAAAATTTCCGATGTGGAGAAGTCTCCACATGATCTAAAGCTAGGTATAAAGCATGAAGTTCTGCAGAATAAATAGATGATTTATTTGGCAGACGTTCTGAATAAATATGATTGCCCTTAACAGCAGCTGCAGCAGCCTTGTCATCATTAAACGATCCATCAGTGTATATACACTGATATCCAGTGAAGATAGATTTTATTTCATTATATCTATTTATATACAGGGATGGATCGGTTGAGTATTTCTTTAATTCCGTCATGGCTAAATTAATATTTAAAGTTTCATAGGTCCATGGAGGTGTTTCTGGATATTGAAATTTAGCTATTTGATTCGGATTTAAATTTAAAGATTGTAAAGATTCTTTAATGCGAATGCCAAAAGTCGGTATTGTATTTGGTTTATTTTCAAAAAGATCAACATAATTTGGATTGAATATAGCGTCATGTGCAGGATTGTCTGGGCAAGCAGCAATTTTTGCAGCATACTGCAGGGCAAGCTTTTCTCTTCTTAAATCAAGAGGCAGTTCATCTGCCTCAACTGCCAAGCTATCTGCAGGCGAGGTACGAAATGCACCAAGGCATAGTCTTAACCCTTGATTTTGTACAGGATCGAGCATTTTAATATATGATGGACGTGCTGATCCATATACCATACACCCATAATCAAGTTTGGAACGTACCAGTGCTCTATATAATTGTAATAAAATATTACGGTCCCCTCCCCAATCAGTATGGGCGAGAACCCGTAATAAATCTAATGCCTTCTGGCATTTCTTTTTTACATATTTAATATGAGGGATAAAAGATAGTTTTCTATCAAATATAAGTCCAAGAAACTTGGTTTCTTCGACAACAGGGATTCGAGTTTGGCCAAGGTGTAGATCAGGATCTGGGTGAGCCTTCCACTTTTTACAAAAGTGCATACATACTGTCTTTTTCAAAGAAAACTTAAATCCATTGTCATCAGCCCATTGTTGTAATCTATTTAGGTGTTGTTGGAGCTGCCGTTCTATTGTATGCATGCTTGTTGACCTGTAGCTTAAGTTGAAATCATCAACAAAAAGTGAGCAATCTGGTCCAGGCCTCATACAATCAACAATGCTGTTAATTTTAATAATAAAAAGGGTGACTGATAATATACTTCCCTGTGGAACACCCATTTCCTGATCAAAAACATCAGAAAGTGATGCACCCACTCGAACTTTAAAATGTCTGTTTGATAGAAAATTTTGAATAAAAAGGGGTAAAGACCCCTTAATCCCATATCATATAAATCGCTCATTATCCCATATTTCCATGTGGTGTCATATGCCTTTTCTAAATCAAAGAAAATACTCACCACATGCTCACCTTTTATAAAACCCTCTCTTATAAATGTCTCTAAACGTACCAGGTGGTCAATGGTACTTCGAGTTTTTCTAAAGCCACTTTGTGCAACAGAAATATAAGCTGCAGGTTTCAAAAACCAAACTAAACGCTCGTTAATCATTCGTTCCATTGATTTACAAATACAACTGGTTAAAGCAATGGGACGATAATTATTTGAATCTGATGAATCTTTGCCAGGTTTGGGAATGGGAATGATAGTGGCTTCCCTCCATGAAGGAGGAAAATCACCGCTTTCCCAAATTGTATTAAAAATATCTAAAAGATGCCCAAGTGATTGGTCAGGGAGATGTTTAAGGATTTGGTAGTGAATTTGATCAGGTCCAGGAGCAGTATCATGAGATTTATCCAAAGCAAGTTTCAAATCTTCTATTGTAAATGATTTATTATATACTTCCAAGTTATGGGATATAAAATTTAGTTGGTTTCTTTCTTTTCTAGTTTTTATTTGTTGAAATTTGGCAGAATAATTATTGGATGAGGAATTTTTGGAAATGGTTTGACCTATTGTGTTACCTATTTCGGTGGGAATTGTAATTAATTGGCCATTATGATTTAGATGTTTGATCCTTGCTCCACCTCCCTTCCCAGTAATTTTACGCACCATATCCCAGCATTTCTTAATTGGTGAACGTGTATTTAATTTAGAAACATAATCTTTCCAGCTTTTTCTTTTGCTTATTTTAATAATGTAACGGGCTTTAGCTCTCTTTATACGAAACTGGTGCAAATTATATTGAGTTGGCTGTCGATTAAATTTTTTCAGAGCTTTTTTGCGCTCCTTGACAGCTTTTTTGCACTCATCATTAAACCAGGGTTTTTCTTTAATTTTGGAATTTGACTTTGATTTGGGAATACACCCATCAGCAATATCATACAATGTGTCTGTAAAAACTTGAAGAGGATCATCTACATTTATAAAAATTTCTGGAGTTATTCTATTAAAACAGGATGTTTGAAATTTTGCCCAATCGGCTTTATGAAACTTCCACTTGGGGATTCGTTCGTCTGGTGGAGGAAAATGGTTATTTAGAATAATGGGGTAATGATCACTACCCCATTGATCTTCCTCTACTTCCCAGGAATAATCTAAAAATAAATTTGGGGTGCACATGGAGAGATCTATTGATGTTAAAGAGCCTGTAGCAGGATGTAAATATGTCGGGGAATCGTCATTCCAAAGACACAAACTATTATTATTTAAAAAATCTTCTATTATACGCCCTTTGGCATCTGTATTATTTCTGCCACCCCAAAGATAGTTGTGAGCATTAAAGTCACCAACTAACATATATGGCTGTGGCAGCTGGGTTATCAAATTATTTAAATCTGTAATATTAACTGGCTCACTAGGTGGTAAATATATTAAACATATAGTTAATGTATTGTGCAGGGTAACCCTAACAGCAGAAGCCTGTAGATGAGTATTTAATATTACTTTACTTTGGGGGATACAGGATTTAACAAAAATAGAAACTCCGCCATGTGCTCGGTCCATAATATCAATTGAACCGACTTTATTATAAATCACATATCCCTTAAATGTTGTGGAATTATCTTTGAATTTAGTTTCTTGTAAACAAATTACCGATGCATTATATTTTTGGGCTAATAACTCCAGTTCTGGCCTGTTTGCATCAAATCCTCTACAATTCCATTGTATGATATTGCCGATAGCCATTTTAAGAATAATGAGAAAAAATATATGATTCAGCATAATCACTTATTAAGTTTACGATTATGCTTTGAGTGCACAGGAGTAAAATTCACATCTGAAGGATCACCTGTGTCCATCCTTTCCAAGGATTTACTTCTATTTATCTTACTTTTTACTTGATCTTTGCTTTCTTTTTTGTCTGATTTATGTATTGGTCTATTATTATTGATACTTTTATTATTGGATGATGTTGAGGGAGTTTGTGAAGAGGGTTTAGTGGATGTTGCTGTTGGTTGAGGTATTACTGGGATAGTGGATGTCGTGGTCTGAGTAGATGTAGCTGAAGATTTTGAGGTTTTTGTGAAAAAGGAATAATTTTTGTCATCGATTGGCCATGTAATTTCGGTTTGAATTGCTATTGATTTTGTTTCTTTAGTTTTTACAGAGCTGGCATAAGATGCCTTTGATGTGTTATAACTTTCTACTCGCTTCCGTGCCCGGAAAAGATATATTTTCAGTGTGTCGTATTCGCTGAATTTCCTTCTCTTTTAAAAAGGAAGGACAATTCCGCGAATACGATGGATGATTGCCTTGGCAATTGACACATTTTATTATATTTGAAGAACAATCGTCTCCACTGTGCTGAGCGGTACATTTTGGACATGTTTCATTACCTTTACATCGATCAGATCCATGTCCATACCTCTGACACTTGAAGCAGCGCAGAGGGTTTGGAATAAATACATCAACTCTAACGTTCAAATATCCAACTTTAATAGATGTTGGAAGCTGCGCTGCTTCAAATGTCAGAATAAACGTATTGATTGGAATTTTGACACCGTCCTTTTTTATAAATATCCGCTTGCATTGAACAACATCCTGGTCTTTGAGCTCATCCACTATCTCCTCCTCAGAAACTCCCACTAAATCTGGGCATCTGATTACTCCTTTTTTATTGTTGAGAGTTTTGTGAGCTGTTATAATAACAGGAACTGTGGCCAACATTCGGCATCGTAGTAGATTGTCCGCATGGCTTTTCCGCTCAACCTCAATCAATAATTTATTTCCCATCTTTTTAACGGTTTTTGGTACCCCGGCAATGCCTTGTATGAATGAATGAATGGTTGCTTAGAGGCACATCAACCACTAAGGTTATTTAGTGCCTAAAAATGGTAAAAATTAATGAATGAATGGTTTCACATTAACACAATAAAGTGCCAAAACAGTAAAAATAGAAACGTAATATTGACTAGAAACAAAATGTAAATGTTAATACAATATGTAGATAACACAAGAATTTATAAACTGTGAACAGCATTTATATAATATCAATCAAATATAATAAATATGGATGATTTGTTTAAAAGACTTTATCAGTATGATGTTTTGCAGTTTTTGATAAATAAGTCAATGACATAAATAAACAAAAGCTCTGCCCTTAAAACTGATTATAAAGTCCTATGTGAGTTAAAAACGATACTATCACAGAAGTATCTACAGTATCAAATAACGTATGTAAATCTTGTACATTAAAATATTGAGTTCTTATAATATCAAAATCGATACACTCAATTAAAATATGTTTAATAGTCAAAGCCCTTTGACAACCAATACATTCCGGTTGATCTTCACCTTTAAGCAGATAACAGTGCGTCAAATGACTATGACCTATTCTTATACGGGTTAAAACTGACTCTTCTCTACGGTTAATTCTAATAGCACCTTTAGTTTTGCCTAGAATGGGCTTAATTTCATGTAATTTATTAAAAATAGCTTCGTTCCAGCGTGATTGCCATTTAGAACGTAAAAAAACAGTAATATATTTCTTAAATTCTGTATAAGGTATTAGCATATTTATTGGCTGCTTATCCAATGCTGCCTTGGCAGCTTGGTCCGCAGCCTCATTTCCAAGGATTCCAATATGACTGGGAATCCAGTAAAAACGAATCTCTTTATTTTCCTCAGTACAGAGTTTATGATACCGTTCAAGGATATTTAAAATAAATGGATTTTTCCAATCCTTGGCTTTCAATGCTTGTAAACAAGACAAAGAATCAGAAAATATTAAAAATTTCCGATGTGGAGAAGTCTCCACATGATCTAAAGCTAGGTATAAAGCATGAAGTTCTGCAGAATAAATAGATGATTTATTTGGCAGACGTTCTGAATAAATATGATTGCCCTTAACAGCAGCTGCAGCAGCCTTGTCATCATCAAACGATCCATCAGTGTATATACACTGATATCCAGTGAAGATAGATTTTATTTCATTATATCTATTTATATACAGGGATGGATCGGTTGAGTATTTCTTTAATTCCGTCATGGCTAAATTAATATTTAAAGTTTCATAGGTCCATGGAGGTGTTTCTGGATATTGAAATTTAGCTATTTGATTCGGATTTAAATTTAAGGATTGTAAAGATTCCTTGATGCGAAGGCTAAAAGTTGGTATTGTATTTGGTTTATTTTCAAAAAGATCAACATAATTTGGATTGAATATAATATCATGTGCAGGATTGTCTGGACAAGCTGCAATTTTTGCAGCATACTGAAGGGCAAGCTTTTCTCTTCTTAAATCAAGAGGCAGTTCATCTGCCTCAACTGCCAAGCTATCTGCAGGCGAGGTACGAAATGCACCAAGGCATAATCTTAAACCTTGATTTTGTACAGGATCAAGCATTTTAATATAAGATGGGCGTGCTGATCCATATATCATACACCCATAATCAAGCTTAGAACGTACCAGCGCTCTGTATAATTGTAATAAAATATTGCGGTCCCCTCCCCAATCGGTATGGGCAAGAACTCGTAATAAATCTAATGCCTTCTGGCATTTCTTTTTAACGTATTTAATGTGAGGAATAAAAGATAATTTCCTGTCAAAAATAAGTCCAAGAAACTTGGTTTCTTCGACAACAGGTATCCGAGTTTGACCTAAATAAAGATCAGGATCTGGGTGAACCTTCCATTTTTTACAAAAGTGCATACACACAGTTTTCTTTAAAGAAAATTAAATCCATTATGATCAGCCCATTCTTGTAATCTATTTAAGTGTTGTTGGAGCTGTCGTTCTATTGTATGCATGCTTGTGGACCTGTAGCTTAAGTTGAAATCATCAACAAAAAGTGAGCAATCTGCTCCAGGCCTCATACAATCAACAATGCTGTTAATTTTAATAATAAAAAGGGTCACTGACAATATACTTCCCTGTGGAACACCCATTTCCTGATCAAAAGCATCAGAGAGTGATGCACCCACTCGAACTTTAAAATGTCTGTTTGATAGAAAATTTTGAATAAAAAGGGGTAAACGACCCCTTAATCCCATATCATATAAATCGCTCATTATCCCATATTTCCATGTGGTGTCATATGCCTTTTCTAAATCAAAGAAAATACTCACCACATGCTCACCTTTTATAAAACCCTCTCTT
Source organism: Amphiduros pacificus (assembly GCA_949316495.1). Classification (NCBI taxonomy): domain Eukaryota; kingdom Metazoa; phylum Annelida; class Polychaeta; order Phyllodocida; family Hesionidae; genus Amphiduros; species Amphiduros pacificus. The sequence goes on from OX439004.1 coordinate 5,748,394, forward strand.
ATAAATGTCTCTAAACGTACCAGGTGGTCAATAGTACTTCGAGTTTTTCTAAAGCCACTTTGTGCAACAGAAATATAAGCTGCAGTTTCCAAAAACCAAACTAAACGCTCATTAATCATTCGTTCCATTGATTTACAAATACAACTTGTTAAAGCAATGGGACGATAATTATTTGAATCTGATGAATCTTTGCCAGGTTTGGGAATGGGAATGATAGTGGCTTCCCTCCATGAAGGAGGAAAATCACCGCTTTCCCAAATGTTATTAAAAATATCTAAAAGATGCCCAAGTGATTGGTCAGGGAGATGTTTAAGGATTTGGTAGTGAATTTGATCAGGTCCAGGAGCAGTATCATGCGATTTATCCAAAGCAAGTTTCAAATCTTCTATTGTAAATAATTTATTATATACTTCCAAGTTATGGGATATAAAATTTAGTTGGTTTCTTTCTTTTCTATTTTTTATTTGTTGAAATTTGGCAGAATAATTATTGGATGAGGAATTTTTGGAAATGGTTTGACCTATTGTGTTGCCTATTTCGGTGGGATTTGTAATTAATTGGCCATTATGATTTAGATGTTTGATCCTTGCTCCACCTCCCTTCCCAGTAATTTTACGCACCATATCCCAGCATTTCTTAATTGGTGAACGTGTATTTAATTTAGAAACATATACTTTCCAGCTTTTTCTTTTACTTATTTTAATAATGTAACGGGCTTTAGCTCTCTTTATACGAAACTGGTGCAAATTATATTGAGTTGGCTGTCGATTAAATTTTTTCAGAGCTTTTTTCCGCTCCTTGACAGCTTTTTTGCACTCATCATTAAACCAGGGTTTTTCTTTAATTTTAGAATTTGGCTTTGATTTGGGAATACACCCATCAGCAATATCATACAATGTATCTGTAAAAACTTGAAGAGGATCATCTACATTGTTAAAAAGTTCTGGAGTTATTCTATTGAATGAATGAATGAATGGTTGCTTAGAGGCACATCAACCACTAAGGTTATTTAGTGCCTAAAAATGGTAAAAATGAATGAATGAATGAATGGTTTCACATTAACACAAAAAAGTGCCAAAACAGTAAAAATAGAAACGTAATATTGACTAGAAACAAAATGTAAATGTTAATACAATATGTAGATAACACAAGAATTTATCAACTGTGAACAGCATTTATATAATATCAATCAAATATAATAAATATGGATGATTTGTTTAAAAGACTTTATCAGTATGATGTTTTGCAGTTCTTGATAAATAAGTCAATGACATAAATAAACAAAAGCTCTGCCCTTAAAACTGATTATAAAGTCCTATGTGAGTTAAAAACGATACTATCACAGAAGTATCTACAGTATCAAATAACGTATGTAAATCTTGTACATTAAAATATTGAGTTCTTATAATATCAAAATCGATACACTCAATTAAAATATGTTTAATAGTCAAAGCCCTTTGACAACCAATACATTCCGGTTGATCTTCACCTTTAAGCAGATAACAGTGTGTCAAATGACTATGACCTATTCTTATACGGGTTAAAACTGACTCTTCTCTACGGTTAATTCTAATAGCACCTTTAGTTTTGCCTAGAATGGGCTTAATTTCATGTAATTTATTAAAAATAGCTTCGTTCCAGCGTAATTGCCATTTAGAACGTAAAAAAACAGTAATATATTTCTTAAATTCTGTATAAGGTATTAGCATATTTATTGGCCGCTTATCCAATGCTGCCTTGGCAGCTTGGTCCGCAGCCTCATTTCCAAGGATTCCAATATGACTGGGAATCCAGTAAAAACGAATCTCTTTATTTTCCTCAGTACAGAGTTTATGATACCGTTCAAGGATATTTAAAATAAATGGATTTTTCCAATCCTTGGCTTTCAATGCTTGTAAACAAGACAAAGAATCAGAAAATATTAAAAATTTCCGATGTGGAGACGTCTCCACATGATCTAAAGCTAGGTATAAAGCATGAAGTTCTGCAGAATAAATAGATGATTTATTTGGCAGACGTTCTGAATAAATATGATTGCCCTTAACAGCAGCTGCAGCAGCCTTGTCATCATCAAACGATCCATCAGTGTATATACACTGATATCCAGTGAAGATAGATTTTAGTTCATTATATCTATTTATATACAGGTATGGATCGGTTGAGTATTTCTTTAATTCCGTCATGGCTAAATTAATATTTAAAGTTTCATAGGTCCATGGAGGTGTTTCTGGATATTGAAATTTAGCTATTTGATTCGGATTTAAATTTAAGGATTGTAAAGATTCCTTGATGCGAAGGCCAAAAGTTGGTATTGTATTTGGTTTATTTTCAAAAAGATCAACATAATTTGGATTGAATATAATATCATGTGCAGGATTGTCTGGACAAGCTGCAATTTTTGCAGCATACTGAAGGGCAAGCTTTTCTCTTCTTAAATCAAGAAGCAGTTCATCTGCCTCAACTGCCAAGCTATCTGCAGGCGAGGTACGAAATGCACCAAGGCATAATCTTAAACCTTGATTTTGTACAGGATCAAGCATTTTAATATAAGATGGGCGTGCTGATCCATATATCATACACCCATAATCAAGCTTAGAACGTACCAGCGCTCTGTATAATTGCAATAAAATATTGCGGTCCCCTCCCCAATCGGTATGGGCAAGAACCCGTAATAAATCTAATGCCTTCTGGCATTTCTTTTTAACGTATTTAATGTGAGGAATAAAAGATAATTTCCTGTCAAAATTAAGTCCAAGAAACTTTGTTTCTTCGACAACAGGTATCCGAGTTTGACCTAAATAAAGATCAGGATCTGGGTGAACCTTCCATTTTTTACAAAAGTGCATACACACAGTTTTCTTTAAAGAAAACTTAAATCCATTATGATCAGCCCATTCTTGTAATCTATTTAGGTGTTGTTGAAGCTGTCGTTCTATTGTATGCATGCTTGCTGACCTGTAGCTTAAGTTGAAATCATCAACAAAAAGTGAGCAATCTGCTCCAGGCCTCATACAATCTACAATGCTGTTAATTTTAATAATAAAAAGGGTCACTGATAATATACTACCCTGTGGAACACCCATTTCCTGATCAAAAACATCAGAAAGTGATGCACCCACTCGAACTTTAAAATGTCTGTTTGATAGAAAATTTTGAATAAAAAGGGGTAAACGACCCCTTAATCCCATATCATATAAATCACTCATTATTCCATATTTCCATGTGGTGTCGTATGCTTTCTCTAAATCAAAAAATATACTAACCACATGTTCGCCTTTTATAAAACCCTCTCGTATAAATGTTTCTAAACGTACCAGATGGTCAACAGTACTTCGCGTTTTTCTAAAACCACTCTGTGCAACAGAAATATAAGCCGCAGTTTCTAAAAACCAAACTAAACGCTCGTTAATCATTCGTTCCATTGATTTACAAATACAACTTGTTAACGCAATGGGACGATAATTATTTGAATCTGACGAGTCTTTGCCAGGTTTGGGAATAGGAATGATAGTGGCTTCACTCCATGAAGGAGGAAAATAACCACTTTCCCAAATATTATTAAAAATATCCAAAAGATGCCCAAGTGTTTGGTCAGGGAGGTGTTTGAGGATTTGATAGTGTATATGATCAGGTCCAGGAGCGGTATCATGGGATTTATCTAAAGCAAGTTTTAAATCTGATATTGTGAATGGCTTATTATATTGTTCCAAGTTATTAGATATGAAATTTAGTTGGTTTCTTTCTTTTCTATTTTTTATTTGTTGAAATTTGGCAGAATAATTATTGGATGAGGAATTCTTGGAAATTGTTTGACCTATTGTGTTACCTATTTCGGTGGGATTTGTAATTAATTGACCATTATGATTTAGATGTTTGATCCTTGCTCCACCTCCCTTCCCAGTAATTTTACGCACCATATCCCAGCATTTTTTAATTGGTGAACGTGTATTTAATTTAGAAACGTAATCTTTCCAACTTTTTCTTTTGCTTATTTTAATAATATAACGGGCTTTAGCTCTTTTTATACGATATTGGTGCAAATTATATTGAGTTGGCTGTCGATTAAATATTTTTAAAGCTTTTTTCCGCTCCTTGACAGCTTTTTTGCACTCATCATTAAACCAGGGTTTTTCTTTAATTTTAGAATTTGGCTTTGATTTGGGAATACACCCATCAGCAATATCATACAATGTATCCGTAAAAACTTGAAGAGGATCATCTACATTGTTAAAAATTTCGGGAGTTATTTTATTAAAACAGGAAGTTTGAAATTTTGCCCAATCGGCTTTATGAAATTTCCACTTGGGGATTCGTTCGTCTAGTGGAGGAAAATGGTTATTTAAAATAATGGGGTAATGATCACTACCCCATTGATCTTCCTCTACTTCCCAGGAATAGTCTAAAAATAAATTTGGAGTGCACATGGAGAGATCTATTGATGTTAAAGAGCCTGTAGCAGGATGTAAATATGTCGGGGAATAGTCATTCCAAAGGCACAAACTATTATTATTTAAAAAATCTTCTATTATACGTCCTTTGGCATCAGTATTATTTCTGCCACCCCAAAGATAGTTGTGAGCATTAAAGTCACCAACTAGCACATACGGTTGTGGCAGCTGAGTTATTAAGTTATTTAAATCTGTAATATTTATTGGTTCACTTGGTGGCAAATATACTGAACATATTGTTAATGTATTGTGCAGGGTAATCCTGACTGCAGAAGCTTGTAAATTAGTATTTAATGTCACTTTACTTTGGGGTATACAGGATTTAACAAAAATAGAAACTCCGCCATGTGCTCGGTCCATTGCATCTATTGAACCAACTTTATTATAAGGTACATACCCCTTAAATGTTGTGGAATTATCTTTGAATTTAGTTTCTTGTAAACAAATTACAGATGCGTTATATTTTTGGGCTAATAACTCCAGTTCTGGCCTGTTTGCCTCGAATCCTCTACAGTTCCATTGTATGATACTGCTGATAGCCATATTAAAAATAATGAGGATAAATATAGGATTTAACATAATCATTTAAGTTTATGATTATGTTTTGAGTGAACAGGTGTAAAATGTGTATCGGAAGGATCACCTGTGTCCATCCTTTCTAAGGATTTAGTTCTATTTATTTTAGTTTTGCTTTGATCTTTGATTTCTTTTTTGTCTGATTTCTTAACTGGTCTGTTGCTATTTACATTTTTACTGGATGATGTGGAGGGAGTTTGTGAAGAGGTTTTAGTGGATTGAACTGTTGGTATATTTATTGCTGGGGTAGTGGGTGTTTGGGTTTGAGTGGATGTTCCTGAAGATTTGGAGGTATTTGAAAAATAGGAATAATTCTTTTCATCGATTGGCCAGGTTATCTCTGTCTGTATTGCTATTGTTTTTGTCTCTTTGGTTTTTAAGGCGGTAGCATAGGATGTTTTGGAATTATTAAAACTTTCTACACGTTTACGTGCCTCAGGAAAAGAAATGCTTTCGGTGTGGCGTATTCGCTGAATTTCCTTCTCTTTTAAAAATGAAGGACAATTCCGCGAATACGATGGGTGATTGTCTTGACAATTCACACATTTCATGGTTTCCGAAGAACACTCTTCTCCACTATGCTGGGCTGTACATTTCGGGCAAGTTATGTTTCCTTTGCATTGATCAGATCCATGTCCATACCTCTGACACTTGAAGCAGCGCAGAGGGTTTGGAATGAAAACATCAACTCGGACGTTTAAATAGCCAACTTTAATAGATGTTGGAAGCTGCGCTGCTTCAAATGTCAGAATGAATGTATTGATTGGAACTTTGATTCCATCCTTCTTAATAAAAATTCGTTTGCATTGGACTACATCTTGATCTTTTAGTTCATCCACTATTTCCTCTTCAGAAACTCCCGCCAGATCTGGGCATCTTATCACTCCTTTTTTATTATTGAGGGTCTTATGAGCCGTTATAAAAACTGGAACTGTGGCCAACATTCGGCATCTTAAAAGATTGTCCGCATGGCTTTTCCGCTCAACTTCAATTAATAAACGTGTTCCCATTTTTTTAACTGTTTTCGGCACCCCGGCAATGCCTTGAATCCCCTTTGCAATTGCAAAGGGGGACATTTTTGCCAGGGTATGTTCAGCATCGGAACTTTCCGCAATTAAAAATCTCGGCCATTTTTCTGATTTATTTGAATCGTCATCACTGTCTATGTCATTCCTAGATCGTTTTTGTTTGTTTTGCGCCATGTGTGTTATTTTAAATTTCATCAGTTAGGTCCCCTACCCACCACGGAGCCCAACAAGGGGACGCCTTTCTGGGCCAGTAACTCCAAGCCCTGACGCCATGAGGATACCCAACATGACATACTCTTGGAATAAAAACTCCACCCTTTCGGATTTTATTTATATCCCTCGATTGACCCAATTAGCAGTAATCTCCTTTCAGGAAATATCAATCAAAAATTTACAATTATTCTTAAATTTTAAACATTGAAATTGTCACTAATAAAAATAAAATAGCCAGAATACATTAAAGGAAATATACCACAAGCCGGTTAAATCAGACCCAGGCCTAATCTGATCTGCCTGTCTGGTGAACATCTGGATCCAAGACAGGCGTGTTGCAACTGGACCGGTATTACTGCCAAACCAGCCCAGTGCTCAGCCCGTCAGGATTCCATATCCTCCCCGACACAGGTCGCATCCCACGGCAAACAGGACGCCCCTTTAGTCGCCTTTTACGACATGCTGGGGGGCAGTGGGGCTATTCTTTAATCCCCGCACCCACAGGGGAGTTGTTTTCATGCAATACGAATGTATTCCGTCATGATCTAAGATGAACACTCCACAGTGGCGTTAGTTATTCAAACTACTTTGACCTCCCCAAAAGCTAAATTACAACCCCATAGGAAATGAATACACATTCCACGTGACCATACCGATCACAGAACAGCACAATAAGTCAATTCTCGATACCCTCTGCGGTCAGACAGGCAAAACAGGACCATCCGTTTTACAAAAAAACTATTTTTATTCCTTGAAGGGCACAGTTTGTTAGAACTCTTAACGAAGCTAACCAGCCAGATGGACACACTTCATAAGATATTCTTATTTTTATATACTGTGTGAAGCCCGGTTTCCTATGTGCAGGGTGTTTGTTATCCAGTGAGTTAGGCAGCGTCTATTCGGTGTTGACACGTATGCATCAGTTCTGTCATGTTTCATAAAACCTCAGAGTACATTTTCATTATGAATGGAGGTGTGACATTTTGATATCAAAAGGGACATTATATTTGCCGCCTTCGGTATTGTTATGATGATGTCATAAATAAAAGACGCAAAATAAAAATAGTTTGACTTTACTTTGTTTGAAAACAATTTGACCCAAGAAATCCACAATTTATCGTTATACCCATCGCGAATGAAATATTCTTGCGTATTAATCTGCAATGTTCAAAAAGGTTGCTATGGAAACACACTTTACTGCGCATGACCACGTTTGGTTTAATGAGACACGAATACGTATAAAACACGAGCCATGACACAAAATACGTTAATCTTGCTAATATCACCGGCTTTCAGATGCCCATAAGTCTTGTAAAATGTTACTAATATGTTGTATGACCGCTCCGAGATGCGTGGGGAAACTCCAGAGTTCACAAATCTTCTTTTGGACTGAAAGCAACCTGATGTTTAGCAAAACCTAAGATGTAGTTGTTTCAGTATAAATTAAACGAAGTTAAAAAGTCTGTCTACTAGTATATCATGTAGTACAACGAGAAATGGAAGTCGAGGCGGACTTTAAAAAATGTGAAGTAATTTTAAAACTTGAATACCACAGTTTTTTGAAGAGTTGGATATCTGATGTTTGCTCAGACTATTAACTTCAACAGCACAAACATTTAACAATATAATTCACAGTGACTACAGATGATATGAATAACAGTAAGGGGCGATCCATTTGATTTTTGTGGGGTGGGGTGGGACAGCAGTACTGGATGAATAAATTTTTTTTCTTTGGTAGGGTGAATGAATAAATTTTTTTTCTGGGATGGGGTGGGTGAATAATTTTTTTTCTCCAAAATCTCCCACCCCACCCCACAAAAATCAAATGGATCGCCCCTAATACGAATATGTAATACTTAGTTAAAATAGTCCGCCAATAACATTGTCAGTTTTACCGATGTCTGCAGATGTTTCCCGACAACTTTCATCTTGCCAATTCTCATGGTGATTCCATTCCATGCCATTTTATAGCTTTTTTATATTAAAGCTGTGATAGCTGTGATACATTTAAGCTGTGATACATGAAGAAATGTGGAAGTAATCCGGACACGGTGGCCTTTACTCGGCACGTGATTGATATCAACTGGCTTCCGGTTAGCTTCAGATTGTGACATTATGCTTTTTTACAATTCAAGTATGTGTTGAATTGCAAACTCACAAGCAAACTACTTCATTATTGCATATAACTACAGTATCAGATCTCGATGAAACCTCATAAATCTGGCACAATAACGTATTGCCATCTGTCTATGATAAAAAAACAGTACATTTATTTGAAATAGGTTTTATATTCAACACTGTTTGACTATCAATGAATGAATGAATGAATGGTTGCTTAGAGGCACATCAACCACTAAGGTTATTTAGTGCCTAAAAATGGTAAAAATGAATGAATGAATGGTTTCACATTGACACAATAAAGTGCCAAAACAGTAAAAATAGAAACGTAATATTGACTAGAAACAAAATGTAAATGTTAATACAATATGTAGATAACACAAGAATTTATCAACTGTGAACAGCATTTATATAATATCAATCAAATATAATAAATATGTATAATTTGTTTAAAAGACTTTATCAGTATGATGTTTTGCAGTTCTTGATAAATAAGTCAATGACATAAATAAACAAAAGCTCTGCCCTTAAAACTGATTATAAAGTCCTATGTGAGTTAAAAACGATACTATCACAGAAGTATCTACAGTATCAAATAACGTATGTAAATCTTGTACATTAAAATATTGAGTTCGTATAATATCAAAATCGATACACTCAATTAAAATATGTTTAATAGTCAAAGCCCTTTGACAACCAATACATTCCGGTTGATCTTCACCTTTAAGCAGATAACAGTGCGTCAAATGACTATGTCCTATTCTTATACGTGATAAAACAGACTCTTCTCTTCGGTTAATTCTAATAGCACCTTTGGTTTTACCTAAAACAGGCTTAATTTCGTGTAGTTTATTAAAAATAGCTTCATTCCATCGCAATTGCCATTTAGAACGTAAAAAAACAGTAATATATTTTTTAAACTCTGTATAAGGTAAAAGCATATCTATTGGGCGCTTATCCAATGCTGCTTTGGCAGCTTGGTCAGCAGCCTCATTTCCAAGGATTCCAATATGACTGGGAATCCAGTAAAAACGAATCTCTTTATTTTCCTCAGTACAGAGTTTATGATACCGTTCAAGGATATTTAAAATAAAAGGATTTTTCCAATCCTTGGCTTTCAATGCTTGTAAACAAGACAAAGAATCAGAAAATATTAAAAATTTTCGATGTGGAGAAGTCTCTACATGATCTAAAGCAAGGTATAAAGCATGAAGTTCTGCAGAATAAATAGACGATTTATTTGGCAGACGTTCTGAATAAATATGATTGCCCTTAACAGCAGCTGCAGCAGCCTTGTCATCATCAAATGATCCATCAGTGTATATACACTGATATCCAGTGAAAACAGATTTTATTTCATTATATCTATTTATATACAGGGATGGATCGGTTGAGTATTTCTTTAATTCTGACATGGCTACATTAATATTTAAAGATTCGTAGGTCCATGGAGGTGTTTCTGGATATTGAAATTTAGCTATTTGATTTGGATTTAAATTTAAAGATTGTAAAGATTCTTTGATGCGAATGCCAAAAGTTGGTATTGTATTAGATTTACTTTCAAAAAGGTCAACATAGTTTGGATTAAATATAGTATCATGTGCAGGATTGTCTGGACAAGCTGCAATTTTTGCAGCATACTGAAGGGCAAGCTTTTCTCTTCTTAAATCAAGAGGCAGCTCATCTGCCTCAACTGCCAAGCTATCTGCAGGCGATGTACGAAATGCACCAAGGCAAAGTCGTAAACCTTGATTTTGTATAGGATCAAGCATTTTAATATAAGATGGACGTGCTGATCCATATATCATACATCCATAATCAAGCTTAGAACGTACAAGCGCTCTGTAAAATTGCAATAAAATATTACGGTCCCCTCCCCAATCGGTATGGGCAAGAACCCGTAATAAATCCAATGCCTTCTGGCATTTCTTTTTAACGTATTTAATGTGAGGAATAAAAGATAATTTCCTGTCAAAAATAAGTCCTAGAAACTTGGTTTCTTCGACAACAGGTATCCGAGTTTGGCCTAAATAAAGATCAGGATCTGGGTGAACCTTCCATTTTTTACAAAAGTGCATACACACAGTTTTCTTTAAAGAAAACTTAAATCCGTTATGATCAGCCCATTCTTGTAATCTATTTAAATGTTGTTGGAGCTGTCGTTCTATTGTATGCATGCTTGTGGACCTGTAGCTTAAGTTGAAATCATCAACAAAAAGTGAGCAATCTGCTCCAGGCCTCATACAATCAACAATGCTGTTAATTTTAATAATAAAAAGGGTCACTGATAATATACTTCCCTGTGGAACACCCATTTCCTGATCAAAAGCATCAGAAAGTGATGAACCAACTCGGACCCTGAAATGTCTATTTGACAAAAAATTTTGAATAAAAAGGGGTAAACGACCCCTTAATCCCATATCATATAAATCGCTCATTATTCCAAATTTCCATGTAGTATCGTACGCTTTCTCTAAATCAAAGAAAATGCTAACCACATGCTCACCTTTTAAAAAACCCTCTCTTATAAATGTCTCTAAACGTACCAGGTGGTCAATGGTACTTCGAGTTTTTCTAAAGCCACTCTGTGCAACAGAAATAAAAGCTGCAGTTTCTAAAAACCAAACTAAACGCTCATTAATCATTCGCTCCATTGTTTTACAGATACAACTGGTTAAAGCAATGGGGCGATAATTATTTGAATCTGAGGAGTCTTTGCCAGGCTTAGGAATGGGAATAATAGTGGCTTCACTCCATGAAGGAGGAAAATCACCACTTTCCCAAATGTTATTAAAAATATTTAAAAGATGCCCAAGTGATTGATCAGGGAGGTGTTTAAGGATTTGGTAGTGAATTTGATCAGGCCCAGGAGCGGTATCATGAGATTTATCCAAAGCAAGTTTCAAATCTTCTATTGTAAATGATTTATTATATTCTTCCAAGTTATGGGATATAAAATTTAGTTGGTTTCTTTCTTTTCTATTTTTTATTTGTTGAAATTTTGCAGAATAATTATTGGATGAGGAATTCTTAGAAATTGTTTGACCTATTGTGTTACCTATTTCAGTGGGATTTGTAATTAATTGGCCATTATGAGTTAGATGTTTGATCCTTGCTCCACCTCCCTTCCCCGAAATTTTACGCACCATATCCCAGCATTTTTTAATTGGTGAACGCGTATTTAATTTGGAAACATAATCCTTCCAACTTTTTCTCTTGCTTATTTTGATAATATAACGGGCTTTAGCTCTTTTTACTCGAAATTGGTGCAAATTATATTGAGTTGGCTGTCGATTAAATTTTTTCAGAGCTTTTTTGCGCTCCTTGACAGCTTTTTTGCACTCATCATTAAACCAGGGTTTTTCTTTAATTTTAGAATTTGGCTTTGATTTGGGAATACACCCATCAGCAATATCATACAATGTATCTGTAAAAACTTGAAGAGGATCATCTACATTGTTAAAAAGTTCTGGAGTTATTTTATTAAAACAGGATGTTTGAAATTTTGCCCAATCGGCTTTATGAAATTTCCACTTGGGGATTCGTTCGTCTGGTGGAGGAAAATGGTTATTTAAAATAATGGGATAATGATCACTACCCCATTGATCTTCCTCTACTTCCCAGGAATAGTCTAAAAATAAATTTGGAGTGCACATGGAGAGATCTATTGATGTTAAAGAGCCTGTAGCAGGATGTAAATATGTTGGGGAGTCGTCATTCCAAAGGCACAAACTATTATTATTTAAAAAATCTTCTATTATACGTCCTTTGGCATCAGTATTATTTCTGCCACCCCAAAGATAGTTGTGTGCATTAAAGTCACCAACTAACATATATGGCTGTGGCAGCTGGGTTATCAAATTATTTAAATCTGTAATATTAACTGGCTCACTAGGCGGTAAATATATTGAACATATAGTTAATGTATTATGCAGGGTAACCCTGACTGCAGAAGCTTGTAAATTAGTATTTAATGTTACTTTACTTTGTGGTATACAGGATTTAACAAAAACAGAAACTCCGCCATGTGCTCGGTCCATTGCATCTATTGAACCAACTTTATTATAAGGTACATACCCCTTAAATGTTGTGGAATTATCTTTGAATTTAGTTTCTTGTAAACAAATCACAGATGCGTTATATTTTTGGGCTAATAACTCCAGTTCTGGCCTGTTTGCCTCGAATCCTCTACAGTTCCATTGTATGATACTACTGATAGCCATATTAAAAATAATGAGGATAAATATAGGATTTAACATAATCATTTAAGTTTATGATTATGTTTTGAGTGAACAGGTGTAAAATTTATATCGGAAGGATCACCTGTGTCCATCCTTTCTAAGGATTTAGTTCTATTTATTTTAGTTTTGCTTTGATCTTTGATTTCTTTTTTGTCTGATTTCTTAACTGGTCTGTTGCTATTTACATTTTTATTGGATGATGTGGAGGGAGTTTGTGAAGAGGTTTTAGTGGATTGAACTGTTGGTATATTTATTACTGGGGTAGTGGGTGTTTGGGTTTGAGTGGATGTTCCTGAAGATTTGGAGGTATTTGAAAAATAGGAATAATTCTTTTCATTGATTGGCCAGGTTATTTCTGTCTGTATTGCTATTGTTTTTGTCTCTTTGGTTTTTAAGGTGCTAGCATAAGATGTTTTGGAATTGTTAAAACTTTCTACACGTTTACGTGCCTCAGGAAAAGAAATGTTCTCAGTGTGACGTATTCGCTGAATTTCCTTTTCTTTTAAAAAGGAAGGACAATTCCGCGAATACGATGCGTGATTGCCTTGGCAATTCACACATTTCATGGTTTCCGAAGAACACTCTTCTCCACTATGCTGGGCTGTACATTTTGGGCAAGTTAGATTTCCTTTGCATCGATCAGATCCATGTCCATACCTCTGACACTTAAAGCAGCGCAGAGGATTTGGGATAAAAACATCAACTCGGACGTTTAAATATCCAACTTTAATAGATGTTGGAAGCTGCGCTGCTTCAAATGTCAGAATGAATGTGTTAATTGGAATTTTGGCTCCATCCTTCTTAATAAAAATTCGTTTGCATTGGACAACATCTTGATCTTTTAATTCTTCCACTATTTCCTCTTCAGAAACTCCCACCAGATCTGGGCATCTTATCACTCCTTTTTTGTTATTGAGGGTCTTATGAGCTGTTATCAAAACTGGAACTGTGGCCAACATTCGGCATCTTAAAAGATTGTCCGCATGGCTTTTCCGCTCAACTTCAATTAATAAACGCGTTCCCATCTTTTTAACTGTTTTCGGCACCCCGGCAATGCCTTGTATCCCCTTTGCAATTGCAAAGGGGGACATTTTTGCCAGGGTATGTTCAGCATCGGAACTTTCCGCAATTAAAAATCTCGGCCATTTTTCTGTTTTATTTGAATCGTCATCACTGTCTATGTCATTCCTAGGTCGTTTTTGTTTGTTTTGCGCCATGTGTGTTATTTTATATTTCATCAGTTAGGTCCCCTACCCACCACGGAGCCCAACAAGGGGACGCCTTTCTGGGCCGGTAACTCCAAGCCCTGACGCCATGAGGATACCCAACATGACATACTCTTAGAATAAAAACTCCACCCTTTCGGATTTTATTTATATCCCTCGATTGACCCAATCAGCAGTAATCTCCTTTCAAGAAATATTTATCAAAAATTTATCAATTGTTCCTAAATTTCAAACATTAAAATTGTCATAAATAAAAATCAAATAGCCAGAATATATTAAAGGAAATATACCACAAGCCGGTTAAATCAGATCCAGGCCTAATCTGATCTGCCTGTCTGGTGAACATTTGGATCCAAGACAGGCGTGTTGCAACTGGACCGGTATTACTGCCAAACCAGCCCAGTGCTCAGCCCGTCAGGATTCCATATCCTCCCCGACACAGGTTGCATCCCACGGCAAACAGGACGCCCCTTTAGTCGCCTTTTACGACATGCTGGGGGGCAGTGGGGCTATTCTTTAATCCCCGCACCCACAGGGGAGTTTGACTATCAATAAAAAGCTGATGTATCAATAATGGACTCAGTGGGTCAATGAGTAAATCTATTCTATGTACTGGTAACTGTTTCTTAGACACGTAAAAATGAGAGAGTGAATTTACTGGGAACTGAAAGATTAATCTTCCAAAGAATATGTATGTATTCCTGTCTGATTTTATCAGTTGATAAAATGATCATATATTTGCTTTTGCTTGCAGAAGGGGAAGCTGTCAGGCAGTAGCTGACAAAACTACTGACCTACTTTTGAAGCATAAGTGCTAAAAATAACCTGCTGGTAGCCAGGTTATGAGTGTTTTAAAGAACCTTTGAATAAACTGTTAATTGTTGCATTTCATTGTTGTTATCTCTATCTGAATGTGTACCCGGAAAGCCGATTGGCAACCCACCTTTGCATCCCACCTTTGCATCCCACCTTTGCATCCAACCTTGGCATCCCACCTTTGCATCCCACCTTGGCATCCCACCTTTGCATCCCACCTTGGCATCCCACCTTTGCATCCCACCTTGGCATCCCACCTTTGCATCCCACCTTTGCATCCCACCTTTGCATCCCACCTTCGCATCCCACCTTTGCATCCCACCTTGGCATCCCACCTTGGCATCCCACCTTGGCATCCCACCTTGGCATCCCACCTTGGCATCCCACCTTGGCATCCCACCTTGGCATCCCACCTTGGCATCCCACCTTGGCATCCCACCTTGGCATCCCACCTTTGCATCCCACCTTGGCATCCCACATTGGCATCCCACCTTGGCATCCCACCTTGGCATCCCACCTTGGCATCCCACCTTGGCATCCCACCTTTGCATCCCACCTTTGCATCCCACCTTTGCATCCCACCTTGGCATCCCACCTTGGCATCCCACCTTTGCATCCCACCTTGGCATTCCACCTTGGCATCCCACCTTGGCATCCCACCTTGGCATCCCGTCTTGCCAACGTAACATACAAATGTATTTTACGTTTGCAGGGTCCTTACAATATTTCAGAATTGTACATTGCTTGTATTCATACACATATTTATTTTTTCAAACAGATGTTAAAAACGATCAATATCCATAAATATGACGGGAAATATTAAGCTCGGTTAGTCTGGCCTGGCAAGTTCCTATTTAGGTGGTTGTGGAATGACAAAGTATGGTTGATGGTTGATCATCCATCTTGGGTGCGTTCATTATGTGTATGGCAGTGTAAGCTACCCGGCGACAGCTCCTCGTAAATATCATTATCCAACCTCTAAATAACTCAGAGATGATAGGAATTAGACAAAACAGCTGAGATCATTGACTCACAAATGAAATTAGTTTTCATTATCTCACAGTCATCATATCGGCAAAATTGTGTTGTATGACAGAAAAAATCAAATCGTAAGGTTAATGCTTTGATGGTATATAGAAATGGCAAAATGAATCACAAAGTTACTTAATAAAGTGTTCATGCCATGTCAGAAAAAAGAAAGTCTAATCTCAAGAAACCAGACATCTTCAATATTATGTACATGGCATGATCTAGACAGTGGATACATGTCAAAAGATAGCATATACAGCGTGACAGTATCTTGAGCAAAAAATAAAAAAGATGCTGAAAATAACAAAAAGGGAATTCTTTCTCACTCTTATCTATTGGAGACAGAAATCGACTTTGGAAACCATCAGGACAACATGGAAAACGGCTGCTTTATTGTGGGTTCGGTGCGTTTATGACCTCATAAATGCAGAAAGTTATCAAGCACTCGCTCCCGGGAGAAGCATTACAATAAAAATACTGCAAGTCTTGGGTTGTATCGCTGTTCGGATTTAAGACACACGGATAGAAAGTGAAGGTTAAACAGATAGGCCAAATATAAAAGAAGCTAGCCAAGTTTGTAATGATGTATGTTCACCATATTCCATGAATATCTATTGAAGTTACCTGAAATGGTTAGTTACCAACATTTCTTTTCAAGACAATGGCTTAAATGTTTTAAGAAAGAAACACTTTTTAGTAATGAATCAGTCTAAAAAGAATTAAATGGAAATAACACAGCTTTCATCAGAAGCAAAACATGATCTTATAAGTACTCAATATCTGAATGTAATAGATTTACACATGTTATTCAAAACTGTAGAGACTTCTGTTATAGTATCGTTTTTAAACTAAATAGGACTTCGTCATCAGTTCCTAAAGGTGGAGCTCTTGTTTATCTAAGTCATTGACTTATTATCAAGAACCTCAAAACATCAAACTGTATTTAACGTCTTTTTATTTAATTTTACATGTTTATTAAATCTGACTAATCTAACAGAAGATAGATTTGTAAATGAATCCTGTGATATTGAGATGATGTACATATTAAAATAATAATATGTGTCATAAATTAAAGTTGTTTCTTACCGTTTTCAGCAGTAGATAACCTATATAGTATGTGTGCCATTCCCACATTATTAAGTGTGGTGAGTTTGTTTGTTTGTTTGGGGCTTTACATCACTTTCAACATTATTTCAGTCATTTCGTGATGAGACCTACTTGTAGCAGATATAGTGCTGCTGCACTGAATTGTCATGTCGCAGGTCCTTGACATGACAACTCACCCGGTCACAGATTTACAAGGACAACGGGTTCACCCTTTGGCATGGGCCTCAGCTCATGTGTGAAATTGTTTCATGAATTCAACCATGGCCACGGCCAGGATTCGAACCCACGACCTTTGGATCACCACAGAGGAACTGGTGCTAATAAGCTGGCACTCTAACCAACTGCGCCACGGCCCGTGGCCTTAAGTGTGGTGAGAGCCAATGAATAATTGATCAATTACGTGCTGTTAAGGACGAAAAAAACTAGTGGTAGATCCATACCTTCAATACTAGCAAATGTTGTCTCTTGGCTCTTCAAAATCAGAATTAAAGGTAACTTGACATCCAGTCGTTGGGGACCCAGTCGTTGGGGACCCAGTCGTTGGGGACCCAGTCGTTGGGGACCCAGTCCTCGGGGACTCAGTCCTCGGGGACTCAGTCAGTGGTATGGTTATTTTTGTTTGAGACATTGTATTCCTCTTTCTTTATGCCCAAATTAGAGAACCATTTCAATATTTTATTTTTATATATTTGTTCCCTATTTATATCAGACTAATAAGACGATAATCAAAAAGTATATATATTTCATTTGTTTGTTCATATTGCCATGACATTGTTTCAGGCTCCAGCCTTAAGAATATCGGACTTCTGCTGGTCAAACTCTCTTTGTCACATATATATATATATTATTCTCTCAGAATTGGCAGACACTTGTTCATTATTTAGATTTAGAAAAGTTGAATCAGCAGAGCAACCAGTATGTTAAGATTTTAATACAAAGCAAATCTTTTCAACATTAATGCTTGTTTCCATTTGTTGCCAAGCAACATGAAAAGTTATCAACATTTGTGAAAATATCAGATCTGCCATGTGGGCGATAATGAGGAGTATGTCATGGACGCATTTTTATTAGAGTCCAATTTAGATATAATGATGATGAGAACCCACATGCTCATACACTCTATCAAGGAAAACTGATTTCTGGTAAAGTCGTTATTTGAAACTTCTGTGACATGCCACTGCACAACAAAAGAGTTTATGCTTTTCTAAATATATTTTTCACATTTGTAAAGTGTTGTAAAGCTTTATATAAGTTTGTGAAACCCCTAGAGGCTTTATCTAGGACATTCCCTAAAACATTTTCAAGTTGATTAAAAACATTCTAAATATATTTAAATATGATATTTGGTCACCTTGTCGCGGGTACAAAATAAAAAATGGTAAAATCTGACTTTTCATGAGCATATTCCTGTCGAAATTAGAACCTTTGATTCCCTATCCTGGAGTTTCATCTTATTTGTTATCAGGAAACTACTGACTTTTTTGATAAGATGAAGTGGATGGTTATGTTTTTCACAGTAAAGACCATCTTTTTTATTAATATTGATATGAGACAGGTAAGTGCGAAGATGTTTATAATGAAAGAAATTTGAGATTGTTGCAGGACCTTTTATGAACATAAAATAACGTTTTTTAATATTGAGGTTATCAATATTGAGGTTTGTTAATTTATGGAAATTAACGATTTCATTAAAATCAGGAGAAGTTTGATGTTTATTTAGAATACAGCTAGAAAACATTAACTTTATAATGATATTTGAAACTACATTGTATGAGAATATTGATACAAATTCAACTTCTTTCTATCAACAGTATTACATTTTATATCATGGTTCAATTCACCCTGTAGATATACACAATGATATCGTTTTTTACATGATCATGAGTCATCATATCCAGTGTATTATGCAAATGACCCTGGCGAAGAATGTCAAGCTTTTTTCATCAATGCCAATATAAATGCTCAATGTCCTCATGCAGATTTGAATCTTTGAAATGTTTCGCTGTCTCCCTGATTCGAAGCTTAGAAATGCCGTATTGCTGCCTTTTGACGTTTGAACATCCCCTGTCTTTTACTTTGCAAAGTTTCGAGTTTATGGAAGGTAATCTCATATGTTTTGAGTTTCGGGAAAGCAAATGCTTCTTCCTGGGATTTTTGGCAGAGACCTCTTGCTTCACCTGGATGAGGAGCAGAAGCAGCGGGTTTCTCCTCATCCAGTTGAAGCAAGATGAAGACGGTGGAGAAAGTTGATTGGACTTTTCAGGGATAGAGGAGTACAAAACAACAATGACGTGTCTGTTGCATAATTGCGGGTGGCAAATCATCCTCATGGTACAAGGTGTCAGAAATACAACCAAAATAAAGTTATTTTTGAGAGAATATATTTCAACAAGCTCACCCCCTGAATTGGGTTTTTGGTCTGTTAAATCATAGATGAATAATAATCCTAGCTTGATTTAATTGCCTCACATGATTTTTGGTATTGCCAGCAGATCTGTGTGATGTTTGATACAAATGTTGATGTACATATTTTCACACCAATTCTTGTATGGTCATCTGGATTATGTGCCAAATGTATTATCAAAATCATGATCATTCCGGTGCAGACGGCCCATTTAAACATATGCATTCCTTTATTTTGGCAAAATAGGCATGATTGGTCGAATTTATGGGATCTTCGAATATGATCTTTCAGTTACAAATTAAATAATGTGAATAATACAGAAAGGCTGGGTTTTCTATTCTACTTTAAATATTTGTTGATGTAATAATGGATTGAAACTGTGGAGAGTACAGAGTGGGGATGTTATCATGCTTGACAGAGCAAACAGCTGTTAGGTTGGGTACAGTAGAAATTGTTTACTGCTATTTTACAGTGAAGATTTGTAGCAGAAGCAGAGATGAGTTATTCATGTTAAAGTTTAATTAAATTTGACAAGTTAACATTAAGTCTTTTTTCAATCAGGTTTCTCGTTTATAAATAATGTTTTAAAATTTACTAATTCTCAAGTTTACTTGCTATTTTCCAAATAGGAGATGTCTGTTTGTGCAGTGTATACAGACTATTGCATTAATGCTACATTAACATTATCCTGATATGATGTATATGGCCCTATTAATATGTGCCAAAACAAACCACATGTACAGGTTTGAGTTGCTACAACATGTCATCAAGTCCAGTAAAGGGCAGTCATCTTGGTTAAAAATAGTAATATATTTTAATAGTGCATGATATCAACATGAGTTGTGCATGATATGCAACATGATTTGTTTGTTTGTTTGCTTTATTACATCAATTAGTCATTTCGTGATGAGACCTACTTGTAGCAGATATAATGCTGCCTCACTGAATTGTCATGTCGCAGGTCCTTGACATGACAACCCACCTGGTCACAGATTTACAAGGACAATGGGTTAACCCTTTGGCATGGGCCTCAGCTCATGTGTGTAATTATATCATGAATTCAACCTCGCCACGGCCGGGATTCGAACCCACTACCTTTGGATCACCACAGAGGAACTGGCACTCTAACCAACTGCGCCACGGCCCGTGGCCTTAAGTGTGGTGAGAGCCAATGAATAATTGATCAATTACGTGCTATTAAGGACACAGACAACTTGTGGTAGATTCATACTTTCAATACTATCTCATGTTGTCTCTTAGACCTTCAAAACCAGAATTAAAGGTAACTGGACATCCAGTCGTCGGGGACCCAGTCCTCGGGGAGGTATGGTTATCTTTGTTTGAGGCATTGCATTCTCCTTTCCTTATGCCCAAATTAGAGAACCATTTCAATATTTTAGTTTTATATATTTGTTCCCTATTTATATTAGAGTAATAAGTATGTATATTTCATTTGTTTGTTCATATTGCCATGACATTGTTTCAGGCTCCGGCCATAAGGATATCTAATATGATAAGTGCGTGATATCTAAAAGGAGTAGTGCATGACATCCAGTAAGAGTAGTGCATGATTTAACATATCACAGAAATCCTCCCGGGAATGAATATTGTAGACGGAGAATAACTGTCAGTGATATGAATATGAGCCTTTATTGCAAAAGTAAGGATTCACTAAACAATACACAAATTATAAATTGAGGCATGTTCAAACCACGCAGTACAACCATCTAGGAATGTCAACATTTGAGAAGTATATTTAAGAGTGTACACTGATGAGATTTAATGTCACAGATGAATAAATATAGTGAAGCAATCAATTTCATACTCTTAATATTTTTCATCTATGTCTTGTTGTCATTTTTGTATTTGTCAGACAATCACTTGAACAATCATTTTTCACATCATTTATATATGATATTATGACAATTATTTATTTTAGCCTAAACATTATGGTCATATTTTATCTAATCTTCATTCCCTATACCAAGGTTAATATTTTTTTACTCTGAAAGTATCAGTTTTTCCAAGGTTTCATCGCTTACTAGCCACAGATGGTAATAAATTTGATTAGAGCGTAACTTATCGGTTCCTCTGTGATGGTCCAGAAGGTTGTGGGCCATTTTGAGATTTAATTTATGTTGAGGTTTATCATATGAACCGAGGCCAGTATTGTCTGAAGGCTTAAACTGTTCCCCTTGTAAATATGTGATTGGATGTGTTGTTTAAGAGAGGTAGCACATCTACAAATAGGTCTCGTCATGAAATGACAGAAATGAACTTGAAAGCAACGTCAATCTCAAACAGAATAACAGATATTCGCTTTTTCTTGACTCTCAAAGCCACTCTGTCTAGGTATTTCATATCTGGACAAAGTGGATTTTTTTCTTGCAAAAATTTTTTTCTTGCAAAAATATTTTTCTTGCAAGACGCTTGACATATGATGCGGGTGGCGGGGAGGAGCGGACGCGTTTTCTAGGAGCTGCGATTTCTAGGAAACTAAATCACCTTTCATCCTTCCAAAAAATACCTTCTCTCAAGAAAATTATACCAAATCTCTGGAGTACGAACCTAAATATACCATTTGTGAAAATTTGGATAATTTGTGTTGGACTTTAAGGCAAGAAATCTACTTGAATGAATGAATGAATGAATGGTTTCTTAACGGCACATCGACACAATAAGGTCATTCAGTGCCAAAACAGTAAAACCAGAAACGTAATATTGACTAGAAACAAAATGTAAATGTTAATACAATATGTAGATAACACAAGAATTTGTCAACATTTATTTAATATCAATCAAATATAATAAATATGTATAATTTGTTTAAAAGACTTTATCAGTATGATGTTTTGCAGTTCTTGATAAATAAGTCAATGACATAAATAAACAAAAGCTCTGCCCTTAAAACTGATTATAAAGTCCTATCGGAGTTAAAAACGATACTATCACAGAAGTATCTACAGTATCAAATAACGTATGTAAATCTTGTACATTAAAATATTGAGTTCGTATAATATCAAAATCGATACACTCAATTAAAATATGTTTAATAGTCAAAGCCCTTTGACAACCAATACATTCCGGTTGCTCTTCACCTTTAAGCAGATAACAGTGCGTCAAATGACTATGTCCTATTCTTATACGGGTTAAAACAGATTCTTCTCTACGGTTTATTCTAATAGCACCTTTAGTTTTGCCTAGAACAGGCTTAATTTCATGTAATTTATTAAAAATAGCTTCGTTCCAGCGCAACTGCCATTTAGAACGTAAAAAAACAGTAATATATTTCTTAAACTCTGTATATGGAATAAGTAAATCTATTGGGCGTTTGTCCAATGCTGCTTTGGCAGCTTGGTCAGCGGCCTCATTTCCATGGATTCCAATGTGACTGGGGATCCAATAAAAACGTATTTCTTTATTTTCATCTGTACAGAGTCTATACCGTTCGAGAATTTTGTAAATAAAGGGATTTTTCCAATCCTTTGCTTTCAATGCTTGTAAACAAGACAAAGAATCAGAAAAAATTAAAAATGTTTGATGTGGAGAAGTCTCCACATGATCCAAAGCAAGGTACAAAGCATGTAGTTCTGCAGAAAAAATTGATGATTTATTTGGCAGACGTTCTGAATAAATATGATTGCCCTTAACAGCAGCTGCAGCAGCCTTCTCATCGTCAAATGATCCATCAGTGTATATACACTGATATCCAGTGAAAATAGATTTAATTTCTTTATATCTATTTATATAAAGGGATGGATCTGTTGAGCATTTCTTTAATTCTGACATGGCTAAATTAATATTTAAAGTTGCATAGGTCC
This sequence comes from Amphiduros pacificus, assembly GCA_949316495.1. Taxonomy (NCBI): domain Eukaryota; kingdom Metazoa; phylum Annelida; class Polychaeta; order Phyllodocida; family Hesionidae; genus Amphiduros; species Amphiduros pacificus. Next base: position 5,771,421 of record OX439004.1, read on the forward strand.
ATGGAGGTGTTTCTGGATATTGAAATTTAGCTATTTGATTCGGATTTAAATTTAAAGATTGTAAAGATTCCTTGATGCGAATGCCAAAAGTTGGTATTGTATTTGGTTTATTTTCAAAAAGATCAACATAGTTTGGATTGAATATAGCGTCATGTACAGGATTGTCTGGACAAGCAGCAATTTTTGCAGCATACTGAAGGGCAAGTTTTTCTCTTCTTAAATCAAGAGGCAGTTCATCTGCCTCTACTGCCAAGCTATCTGCAGGCGAGGTACGAAATGCACCAAGGCATAGTCTTAACCCTTGATTTTGTATAGGATCGAGCATTTTAATATACGATGGACGTGCTGATCCATATACCATACACCCATAATCAAGTTTGGAACGTACCAGCGCTCTATATAATTGTAATAAAACATTACGGTCCCCTCCCCAATCGGTATGGGCGAGAACCCGTAATAAATCTAATGCCTTCTGGCATTTCTTTTTTACATATTTAATATGAGGAATAAAAGATAATTTTCTATCATATATAAGTCCAAGAAACTTGGTTTCTTCGACAACAGGGATTCGAGTTTGGCCAAGGTGTAGATCAGGATCTGGGTGAGCCTTCCACTTTTTACAAAAGTGCATACATACGGTCTTTTTCAAAGAAAACTTAAATCCATTGTTATCAGCCCATTCTTGTAATCTATTTAGGTGTTGTTGAAGCTGTCGTTCTATTGTATGCATGCTTGTGGACCTGTAGCTTAAGTTGAAATCATCAACAAAAAGTGAGCAATCTGCTCCAGGCCTCATACAATCTACAATGCTGTTAATTTTAATAATAAAAAGGGTCACTGATAATATACTACCCTGTGGAACACCCATTTCCTGATCAAAAGCATCAGAAAGTGATGCACCCACTCGAACTTTAAAATGTCTGTTTGATAGAAAATTTTGAATAAAAAGGGGTAAACGACCCCTTAATCCCATATCATATAAATCACTCATTATTCCATATTTCCATGTGGTGTCGTATGCTTTCTCTAAATCAAAAAATATACTAACCACATGTTCGCCTTTTATAAAACCCTCTCGTATAAACGTTTCTAAACGTACCTGATGGTCAACAGTACTTCGCGTTTTTCTAAAACCACTCTGTGCAACAGAAATATAAGCCGCAGTTTCCAAAAACCAAACTAAACGCTCGTTAATCATTCGTTCCATTGATTTACAAATACAACTTGTTAACGCAATGGGACGATAATTATTTGAATCTGACGAGTCTTTGCCAGGTTTGGGAATAGGAATGATAGTGGCTTCACTCCATGAAGGAGGAAAATAACCACTTTCCCAAATATTATTAAAAATATCCAAAAGATGCCCAAGTGTTTGGTCAGGGAGGTGTTTGAGGATTTGATAGTGTATATGATCAGGTCCAGGAGCGGTATCATGGGATTTATCTAAAGCAAGTTTTAAATCTGATATTGTGAATGGCTTATTATATTGTTCCAAGTTATTAGATATGAAATTTAGTTGGTTTCTTTCTTTTCTATTTTTTATTTGTTGAAATTTGGCAGAATAATTATTGGATGAGGAATTCTTGGAAATTGTTTGACCTATTGTGTTACCTATTTCGGTGGGATTTGTAATTAATTGGCCATTGTGATTTAGATGTTTGATCCTTGCTCCACCTCCCTTCCCAGTAATTTTACGCACCATATCCCAGCATTTTTTAATTGGTGAACGTGTATTTAATTTAGAAACGTAATCTTTCCAACTTTTTCTTTTGCTTATTTTAATAATATAACGGGCTTTAGCTCTTTTTATACGAAATTGGTGCAAATTATATTGAGTTGGCTGTCGATTAAATATTTTTAAAGCTTTTTTCCGCTCCTTGACAGCTTTTTTGCACTCATCATTAAACCAGGGTTTTTCTTTAATTTTAGAATTTGGCTTTGATTTGGGAATACACCCATCAGCAATATCATACAATGTATCCGTAAAAACTTGAAGAGGATCATCTACGTTGTTAAAAATTTCGGGAGTTATTTGATTAAAACAGGAAGTTTGAAATTTTGCCCAATCGGCTTTATGAAATTTCCACTTGGGGATTCGTTCGTCTGGTGGGGGAAAATGGTTATTTAAAATAATGGGATAATGATCACTACCCCATTGATCTTCCTCTACTTCCCAGGAATAGTCTAAAAATAAATTTGGAGTGCACATGGAGAGATCTTTTGATGTTAAAGAGCCTGTAGCAGGATGTAAATATGTTGGGGAGTCGTCATTCCAAAGGCACAAACTATTATTATTTAAAAAATCTTCTATTATACGTCCTTTGGCATCAGTATTATTTCTGCCACCCCAAAGATAGTTGTGTGCATTAAAGTCACCAACTAACATATATGGCTGTGGCAGCTGGGTTATCAAATTATTTAAATCTGTAATATTAACTGGCTCACTAGGCGGTAAATATATTGAACATATAGTTAATGTATTATGCAGGGTAACCCTGACTGCAGAAGCTTGTAAATTAGTATTTAATGTTACTTTACTTTGTGGTATACAGGATTTAACAAAAACAGAAACTCCGCCATGTGGCTCGGTCCATTGCATCTATTGAACCAACTTTATTATAAGGTACATACCCCTTAAATGTTGTGGAATTATCTTTGAATTTAGTTTCTTGTAAACAAATCACAGATGCGTTATATTTTTGGGCTAATAACTCCAGTTCTGGCCTGTTTGCCTCGAATCCTCTACAGTTCCATTGTATGATACTACTGATAGCCATATTAAAAATAATGAGGATAAATATAGGATTTAACATAATCATTTAAGTTTATGATTATGTTTTGAGTGAACAGGTGTAAAATTTATATCGGAAGGATCACCTGTGTCCATCCTTTCTAAGGATTTAGTTCTATTTATTTTAGTTTTGCTTTGATCTTTGATTTCTTTTTTGTCTGATTTCTTAACTGGTCTGTTGCTATTTACATTTTTATTGGATGATGTGGAGGGAGTTTGTGAAGAGGTTTTAGTGGATTGAACTGTTGGTATATTTATTACTGGGGTAGTGGGTGTTTGGGTTTGAGTGGATGTTCCTGAAGATTTGGAGGTATTTGAAAAATAGGAATAATTCTTTTCATTGATTGGCCAGGTTATTTCTGTCTGTATTGCTATTGTTTTTGTCTCTTTGGTTTTTAAGGTGCTAGCATAAGATGTTTTGGAATTGTTAAAACTTTCTACACGTTTACGTGCCTCAGGAAAAGAAATGTTCTCAGTGTGACGTATTCGCTGAATTTCCTTTTCTTTTAAAAAGGAAGGACAATTCCGCGAATACGATGCGTGATTGCCTTGGCAATTCACACATTTCATGGTTTCCGAAGAACACTCTTCTCCACTATGCTGGGCTGTACATTTTGGGCAAGTTAGATTTCCTTTGCATCGATCAGATCCATGTCCATACCTCTGACACTTGAAGCAGCGCAGAGGATTTGGGATAAAAACATCAACTCGGACGTTTAAATATCCAACTTTAATAGATGTTGGAAGCTGCGCTGCTTCAAATGTCAGAATGAATGTGTTAATTGGAATTTTGGCTCCATCCTTCTTAATAAAAATTTGTTTGCATTGGACAACATCTTGATCTTTTAATTCTTCCACTATTTCCTCTTCAGAAACTCCCACCAGATCTGGGCATCTTATCACTCCTTTTTTGTTATTGAGGGTCTTATGAGCTGTTATCAAAACTGGAACTGTGGCCAACATTCGGCATCTTAAAAGATTGTCCGCATGGCTTTTCCGCTCAACTTCAATTAATAAACGCGTTCCCATCTTTTTAACTGTTTTCGGCACCCCGGCAATGCCTTGTATCCCCTTTGCAATTGCAAAGGGGGACATTTTTGCCAGGGTATGTTCAGCATCGGAACTTTCCGCAATTAAAAATCTCGGCCATTTTTCTGTTTTATTTGAATCGTCATCACTGTCTATGTCATTCCTAGGTCGTTTTTGTTTGTTTTGCGCCATGTGTGTTATTTTATATTTCATCAGTTAGGTCCCCTACCCACCACGGAGCCCAACAAGGGGACGCCTTTCTGGGCCGGTAACTCCAAGCCCTGACGCCATGAGGATACCCAACATGACATACTCTTAGAATAAAAACTCCACCCTTTCGGATTTTATTTATATCCCTCGATTGACCCAATCAGCACTAATCTCCTTTCAAGAAATATTTATCAAAAATTTATCAATTGTTCCTAAATTTCAAACATTAAAATTGTCATAAATAAAAATCAAATAGCCAGAATATATTAAAGGAAATATACCACAAGCCGGTTAAATCAGATCCAGGCCTAATCTGATCTGCCTGTCTGGTGAACATTTGGATCCAAGACAGGCGTGTTGCAACTGGACCGGTATTACTGCCAAACCAGCCCAGTGCTCAGCCCGTCAGGATTCCATATCCTCCCCGACACAGGTTGCATCCCACGGCAAACAGGACGCCCCTTTAGTCGCCTTTTACGACATGCTGGGGGGCAGTGGGGCTATTCTTTAATCCCCGCACCCACAGGGGAGAACATATTATTGAATAGGCTGGAAAAAAGATGTGGTATTAAGGGCACAGCCTTACAGTGGTTCCGGTCATATCTAGCAAACAGGAAACAATGTGTCACAATTGAAGGTAAAAGATCTGAAAATATGAATATTAGTTATGGGGTTCCTCAGGGCTCTGTGCTAGGACCACTGCTGTTCACAGCATATATGGAGCCTCTGTCTGACATTGTTGGTGATTTTGGTCTCAAACATCACATCTATGCTGATGATATGCAATTATATATTACAATAGATCCAAAATCTGAAGTAGATAGAAATAGGTCTTGTATAGAAATGGAAAAATGTATTAAATTGATAAGGACATTTTTGATAGAAAATAAAATGAAGATAAATGATGAGAAAACAGAAATGCTTTTATGTGGTAAAAACTGTGATTTTAGAAATGACAATTTACCAAATGAAATCCTAGTAGGTGAGACTAATATCTCTAGATCAAAAACAGTAAAGGATCTTGGGGTTATTCTAGATCAGGAGTTATCAATGAAATCGCAAATTAAAAAAATGTGCAAAAATGGTTATTTTCATGTAAAAAATTTAGCTAGCATTAGAAACTGTTTAGATGAGAAAACAGCAAACACTCTTGCTCACTCTTTTGTAACTTCTACCCTTGACTATGGGAATTCACTTTTGGCAGGTCTGTCAAGGTGTGAAATTGCCAAACTGCAAAAATTACAGAATGCTGCAGCAAGAGTAGTAGGTAAACTCAAAAAGAGGGATCACATTACACAAAAGCTTATGGACCTTCATTGGCTGCCAGTTGAGGCGAGAATTGATTTTAAAATTTCTCTATTAACATGGAAGGTGCAAAATGGCTTTGCCCCAGAATACCTCGCCCAATTATTAACTGGTAAGAAATCTGATCTGGGACTAAGATCCAATAATAAAAATGAATATATAGTACCCAAGACGAATATGAAAACATATGATGACAGGGCTTTCATGGTATATGCTCCAAAAAACTGGAATGCCCTGCCCCTTGAAGTGAAAAATTGTAAAAGTATAGACACTTTCAAGAAAAGGCTAAAGACGCATTTATTTAGGAAGCATTATCTCGAGACGCGCTTTGAGCAGACTTAGTCTGATACAGCGCTATATAAATTTTTATTATTATTATTATTATTATTATATTACACAGTTGTCTCACGAATGAAGGATACATTTTCTTTGACTTTCTTGTATGCAGCACCCTTGACACCATCAATGCATAAATTTGCTCACTTGCAGTCCTGTGCCTGCCAGTCCCTCAGCGATGCCGAATGGAGTGCCATTGATCAGCATTTCTTAGTCATCACTTATTTTTTTTTTTTTTTTTTTTTTTTTTTTTTTTTTTTTTATGGTTTCTTTACGGCACATCGACACAATGAGGTCATTCAGTGCCAAAATAGTAAAAACAAAAACGTTATATTGACTAGAAACAAAATGTAAATATTAATACAATATGTAGATAACACAATAATTTAACAACAGCATTCATATAACACCAATCAAATATAATAAATATGTATAATTTGTTTAAAAGACTTTATCAGTATGATGTTTTGCAGTTCTTGATAAATAAGTCAATGACATAAATAAACAAAAGCTCTGCCCTTAAAACTGATTATAAAGTCCTATGTGAGTTAAAAACGATACTATCACAGAAGTATCTACAGTATCAAATAACGTATGTAAATCTTGTACATTAAAATATTGAGTTCGTATAATATCAAAATCGATACACTCAATTAAAATATGTTTAATAGTCAAAGCCCTTTGACAACCAATACATTCTGGTTGATCTTCACCTTTAAGCAGATAACAGTGCGTCAAATGACTATGTCCTATTCTTATACGGGTTAAAACAGACTCTTCTCTACGGTTAATTCTAATAGCACCTTTAGTTTTGCCTAGAACAGGCTTAATTTCATGTAATTTATTAAAAATAGCTTCGTTCCAGCGCAACTGCCATTTAGAACGTAAAAAAACAGTAATATATTTCTTAAACTCTGTATATGGAATAAGTAAATCTATTGGGCGTTTGTCCAATGCTGCTTTGGCAGCTTGGTCAGCGGCCTCATTTCCATGGATTCCAATGTGACTGGGGATCCAATAAAAACGTATTTCTTTATTTTCATCTGTACAGAGTCTATGATACCGTTCGAGAATTTTGTAAATAAAGGGATTTTTCCAATCCTTTGCTTTCAATGCTTGTAAACAAGACAAAGAATCAGAAAAAATTAAAAATGTCTGATGTGGAGAAGTCTCCACATGATCCAAAGCAAGGTACAAAGCATGTAGTTCTGCAGAAAAAATTGATGATTTATTTGGCAGACGTTCTGAATAAATATGATTGCCCTTAACAGCAGCTGCAGCAGCCTTCTCATCGTCAAATGATCCATCAGTGTATATACACTGATATCCAGTGAAAATAGATTTAATTTCTTTATATCTATTTATATAAAGGGATGGATCTGTTGAGCATTTCTTTAATTCTGACATGGCTAGATTAATATTTAAAGTTGCATAGGTCCATGGAGGTGTTTCTGGATATTGAAATTTAGCTATTTGATTTGGATTTAAATTTAAGGATTGTAAAGATTCCTTGATGCGAATGCCAAAAGTTGGTATTGTATTTGGTTTATTTTCAAAAAGATCAACATAATTTGGATTGAATATAGCATCATGTACAGGATTGTCTGGACAAGCAGCAATTTTTGCAGCATACTGAAGGGCAAGTTTTTCTCTTCTTAAATCAAGAGGCAGTTCATCTGCCTCTACTGCCAAGCTATCTGCAGGCGAGGTACGAAATGCACCAAGGCATAGTCTTAACCCTTGATTTTGTATAGGATCGAGCATTTTAATATACGATGGACGTGCTGATCCATATACCATACACCCATAATCAAGTTTGGAACGTACCAGTGCTCTATATAATTGTAATAAAACATTACGGTCCCCTCCCCAATCGGTATGAGCGAGAACCCGTAATAAATCTAATGCCTTCTGGCATTTCTTTTTTACATATTTAATATGAGGGATAAAAGATAATTTTCTATCAAATATAAGTCCAAGAAACTTGGTTTCTTCAACAACAGGGATTCGAGTTTGGCCAAGGTGTAGATCAGGATCTGGGTGAGCCTTCCACTTTTTACAAAAGTGCATACATACGGTCTTTTTCAAAGAAAACTTAAATCCATTGTTATCAGCCCATTCTTGTAATCTATTTAGGTGTTGTTGAAGCTGTCGTTCTATTGTATGCATGCTTGCTGACCTGTAGCTTAAGTTGAAATCATCAACAAAAAGTGAGCAATCTGCTCCAGGCCTCATACAATCTACAATGCTGTTAATTTTAATAATAAAAAGGGTCACTGATAATATACTACCCTGTGGAACACCCATTTCCTGATCAAAAGCATCAGAAAGTGATGCACCCACTCGAACTTTAAAATGTCTGTTTGATAGAAAATTTTGAATAAAAAGGGGTAAACGACCCCTTAATCCCATATCATATAAATCACTCATTATTCCATATTTCCATGTGGTGTCGTATGCTTTCTCTAAATCAAAAAATATACTTACCACATGTTCGCCTTTTATAAAACCCTCTCGTATAAACGTTTCTAAACGTACCAGATGGTCAACAGTACTTCGCGTTTTTCTAAAACCACTCTGTGCAACAGAAATATAAGCCGTAGTTTCTAAAAACCAAACTAAACGCTCGTTAATCATTCGTTCCATTGATTTACAAATACAACTTGTTAACGCAATGGGACGATAATTATTTGAATCTGACGAGTCTTTGCCAGGTTTGGGAATAGGAATGATAGTGGCTTCACTCCATGAAGGAGGAAAATTACCACTTTCCCAAATATTATTAAAAATATCCAAAAGATGCCCAAGTGTTTGGTCAGGGAGGTGTTTGAGGATTTGATAGTGTATATGATCAGGTCCAGGAGCGGTATCATGGGATTTATCTAAAGCAAGTTTTAAATCTGATATTGTGAATGGCTTATTATATTGTTCCAAGTTATTAGATATGAAATTTAGTTGGTTTCTTTCTTTTCTATTTTTTATTTGTTGAAATTTGGCAGAATAATTATTGGATGAGGAATTCTTGGAAATTGTTTGACCTATTGTGTTACCTATTTCGGTGGGATTTGTAATTAATTGGCCATTATGATTTAGATGTTTGATCCTTGCTCCACCTCCCTTCCCAGTAATTTTACGCACCATCTCCCAGCATTTTTTAATTGGTGAACGTGTATTTAATTTAGAAACGTAATCTTTCCAACTTTTTCTTTTGCTTATTTTAATAATATAACGGGCTTTAGCTCTTTTTATACGAAATTGGTGCAAATTATACTGAGTTGGCTGTCGATTAAATATTTTTAAAGCTTTTTTCCGCTCCTTGACAGCTTTTTTGCACTCATCATTAAACCAGGGTTTTTCTTTAATTTTAGAATTTGGCTTTGATTTGGGAATACACCCATCAGCAATATCATACAATGTATCCGTAAAAACTTGAAGAGGATCATTTACGTTGTTAAAAATTTCTGGAGTTATTTTATTAAAACAGGATGACTGAAATTTTGCCCAATCGGCTTTATGAAATTTCCACTTGGGGATTCTTTCATCTGGTGGAGGAAAATGGTTATTTAAAATAATGGGGTAGTGATCACTACCCCATTGATCTTCCTCTACTTCCCAGGAATAGTCTAAAAATAAATTTGGAGTGCACATGGAGAGATCTATTGATGTTAAAGAGCCTGTAGCAGGATGTAAATAGGTTGGAGAATCGTCATTCCAAAGGCACAAACTATTGTTATTTAAGAAATCTTCTATTATACGTCCTTTGGCATCAGTATTGTTTCTGCCACCCCAAAGATAGTTGTGAGCATTAAAGTCACCAACTAGCATATACGGTTGTGGCAGCTGAGTTATTAAGTTATTTAAATCTGTAATATTTATTGGTTCACTTGGTGGCAAATATACTGAACATATTGTTAATGTATTGTGCAGGGTAATCCTGACTGCAGAAGCTTGTAAATTAGTATTTAATGTCACTTTACTTTGGGGTATACAGGATTTAACAAAAATAGAAACTCCGCCATGTGCTCGGTCCATTGCATCTATTGAACCAACTTTATTATAAGGTACATATCCCTTAAATGTTGTTGAGTTATCTTTAAAATTAGTTTCCTGTAAACAAATAACAGATGCATTATATTTTTGGGCTAATAACTCCAGTTCTGGTCTGTTTGCCTCAAATCCTCTACAATTCCATTGTATGATATTGCCGATAGCCATATTAAGAATAATGAGAAAAAATATATGATTCAGCATAATCACTTATTAAGTTTACGATTATGCTTTGAGTGCACAGGAGTAAAATTCATATCCGGAGGATCACCTGTGTCCATCCTTTCTAAGGATTTAGTTCTATTAATTTTACTTTTAACTTGATCTTTGATTTCTTTTTTGTCTGATTTGTGTCTATTGCTATTGATACTTGTATTATTGGATGATGTGGAGGGAGTTTGTGAAGAGGGTTTAGTGGATGTTGCTGTTGGTGGAGTTATAACTGGGATAGTGGATGTTGTAGTCTGAGTTGATGTTGCTGAAGATTTAGAGGTTTTTGTAAAAAAGGAATAATTTTTGTCATTGATTGGCCATGTTATTTCGGTTTGAATCGCTATTGATTTGGTTTCTTTTGTTTTTACAGTGCTAGCATAGGATGTTTTTGTATTGTTCAAACTTTCTACACGTTTACGTGCCTCAGGAAAAGAAATGTTTTCAGTGTGGCGTATTCGCTGAATTTCCTTCTCTTTTAAAAAGGAAGGACAATTCCGCGAATACGATGGATGATTGCCTTGGCAATTGACACATTTTATTATATTTGAAGAACAATCGTCTCCACTGTGCTGAGCGGTACATTTTGGACATGTTTCATTACCTTTACATCGATCAGATCCATGTCCATACCTCTGACACTTGAAGCAGCGCAGAGGGTTTGGAATAAATACATCAACTCTAACGTTCAAATATCCAACTTTAATAGATGTTGGAAGCTGCGCTGCTTCAAATGTCAGAATAAACGTATTGATAGGAATTTTGACACCGTCCTTTTTTATAAATATCCGCTTGCATTGAACAACATCCTGGTCTTTGAGCTCATCCACTATCTCCTCCTCAGAAACTCCCACTAAATCTGGGCATCTGATTACTCCTTTTTTATTGTTGAGAGTTTTGTGAGCTGTTATAATAACAGGAACTGTGGCCAACATTCGGCATCGTAGTAGATTGTCCGCATGGCTTTTCCGCTCAACCTCAATCAATAATTTATTTCCCATCTTTTTAACGGTTTTTGGTACCCCGGCAATGCCTTGTATCCCCTTTGCAATTGCAAAGGGGGACATTTTTGCCAGGGTATGTTCTGCATCGGAACTTTCCGCAATTAAAAATCTAGGCCATTTTTCTGTTTTATTTGAGTCGTCATCACTATCTATGTCATTCCTAGGTCGTTTTTGTTTGTTTTGCGCCATGTGTGTTATTTTAAATTTCATCAGTTAGGTCCCCTACCCACCACGGAGCCCAACAAGGGGACGCCTTTCTGGGCCGGTAACTCCAAGCCCTGACGCCATGAGGATACCCAACATGACATACTCTAAGAATAAAAACTCCACCCTTTCGGATTTTATTTATATCCCTCGATTGACCCAATCAGCAGTAATCTCCTTTCAGGAAATATAAATCAAAAATTTATCAATTATTCTTAAATTTTAAACATTGAAATTGTCACTAATAAAAATAAAAAAGCCAGAATACATTAAAGGAAATATACCACAAGCCGGTTAAATCAGACCCAGGCCTAATCTGATCTGCCCGTCTGGTGAACATCTGGATCCAAGACAGGCGTGTTGCAACTGGACCGGTATTACTGCCAAACCAGCCCAGTGCTCAGCCCGTCAGGATTCCATATCCTCCCAACACGGGTCGCATCCCACGGCAAACAGGACGCCCCTTTAGTCGCCTTTTACGACATGCTGGGGGGCAGTGAGGCTATTCTTTAATCCCCGCACCCACAGGGGATTCATCACTTATATCAGGACCGAGTTTCTTCAGAGTAGCGCATGTTTTATAAGTTTTGTCCCCAGGCCTTATATATCTTGCTGCAATGCAGGGGGAATCTATTGTCACTTTACCATATTGTGAATCCTCTATCAGTGGAAACTGAGGTGGCTAATAAATCAGTATCACTGTCCAAATGGCCGTCTTCACTTGAATCAGGAACTGTTCCACTTGTCATTCCATGCATTTTGTCTTTCATGCACAGGTCTTTTGTGCTAATTTTCTATGGGCAGACTCGTCGTGGTCTTACAGAAAGCACCTTCCAGTTTCCTGTGTAAGTTTGTTTGTTTGTTTGTTTGGGGTTTTACATCACTTTCAACATTATTTCGGTCATTTCGTGATGAGACCTACTTGTAGCAGCTATAGTGCTGCCTCACTGAATTGTCATGGTGCAGGTCCTTGACATGACAACCCGCCCGGTCACAAATTTACATGGACAATTTCGGCAGGGCCGAGGATCGAACCCACGACCTTTGAATGACCACAGAGGAACTAGCGCTATTCAGCTTGCGCTCTAACCCACTGCGCCACGGCCCGTGGCTAAACATTATAAGAGCTGAAAATGTCTACAATTACATTATCTTAAAGAAATACAGTGTAATATTAGTGACGATATACTGACAACTCATGACTATTGTACACTGTCCTTGTACAACCATCCTGTCCCCTTTACTCAGTTTGAACTAATATTGTTTCTCATAACAATAGCGCATTCCCAGTGGTGAAAGCAATCAGGATGTTATATTTCAAGTCCTCTTATTTCACACGTCTTATCATCAATGTGCCATCTCCCATAAAATATAATCTGGTGATATACGGACAATACATATATCCTGAACTTATTAGCAATTTTAATAAACCCTGCAATATGAGGTGAGAGAAATAGAATAATTTGATTCACTACAGACGGCATCTGTTTTACCAAAGGCTGAATGACTAATCCCTTATCTATGGGAAGAGCATTCATAAACACATCATTAACCTGTGGCTATATCTCATACCTGAAACTGACAATACCATCCCAGCATGCATTGACATATTTTGATTTAATCGACTTATTATAAAAAATGGCATTGTTCTGATTCTGACAGTGTCTGTATAAAACATATTGTATATGAGATATGATCAGAATCTGCATCCATTTGGGAATTTGCGCTTCTGGGTTTATTACTGGCAATGTATATGATATCATGGTATGAAAATAAGGTTTAGGCTCATATTAATATTCATGGTGTATGGAGATGTTCCATCAAATTGAAATGTTGCTATTCTGCAACAAGCAGGTATGTTTAAACTGGTAATACTTGTCATTTGATGGTCATTTCCGGTTGCGCTCATTTAGCATTGTATGGTTGACCATTTAGGATCTTTTGTTAAACGGTAGAACAGACTCATAACTAATTGATACAGAACATGCTGTCAGAGATTCGTGTATGTATTTATTTGTAGAGTTCGTGATTGCAGCATTTGTAGGCTTGGTACTGAAATATCCTGTTGTAATGATATGTAGAAACATAAGGATGTGATGATATTTTTGTAAGCAGGGCAAGTATCTATGACTCGAGGATTTAGAGACTTTAAAAGAGATCAAATAGAGAGCAATGACTGCAGAGGTAGTAATTGAATACTACCTGTATAATGCAGAGTAGGATGTAACTGGAAAGTCACAATTTTATAACTAATGAATCTGTAGCCCCAAAAAAATATGGTCAAAATAATACAAAGGCTTTTTATTGTGTTTAAAGGAAGTTATATCAAGTTTCAAATTGGAAACGAGGTTTCATAAAATCGCAGTGATATGATAGGATGAGGGAAATACATTTTAAGGGTGAGGGTAATTGTCAAAAAATTCCACAGGATGAGGACAATTACACTTTATATTTCATTTTATATTACACTGTATATTTCAGATCATGTGTTAAATGCATAAGGATTACCTTTTAAGAAAAAACTGCTGGGCAATGTTGGGTCATAAGATTTACCTGTGTTAAAGAAGTGACCATGCAATTTGAAACCACAAGTTCATATTGGCACTGGCTCCACATTCATAAGAATCGAATGTGGAGCTGAATTCAAGGATAATTAGACAAAAATATTTCCATTTCGGCTTTTATCCATGAAAAACGTATTCATAAGACACAATTCATATTTTCTTACAAATGATTTTGTTTTCATTATTACCTGAACTGTATTCTGCATAATGAAATGTCAGCAATCTTCTCATTACCTCTGCCCTCATTGTCCTGTATTGAGGGTGTTCATAAATGTATAACTCAATTAATTATTTCACCAATCAGTTCCAGGTCAAATTCTATCAGTAGTCATGACTTCTGGCCGATCTTGTATGCTCTTTTTATCATTGGCTGCAAGGACTGAAATGACAAAGAAATTCTGTTTTGGAATATTTTTTTTATTAATTATGATTCTGTTAATAGGATATGAGACACTCTCTATAGCAGGACTGCAGGTCAATTCAGATTGGATGTTGTCTTTCTGGTGAGAAAGACGAGTATTTATGACTTGGGGAATTCAAAACTTTGAATGAGATCAAAAAAAGGTTAATGACTGCAGAGGTAGTGAGAAAACTGAACTACTAGCGATATTACCGATGTAATGCAGAGTAGATATGAAGTACATCTCATGTTAATAATTTGTGACGTATTTCATATCCATATTTTAAATATGTAGACATAATTCATAAAATGGTAAATCATGATACCTTGCCAATTTTTAATACAGGACAACAAAAAAAGTCATCTTTTCTTGTGAAGATATGGTATTTAGTGGTAAACCGATTTTTTTCCAAACTGACATCACTGTGTCTAATTAACACTATATAACTATGCCATTTATGCTTTCATAGGAAAGAAAATAAATATTCAAGGAAATACATTTCTCGATCTATAAAGTTAAGTAAAATATAGGATAAATACTGAGCTATGATTAGCCGAGTGACAGCATCCATGCTTAAGTTAACTTCAACTGGACTTGAAGTGAAAATCAGACAAAAAGTCATACTCTGCATTGTATTGGTAGGAATTTATATTCGTTCAATGTACTCTCCAGGTCACGGGTCATGCCGATATTAAATTCATGGTACATGTCAAAGGGTTAACCCATTGTCCTTGTAAATCTGGGACCAGGTGAGTTGTCATGTCAAGGACCTGCGACATGACAATTCAGTGAGGCAGCACTATCTGCTACAATTAGGTCTCATCACGAAATGACTGAAACTGATGTAAAACCCCAAACAAACAAACCAATCAATGTTCTCTCCATTGCAGATCCAGGATTTATAGCTGGCTCTGCAAGTAAACGAAATATCTTTGAGTGAGTGCTCATGTAGCAACAGTTACTAACATTGTCCTAGCTAGAAAGTAAGATCAACATCAAATGTATTTGCTGGAATGACACGTGTAAGGGGCCGGTCATTTGACTATCAGGAGGCAAATGTTTTTTTCCCCCCAGATTTGGGATATATTATTTTGTGTCCAACCAGAACTAAGATATATATTTTTTTTTATTCTAAGAGAGCTAAGACATATATTTTTAGAAAAAAATACATACCACCCCCCCCCCCAATAGTCAAATGCCTGGCCCCTCAGTAACAAACAACAATGGGTGTTTGCTTGTGGCAGCTTGTTATGGTCTGAAAAACGGCGGGAATTGAGAATGAATGTGCATGCGCGAAGCCAACCAACTGCGCACCTCTCAGTGAATTATGACCCTGCGGAAAAGGTAGGGACATTTTCATGCCTATTTGGGCAGAGTTATTATGTAACCCTACCTCGCCATGCAGAGTATGTTTTAACTATCTCTGCCGCAAATGTAAAAGTTCAAAATTTGAAACATCATATCAAGTCCACCCTGTATAGCACAGGACTACTCTATCATTACAGTTCCCGCCCCACCAAAGGTATAAAGGTGCGCAAAGAATTAACAGCAAGTATTCACAAAAGTCTGGCTGTGAACTGATTGGCAGGGATTAAATGCGAACTGAAATAGATTCTGTTTTGTTCTGACAGCTGCACTGATTGGTCAGTTTATGTATCAGACACCTGATTACGATTTATGACCTTCAGACAATACAGTTGTGACCAAGGCAAGTATTTATAACTATGGGGATTCCAAATTTTGAATAGTATCATACATAGGGCAATAGCCGTAGAGGTAGTAATTGAATACAACCCCTGTAATGCAGAGTAGTCAATCCATGCATGTGAGTCAGGCCTACCAGATATGCAATCAGAACTCATCAGGCTCAGGTGATGATATGTGACAAGTTGGCTTATGGAGGCACTAACCAATAAGAATATGTAGGGATTGATGACAGAGAAATCCAGAAAAAGTCAGTGAAGCAAGTAAAATACCACTGAAGGATCATGTCAAGACACACATGTTCCCCAGCCACCAATCCAGCTTACCTGGTGTAATGAACCGATATTAAAGTTTGCTCCATCACCCCATATTTCAGGAAAGCTTTGAACTCTCACATTACTCACATTCGCTATGTGTTTGCAGCTATCAATTTGTACAGTTTTAGCAACAAGGAAGCAACATAGTTGAAGCAATTAATGAAAGTGGCAATTGTATTAAAGTATGAAAGTGGCAATAAGTATGCAGACTTTTTGGCAGGGGCTGCTATGTTATGACAGGCATTATCACATGACATCTGACACAGGAAGAGAGTCCATGTCACATTCCTTATCACAATACCAATCGGGACTGTGATCGTCGTCAAGCTCTTTCTTGTGATCCTTGCCTTTTCTACACAATACCAATACTAATAACTGAGTTGATGGCTACATTCTGACAGTAAACTTCAAATAAATCTCTTGATATATATTCAACATCAAAACAAGTAGTTTAGTACAGATCACTTGAATCTGTGTATATGAAGCATTCTTTTCCATCTTTATTTGAAAATGATGACAGCTCTTATTGTCAGAAATAAAAACTGTTGGCTGAAATAAAACAATTCTCCAACACTATAAACATATATGTGTTTGTTTATTTGTTTGGGGTTTTACATCACTTTCAACATTATTTCAGTCATTTCCTGATGAGATCTACTTGTGACAGATATAGTGCTGCCTCACTGAATTGTCATGTCGCAGGTACTTGACATGACAACCCACCCAGTCACAAATTTACAAGGACAACGGGTTAACCCTTTGGCAATGACCTCAGCTCATGTGTGAAATTGTATCATGATTTCAATCTCGGCATGGCCGAGGATCGAACCCACGACCTTTGGATCACCACAGAGGAACTGTTGCTAATAAGCTGGCGCTCTAACCAACTGTCTTGGTTGTATTGTAGGATATAGAATACACACCCAGAGACTCTTGGAAATATATAGACATTCATAGACAATCACGAACGATACTGATGGTTGATGAGTCGCCATAACCACTACTCTGAGAGATCACGTGTAGACGGACGAGCCTATGTTGGATACGCAGGCAAGACGAGTCCACCTGATGACGCGTGAGGAAGCTACGTAGGCAAGCCCCCACAGATGACGCGGAGTGATCCCTTAAAAGAGGCGCGCAACCCTTGGATCGGGGGAGATGAACAGACGGAGATAGAGCGACCACTTGACACAGAAGATCCACGACTCTCAGTATCGTGACTACATAGACTTGGGTGTTTTGTGTATAGATAGGGTCTCATAAGTATCATGCATTTGGGTAGTTCACATGCCTCGCTCATTGCCATGCCGGCCTAGCCAGAGAAGGAGGAATCACAGCACCGAATAAAGGGAACTATTGTGTCGTGTATATCCTGTGTCTGCAGTCCTTATTGCCTGTCACCTTTTTATTTATTTATTTATTTATTTATTTATTAAAACATATTTATACAGGATAACAATTTCAGCAAAGCTGTTTTTCAAAAAGGTCCTGTGGGAATAATGTACAATATATACAACATAATAAATCATACATAATATTCATTTAAAATATTTCTTTTTATACATATATTTAAAAGAATCTATACTTGGTGCCATCTGCATATAATGTGGTAAGTTATTCCATACCTGAGCCCCAGCATACTGGAAGGACTTTCTATACAATTCCACCCTTGGTTTTGGTACAACAACATTCAATGATCTGCTTTGTCTTGTAGATCTTTCATTTCTTTCATGAACCATAGTTACATTATTACATAGATGTTGTGGAGCAGTACCATGTACACATTTATACATCAGATTAGCAAGATAATAATCTCTTCTAGATTCCATTGACTGCCACTTAAGTTGCTTTACAAGTTCTTCACCAGATTCATTTATATAATCATGGTTCTTTAAGACTATTCGGGCTGCTCTCTTTTGTAGTCTAAAAATCAATTTTTTATCACTCTCAGAGCAAGCACCCCATATGGAGCAGGCATAGTCAATAGTTGGCTGTACGGTAGATTTATACAACATATTCAGCAAGTCAGAGCTCATAAATGAACTTAACCGCCTAAGTGAAAATAACTTATATGAGACCGATTTAGCAATAGATTTTACATGCTTGTCCCATTTCAGGTTTTCATCTACCAAGAGTCCCAAATATTTAGAATGTGTTACTTGATCCAGTCTAATATCCTTAATAACAATATCTAGGTCATCATCAGACCTCTGACCAGGGACCAGCATTACTTTGATTTAGGAGCATTGATAGATAACCTGTTATTGTCATACCATTTACTTGCAGATGTTACATTCACTTGTAAGTCATGTTTCACAGCATTAACCGTCTCACGCATTGTGTACATTGCTACATCATCAGCAAACATATTACATTCAGCAGCACTTAGACACTGACTGATATCATTGATAAAAATTAACAATAATATAGGTCCTAATACCGAGCCCTGGGGAACCCCAATCTTCATGTTTTGAGGCTTTGATGTCTCCCCATGACAATGTACAACATGTCTCCTATCTGTTAGATAATTCTTAAACCATGCTAGTTCCAGGTCATGAATCCCATATAGACTCAATTTCTTTACAAGTAGTTCATGATCAATCGTATCAAAGCATTTAGATATATCTAGGAAACATGCTCCTATACATTCCCCTTCATTTAATGCCTCATACCAGTCATCAATCATACGATGGAGGCATGACTGTGTGGAATGATTCTTAAGAAACGCAAACTGGTCTATATTAATTAGGTGATGAGTAATGAGATAATCTAATAATTGAACCTGCACCTCCTTTTCCATGAGTTTAGCTACATGTCCAATTACTGAAACAGGTCTATAATTGCACTTTTCCATATTACATCCTTTACCCTTATAAATTGGGGTTATACGTGCAAATTTCCAGTCATTAGGTATAACACCAGTTGATAGGCATAGATTGATCAAGCCAGTGAGTGATGTACATATTACATCACATGCCAATCTTAGCAATTTTGTATCAAAATCTAACAGGTCTATCTTACTTTCAACTTCAAGCTTCATAATCTGTTTCCTAACTGATTCCTCTTCCACTGGAGAAAAACAAAATTTATATATACACTCAGGGTTAGCCCAATTCAATTCAGATCCATCAAATCCTGCAGCTAGGTCCAGACCTACATTGGCATAAAAACTGTTAAATTCATTCGAATTCAGACTAGGGTGTACACTATTGATAAATTTTTCATTTCCAGCACATTTATGTAACTCTTTCCACAGTTTACGAGAGTCAGACTTGTACTTCACAGACATATCATTCAGATATTTCTCTTTGGCAACCCTTATCTTATAAGTTACCTGGTTTCGCAACAGTCTATATTCTTTCTCTAACTCATTATCACCTGTGATATCTGCTTTTTCCATAGTATAGTCCCTTTTGTACATCAATTTAACTATATCACTAGTAATCCAAGGACAGTATCTATTCTTAACTCTAATACATTTCATTGGAGCATGCTTTTCTGAGATCCTAAGAAATTCACTTTTCCATATATCCCAAGATTCATGCATGTTGACATTACCATTATACACTGTTTTAAACACCTCAGAATTTTTAACATCATTTATAAAACTTGCAGGATCAAAACATTTATAATCTCGAAATCTTACAGTTTTGTGTTCTCTAATATTCACACTTATATCAAGTACAGTATATACCAAATAGTGATCACTTAAACCAATTGGTGCAACATTTGTGATGAGATGTTTATCAGGAGTACTACTAAATATTAAATCAATAATCTTAGCAGTTTTGGCAGTCACCCTTGTTGGCTTTTCCACCAATTGAGATAAAAAAAATAGACTTTCAATGTAATGACTTAAGTTATTACCAAGAGATTCATCAATCTTATAATCAATATTCATATCTCCAAGTAACAGAATCTCCTTGTTTTCAAGTGATGGTTTTTCTACCATATCAAGAAAATTTTCAACATAAGCATAAGTAGCATTTGGGGGTCTATAGAAGCAGCACAATAAGTAATTGTCACCTTTTTCTACAATTATCTCAACCCATACAGCTTCAACATTTCCATTTCCAGTCAGATCTTTTCTTTCAATAAACGGGATTGAGTTATTGATATAAATACATGTGCCACCACCTCTCTTACAATAAGACCTATCTTTTCTCAACATAGTATATCCCTCAATATTTACATCCTTTAATTGTATTTTTTTCTTTAACCATGTCTCTGAGATACATAACACATCAAGATTCAACTTTATTACCATAAAACGAAACTCATCCATTTTAGGCAGAAGACTACGTGCATTTATATGTGCTATCTTTAAACCTTTATGCTTAGACATTTGTTTGATGCATACATTATATCCTGAGAAGCACTTTTGGCAAGACTTTAATTTACCATGTTTACATTTTAAAAGCTGTTCCTTTTTAGTTGTACTAGGTTTACCATGTTTACCAGAATGTTTACAAGGATTTGTTACATTGCTATCAGATTCAATATCATTCCAGTGTGAGGGGGCATTTAGGCTATGATTACCACTATGTGTGTCCATATCTGCAATAAAACATTCATTTAAAATCTCATTTGAAGTATGAACATCATAGCCGGCCATGCCATCTTGGCCTAACCCCTAATAATATGACTTGTGACCTGTGTTCCAGCCCTCTGTATTATCATCCAGTGGGCAGAACTTCTGTTTATGTCCAAGTCCTGAGCATTTTAAGCATCGAAGAGGAGCAGTGTGATAGCATGACTCAGTTGTGTGGCTACGCTCACCACAATTGAAGCAGTTGAGCTGCTCATCTCTCGAGCGGGGAACTGTTCGACCATATGAGTTCCTTTTAGGTGGGATACGTGGCCTTGGCGTGTAGGCAATTTGCTCGTGTCCACTTGATACCTCATCACGGAGTGTCATTAGCAGCCTGCCCAACATATTCAAGCCCTGGCCGGAGCCTCCACGGCCCCAGTAATCGTCACTTGTATTCTCTATCAACATCTTTCCTCTAGACGCCTTCAGCTGTCTGAGAAAAGTTGGACATTGTTTTGCCTTTTCCTGCAAGATATCATACATGACACCTTGACGAATGTCATGCCACCTGGTGTCAGTTGAGATGTTGTCTCCAATCCTCTTTGCCTGGCTCGGGGTGTAAGCCCTTTGAATAGCCTCTGCAGCCTCCCAACTGTTCATTGTAACCGCTTTTCTGTATTGGTAGGCATGCTCAGAACTCCGAAAGGGCTTGTCCCACATATTCATATTGGTCTTGTAGAAATTGGAGAAAGGTGATGTCCCACTCCTGAAGCGAATCTCAGGGCGTTTCCCTGATCCTACAGTTGTCGCTGAAGAAGTGGTGTCGTGTGGAGGTCGTGCAGTTGGTGGAGGCGGACCCGGTGGTGGGGCTAGTGGAACATCCCAGGATGATGGTGTGAATGTTGGCATCCTGGTGACCCCATCCTCTTGTCTGGCCTGCACCTTCGGTTGCCCATGCTGCGATGCACTGTGCTTCCACTTGTTGCTGGGAAGACCACTGATAGCTGGCTTGGCCTTTTCATCCAGTTTCAAGTTTACCAGCAGCCTATTTATACCAGCCTCAGAGAGATGTAAGAGATCTCCGGGGAGAAGTAGACTGGCATCTGCTGTGTCATCACGATACCTGAAGTTTGTGTCATTGTTTATGAAGACTGCATTCATCTCATTGCAGATGGTCAACATCAGTTGGTTGACAGTGTCTATTTTGGTCATGTCAGCCCGGTTGTCCATTCTAGGAGGGATGCTGGACACCTGCACTTGTTCTGCATGGAGCTGTGCCTCTTGTAGTGTGGACTTAAAATCCTCAGCTATTTTATCCACAGGTTTTTTGGTGCTGCAATCATTAGTGCCAGCTACCAAATGAATACTTTTAAACTTTTGTTTACGTGGAATTGTCTTTTTCAGCACTTTCCTGATATCTGCAAACTTGCCACCACTGTAACTGTCCACTACAAGATTATCAGTATTGGCTTGAACGTTTCTGATGAGGGAGTCACCTATGAGGAGTTCCCCCTCAGGCTCAGTGTCATCCCCATCATCCTCTTCATCCGAATCCTCATCATCAGCATCAGGCATCATTGCTGAGGTTAGATGCCTAATCTCAGTGTCCACTGCTTTCATCATGCCATGAGCTATGTCATTCTCATCTTTTAATGACTCCCTTTGTGTGTGCTGTTTTCGCAGTAACTCCATCAGTTTGCTATTCATTTCCATCATTTGGTCCAGTTTGGCATGTATAGATCTCACATCATCAGGAAGGTTCCTACAATGGGGGCAAGGCCATCCTCCAGTGGCCTCATCCTCGGGGAGATCCATGCATTCTGTATGGAACCAATGTGCACACAATACACATCTGACTTTGGGTCCCTTCCTACTATTGCCATTATGGACACAGTCTGTGATACATATTTTCTTGCTGCTAATAACTTTAGGTGGGTATAATGATACAAAGTCTGTCTGGGAGCCATTGTCCACTTGTGTTGGTTGGGGCTCAGTTGTATCCCCCATGTTGCCACCAAGCATGCACCCAGAAAAAATCAATAATCCCTATATGCTGGTATGTAGTGCTCAGGTAGGGAGTCAATCCTGCATAACAGCAAATAGTTTGTACAGCAGTTAATAAATACCTTCAAAATCACCTTTTCTGATTATCAGAAGCTTCACAAATGCTTTCAAATTAGTCCTGATACATTCAAATCCATATTGTGTTATTATCCATATCATAGGTTAGGTATAACATCCATATTTTCCAAATATTTTCTATAGGCTTTCAAGTGGTGTTTACAGTTTGGCATACAAAAGGCACCTTTATGAGGGTATATAGGGTAGCTAGGTTCAGTGCCCGAACTCACAGCCAGCGAGTTAGCGAGCTATGTTTATTGTACAGTACAGTACAGTAGAGTAGAGTAGAGTAGATGAGAGTATCTATCTAGTGGTAAAGTATTGATCCCCAGTCCACGTCCCCCAACGACGGATACTCAACCATTCAGTGGGTAACAATATAACTGTCAGGTACATTGTCACAGGTTCAGATGTTTATGATCAAGGACCTTTAATTGTTGAAATATAATTACCTAGCTTCCGTCTGCAAATATGCTTGTTTTATTGGTTGGTTGTCTATTTTATCAATAATATACATCAAACATTCATTGCAATTAAAATCATGTCAATTAAATCCTGTATAATTTAAGAAGAGGAACCAAGAGAAGTGTTCATTCTGGTCCCAGTCTTTCCATACATAATAGTTAACATCAACTACAATTGCAAGATCATGGCTCCTACTACGACCAAAGTTAGACACCAGAAACCTGTGATGGAAATCTTTGAAAGACAGAAGGAGTTATCTGCTGCAAATATAGCCACATCTGTCATGCCCACCTTACCATGTGGCAGCATCAGATGTTCTGGGGATGAATACCTGACAGAAAAATATCAGCATATAATACAAGAAGCAATGAATGAATGGTTGCTTAGAGGCACATCAACCACTAAGGTTATTCAGTGCCTAAAAGTGGTAAAAACATAAACATTTATAAAATCAATATGATATGTAAATAATCTTAACAACACAAAAATTATCAATAAAATCCTTTCAATATATCAGTTATAGACATAACAAATTTGTATAAATAAATTCAATATAAAAGACTTTAAATACCATATGATGTTTCGCGGTTCTTGATAAATAGGCCAATGACCTAAGTAAACAAGAGCTCCACACTTAAAATTGGTTATAAAGTCCTATTTGGTTTAAAAACGATACTATCACAGAAGTATCTACAGTATCAAATAACGAATGTAAATCTTGCACATTAAAATATTGAGTCCTAATTATATCAAAATCGATACATTCAATTAAAACATGTTTGATAGTCAAAGCCCTTTGACATCCAATACACTGAGGCTGATCTTCGCCTTTAAGAAGATAGCAGTGAGTCAAATGACTATGTCCAATTCTTATACGTGATAAAACAGACTCTTCTCTTCGGTTAATTCTAATAGCACCTTTGGTTTTACCTAAAACAGGCTTAATTTCGTGTAGTTTATTAAAAATAGCTTCGTTCCAGCGCAATTGCCATTTAGAACGTAAAAAAACAGTAATATATTTCTTAAACTCTGTATAAGGTAAAAGAATATCTATTGGGTGCTTATCCAATGCTGCTTTGGCAGCTTGGTCAGCAGCCTCATTTCCAAGGATTCCAATATGACTGGGAATCCAGTAAAAACGAATCTCTTTATTTTCCTCAGTACAGAGTTTATGATACCGTTCAAGGATATTTAAAATAAAAGGATTTTTCCAATCCTTTGCTTTCAATGCTTGTAAACAAGACAAAGAATCAGAAAATATTAAAAATTTCCGATGTGGAGAAGTCTCCACATGATCTAAAGCAAGGTATAAAGCATGAAGTTCTGCAGAATGAATAGACGATTTATTTGGCAGACATTCTGAATAAATATGATTGCCCTTAACAGCAGCTGCAGCAGCCTTGTCATCATCAAATGATCCATCAGTGTATATACACTGATATCCAGTGAAAATAGATTTTATTTCTTTGTATCTATTTATATAAAGGGATGGATCAGTTGAGTATTTCTTTAATTCTGACATGGCTACATTAATATTTAAAGTTTCGTAGGTCCATGGAGGTGTTTCTGGATATTGAAATTTAGCTATTTGATTTGGATTTAAATTTAAAGATTGTAAAGATTCTTTGATGCGAATACCAAAAGTTGGTATTGTATTAGGTTTACTTTCAAAAATGTCAACATAATTTGGATTAAATATAGTATCATGGGCAGGATTGTCTGGACAAGCTGCAATTTTTGCAGCATACTGAAGGGCAAGCTTTTCTCTTCTTAAATCAAGAGGCAGCTCATCTGCCTCAACTGCCAAGCTATCTGCAGGCTATCTGCAGGCGATGTACGAAATGCACCTAGGCAAAGTCGTAAACCTTGATTTTGTATAGGATCAAGCATTTTAATATAAGATGGACGTGCTGATCCATATACCATACACCCATAATCAAGCTTAGAACGTACCAATGCTCTATACAAATGTAATAAAATATTACGGTCCCCTCCCCAATCGGTATGGGCAAGAACCCGTAATAAATCTAATGCCTTCTGGCATTTCTTCTTAACGTATTTAATGTGGGGGATAAAAGATAATTTTCTGTCAAAAATAAGTCCAAGAAACTTGGTTTCTTCGACAACAGGTATCTGAGTTTGGCCTAAATAAAGATCAGGATCTGGGTGAACCTTCCATTTTTTACAAAAGTGCATACACATAGTTTTCTTTAAAGAAAACTTAAATCCGTTATGATCAGCCAATTCTTGTAATCTATTTAAGTGTTGTTGGAGCTGTCGTTCTATTGTATGCATGCTTGTGGACCTGTAGCTTAAGTTGAAATCATCAACAAAAAGTGAGCAATCTGCTCCAGGCCTCATACAATCAACAATGCTGTTAATTTTAATAATAAAAAGGGTGACTGATAATATACTTCCCTGTGGAACACCCATTTCCTGATCAAAAGCATCAGAAAGTGATGAACCAACTCGGACCCTGAATTGTCTATTTGACAAAAAATTTTGAATAAAAAGGGGTAAAAGACCCCTTAATCCCATATCATATAAATCGCTCATTATTCCAAATTTCCATGTAGTATCGTACGCTTTCTCTAAATCAAAGAAAATGCTAACCACATGCTCACCTTTTAAAAAACCCTCTCTTATAAATGTCTCTAAACGTACCAGGTGGTCAATGGTACTTCGAGTTTTTCTAAAGCCACTCTGTGCAACAGAAATATAAGTTGCAGTTTCTAAATACCAAACTAAACGCTCATTAATCATTCGCTCCATTGTTTTACAGATACAACTGGTTAAAGCAATGGGGCGATAATTATTTGAATCTGAGGAGTCTTTGCCAGGCTTAGGAATGGGAATAATAGTGGCTTCATTCCATGAAGGAGGAAAATCACCACTTTCCCAAATGTTATTAAAAATATTTAAAAGATGCCCAAGTGATTGATCAGGGAGGTGTTTAAGGATTTGGTAGTGAATTTGATCAGGCCCAGGAGCGGTATCATGAGATTTATCCAAAGCAAGTTTCAAATCTTCTATTGTAAATGATTTATTATATTGTTCCAAGTTATGAGATATAAAATTTAGTTGGTTTCTTTCTTTTCTATTTTTTATTTGTTGAAATTTTGCAGAATAATTATTGGATGAGGAATTCTTGGAAATTGTTTGACCTATTGTGTTACCTATTTCAGTGGGATTTGTAATTAATTGGCCATTATGAGTTAGATGTTTGATCCTTGCTCCACCTCCCTTCCCCGAAATTTTACGCACCATATCCCAGCATTTTTTAATCGGTGTACGCGTATTTAATTTGGAAACATAATCCTTCCAACTTTTTCTTTTGCTTATTTTAATAATATAACGGGCTTTAGCTCTTTTTACTCGAAGTTGGTGCAAATTATATTGAGTTGGCTGTCGATTAAATTTTTTCAGAGCTTTTTTGCGCTCCTTGACAGCTTTTTTGCACTCATCATTAAACCAGGGTTTTTCTTTAATTTTAGAATTTGGCTTTGATTTGGGAATACACCCATCAGCAATATCATACAATGTATCTGTAAAAACTTGAAGAGGATCATCTACATTGTTTAAAATTTCTGGAGTTATTCTATTATAACAGGATGTTTGAAATTTTGCCCAATCGGCTTTATGAAACTTCCACTTGGGGATTCGTTCGTCTGGTGGAGGAAAATGGTTATTTAGAATAATGGGGTAATGATCACTACCCCATTGATCTTCCTCTACTTCCCAGGAATAGTCTAAAAATAAATTTGGAGTGCACATGGAGAGATCTATTGATGTTAAAGAGCCTGTAGCTGGATGTAAATAGGTTGGAGAATCGTCATTCCAAAGGCACAAACTATTGTTATTTAAGAAATCTTCTATTATACGTCCTTTGGCATCAGTATTGTTTCTACCACCCCAAAGATAGTTGTGAGCATTAAAGTCACCAACTAACATATATGGCTGTGGCAGCTGGGTTACCAAATTATTTAAATCTGTAATATTAACTGGCTCACTAGGTGGTAGATATATTGAACATATAGTTAATGTATTGTGCAGGGTAACCCTGACTGCAGAAGCTTGTAAGTTAGTATTTAAAGTTATTTTACTCTGGGGTATACAGGATTTAACAAAAATAGAAACTCCGCCATGTGCTAGGTCCATTGCATCTATTGAACCAACTTTAATATAAGGTACATATCCCTTAAATCTTGTTGAGTTATCTTTAAAATTAGTTTCCTGTAAACAAATAACAGATGCATTATATTTTTGGGCTAATAACTCCAGTTCTGGCCTGTTTGCCTCAAATCCTCTACAATTCCATTGTATGATATTGCCGATAGCCATATTAAGAATAATGAGAAAAAATATATGATCTAACATAATCACTTGTTAATTTTACGATTATGCTTCGAGTGCACAGGTGTAAAATACATATCCGGAGGATCACCTGTGTCCATCCTTTCTAAGGATTTAGTTCTATTTATTTTACTTTTAACTTGCTCTTTGATTTCTTTTTTGTCTGATTTATGTACTGGTCTATTACTATTGATACTTTTATTATTGGATGATGTAGAAGGAGTTTGTGAAGAGGGTTTAGTGGATGTTGTTGTTGGTTGAGGTACTACTGGGATAGTGGGTGTCTGAGTCTGAGTAGATGTTGCTGAAGATTTAGAAGATTTTGTAAAAAAGGAATAATTTTTGTCAGTGATTGGCCATGTAATTTCGGTCTGAATTGCTATTGATTTTGTTTCTTTAGGTTTCACAGAGCTGGCATAAGATGTCTTTGTTGTGTTCAAACTTTCTACTCGCTTCCGTGCCTCTGGAAAAGGTATATTTTCAGTGTGTCGTATTCACTGAATTTCCTTCTCTTTTAAAAAGGAAGGACAATTCCGCGAATACGATGGATGATTTCCTTGGCAATTGACACATTTAATCATATTTGAAGAACAATCGTCTCCACTGTGCTGAGCGGTACATTTTGGACATGTTACATCACGTTTACATCGATCAGATCCATGTCCATACCTCTGACACTTGAAGCAGCGCAGAGGGTTTGGAATAAATACATCAACTCTAACGTTCAAATATCCAACCTTAATAGATATTGGGAGCTGCGCTGCTTCAAATGTCAGAATAAACGTATTGATAGGAATTTTGACACCATCCTTTTTTATAAATATCCGCTTACATTGCACGACATCCTGGTCTTTGAGTTCATCCACTATCTCCTCCTCAGAAACTCCTGCTAAATCTGGGCATCTGATTATTCCTTTTTTATTGTTGAGAGTTTTGTGAGCCGTTATAATAACAGGAACTGTGGCCAACATTCGGCATCGTAGTAGATTGTCCGCGTGGCTTTTCTGCTCAACCTCAATCAATAACTTACTTCCCATCTTTTTAACTGTTATCGGCACCCCGGCAATGCCTTGAATCCCCTTTGCAATTGCAAAGTGGGACATTTTTGCCAGGGTATGTTCAGCATCGGAACTCTCCGCAATTAAATATCTCGGCCATTTTTCTGTTTTATTTGAGTCGTCATCACTATCTATGTCATTCCTAGGTCGTTTTTGTTTCTTTTGCGCCATGTGTGTTATTTTAAATTTCATCAGTTAGGTCCCCTACCCACCACGGAGCCCAACAAGGGGACGCCTTTCTGGGCCGGTAACTCCAAGCCCTGACGCCATGAGGATACCCAACATGACATACTCTAAGAATAAAAACTCCACCCTTTCGGATTTTATTTATATCCCTCGATTGACCCAATCAGCAGTAATCTCCTTTTAAGAAATATTTATCAAAAATTTATCAATTGTTCCTAAATTTCAAACATTAAAATTGTCATAAATAAAAATCAAATAGCCAGAATATATTTAAGGAAATATACCACAAGCCGGTTAAATCAGATCCAGGCCTAATCTGATCTGCCTGTCTGGTGAACATTTGGATCCAAGACAGGCGTGTTGCAACTGGACCGGTATTACTGCCAAACCAGCCCAGTGCTCAGCCCGTCAGGATTCCATATCCTCCCCGACACAGGTCGCATCCCACGGCAAACAGGACGCCCCTTTAGTCGCCTTTTACGACATGCTGGGGGGCAGTGGGGCTATTCTTTAATCCCAGCACCCACAGGGGAGATAATACAAGAAGCACCCGAGGGGGTATATGGAAAAGGCACAAGGTCTCACACTCAAGTCACATTGGGAGATAATATGACACCAGAATCTGTGCAAAAGATGAATCAAACAAGTCTGAGAAAAGTTTTGTCAGGCCTTGTTGCCATGCTGCAATCAGGATAATATATTTTGGTTGAATTCATATAATATTATGAATAAAAATACTTTGCCCTGAATTAAGTTGATAAACAGTTCACAAATAGATCATCACAGTGCAGGTCTCCTATAAACTAACCCCGCCACTATTCTGGGACACATCTAGGAACAAGTTTGATAAGAACTGTATCCAAAAGTCCATGACAGTTGCAGATATGAAACACCAAATTCTTCTTGGCCTAAAATCAGTGGTAAGTGAATTCCATACAGGTCTCTTACAAACTACCCCGACCACTATTCTTGGACACATCTACGAACAAGTTTGAAAAGAACTGTATCCAAAAGTCCATGACAGTTGCAGATATGAAACACCAAATTCTTCTTGGCCTAAAAGCAGTGGTAAGTAATTCCATTCTTTGTCATTCATTGTCTGGGCATGTATACATATTGTCAATGAAAATTGACTTGTGAGCATTTCACATTTATATGTAGAAGTTTAGATTAATAAAATGATTACATTTTTGTTTGAATCTTTTAGATTATTAATTTATGTTTACATTTCTGTTTAAAGCAAAAGACTAAAGAAAATCAATGTGAAACACAGACCCTGATGCAGATGGGTGTCCTCACAGGGTAGAGACCAACCTCAGTGTGAGACACAACCACTGATGCAGATGGAATCCTCACATAGAAGTGACCAGCCTCAATATCAGACACAACCACCAATGCAGATGGAATATCAGATCGCTGCCCATCATTGAGTTACAGTCCAAGGTTGGGTCCAACAACAACAGCCAGCCCTGGAGTGATCTCAGCATGCCCCAGACCCAGATTCAGATGCAGTCACAAACTCCATTATAGTATCCAAGACAGATAATGCACTGGTCCCAGATCCAGACCCCGGTGCAAATATACTGGAAGAGTTTCAGTGAACATCCTCATGTGTACCCATGGAGTCATGAGCCAAGCCCTTCTCCTTGGTCAGTATTCCAACAATCAGGATACCATTACCATGTAAGTTTATGTTTGCAAATTATATTTTGTCAAATCTGGTAAATT
This sequence comes from Amphiduros pacificus, assembly GCA_949316495.1. Classification (NCBI taxonomy): domain Eukaryota; kingdom Metazoa; phylum Annelida; class Polychaeta; order Phyllodocida; family Hesionidae; genus Amphiduros; species Amphiduros pacificus. The sequence continues at coordinate 5,801,985 of OX439004.1, forward strand.
TTACTGTGCTTGTTTTTAAGACATAATATTGAAATCAGATATAAGACATAATATTTTAGTTAGTTTCTGTACAATTTTATAAAAAAACTAAATTTTTAAACACTTACATAAACACTTCTACTTAAGTAACAGCAGAATTTATCACTCACCAAAATTTATAATTCATTATTCAACAGAATGCAAGCTCCAGCCTTCACTCTGTGCCATATCCACATGCAAGTTCCAAGTCCATTCCTAGCACAAATTGTGATGTGGTTACAAAGTCCAACTCAGACATTTCTCCAATCGTGGGATCTGACTCAACACCAGCCTGAAGTCTGCAAAGAGGCCCATCCCTGCATGCAGTAAACTTCAGAACTTGGAGGCGGATCTTGTTTATTCAGGTCAACAACCCAGATGATGTGACAGGAAGAGGACAGCCAAATTACCATGGACACTTGAGCCAAAAAAGGCAAAGATCAAATTGTAATAAAACAATCATGCTAAATATAGAGTTTGATTTCAATTAACAAAACAGTATTATGACTTCTGGGATTTTCATTCACCAACTTTTGTTACTACAATATTTCGGGAAAATCAAAAAGTTTGTTGGTGTTAAATGCAGTTGATTAGTTATGATAACTACAAACTACCCTTGCCACTATTCTGGGACACATCTAGGAACAAGTTTGATAAGAACTGCATCCAAAAGTCCATGACAGTTGGAGATATGAAACATCAAATTTTTCTTGGCCTGAAAGCAGTGGTAAGTGAATTCCATACTGGTCTTTTACAAACTACCCTGACAGCTATTCTGGGACACATCTAGGAACAAGTTTGATAAGAACTGTATCCAAAAGTCCATGACAGTTGCAGATATGAAACACCAAATTCTTCTTGGGCTTATATCAGTGGTACATGAATTCCGAACAGGTCTCCTACAAACTACCCCGACCGCTATTCTTGGACACATCTTGGAACAAATTTGATAAGAACTGTATCCAAAAGTCCATGACAGTTGCAGGTATGAAACACCAAATTCTTCTTGGCCTAAAAGCAGTGGTAAGTAATTCCATTTTTTGTCATTCATCATCTGGGCATGTATACATATTGTCAAATGAAAATTGTGCATTTCACATTTATATGTAGAGGTTTAGATTAATAAAATGATGACATTTCTGTTTGAATCTTTTGGTGCAAATATACTGGAAGAGTTTTGGTGAATATCATAATGTGTATCCATGGAGTCATGAGCCAAGCCCTTCTCCTTGGTCAGCATTCCAACAATCTGAATACCATTACCATGTAAGTTTATGTTTGCAAATTATATTTTGTCCAAATCTGGTAAATTTTACTGTGCTTGTTTTTAAGACATAATATTGAAATGAGATATAAGACATATTGTAGTAAGTTTCTGTACAATTTTGTAAAAAAACTAAATTTTTAAATACTTACATAAAAACTACTTATTTAAGTAACAGCAGAATTTATCACTCACCAAAATTTATAATTCATTATTCAACAGAATGCGAGCTCCAGCCTTCACTCTGTGCCATATCCACATACAGGTTCCAAGTCCATTCCTAGCACAGATTGTGATGTGGTTACAGTCCAACTCAGACATTTCTCCAATCGTGGGATCTGACTCAACACCAGCCTGAAGTCTGCAAAGAGGCCCATCCCTGCATGCAGTAAACTTCAGAACTTGGAGGCGGATCTTGTTTCTTCAGGTCAACAACCCAGATGATGTGACAGGAAGACGACAGCCAAATTACCATGGACACTTGAGCCAAAATAGCAAAGATCAAATTGTAATCAAACATGCTGAAAGAAGAGTTTGATTTAAATTAACAAAACAGTATTATGACTTCTGGGATTTTGATTCACCAACTTTTGTTATAACAGTACTTTGAGAAAATAAAAAAGTTTGTTGGTGTTAAATGTAGTTGATTAGTTAGGATAACTTTATTACAATATCAAATATCTTCACATACAAGACCATTTATATTTTTTATGTTTAAAAAACAGTCAATTTCTTAATAAAGAATAGGCCACGGGTCATGGCGCAGTTGATTAGAGCGCCAGCTTATTAGCACCAGTTTCTCTGTGGTGATCCACAACCTTTTAAGGTTGTGAAACAATTTCACATATGAGCTGGGGCCAGTGCCTAAAGGATTAACCCGTTGTTCTTGTAAGTCTGTGACCGAGTGGGATGTCAGGTCAAGGACCTGCGACATGACAATTCAGTGAGGCAGCACTATATCTGCTACAAGAAGGTCTCATCACGAAATGAATGAAATAATGTTGAAAGTGATGTAAAGCCCCAAACAAATAAACAAACAAACTCACCACACTTAATAATGTGGGAATGGCACACAGACTATATAGGTTAACTACTGCCTAAAACGGTAAGAAGCAGCAAAGAAGTCGTGTGAACATGATCCTATTCCAACATGGCTATTTAATGAATGCACAGGCTATTTACTGCCATTAATCACAGTTATCATAAATTAATCGATCACACTGGGAAATATGCCTGATTCACTTAAAATTGCCATTATTAGGCCCATTAATTACCATTATTAATTGCCATTATTAGGCCTAATTAAAAAATTAGGCCTTGATTTGGTTTTGGTTTGTTTGGGGTTTTACATCACTTTCAACATTATTTCAGTCATTTCGTGATGAGACCTACTTGTAGCAGATATAGTGCTGCCTCACTGAATTGTCATGTCGCAGGTCCTTGACATGACAACCCACCCGGTCACAGATTTACAAGGACAACGGGTTAACCCTTTAGGCACGGGCCTCAGCTCATGTGTGAAATTGTATCATGAGTTCAATCTCGGCACGGCCGGGATTCGAACCCACGACCTTTGGATCACCACAGAGGAACTGGTGCTAATAAGCTGGCGCTCTAACCAACTGCGCCACGGCCCGTGGCCCCATTAGGCCTTGAATTACTAAAAAAGAATTATAGATCAGTATCTAATCTAGCCTATCTATCTAAATTGATAGAAAGGGCAGTAGCCAAACAATTTGTAGGTCATCTATTAAAAAATAATATTCAAAGCATGTTCCAATCAGCATACAAAGAATTTCACAGGACTGAAACAGCCCTACTTAAAGTCCAAAATGATCTTTTAATAGACATTGACAATAACAAGACCGTAATGCTTGTGTTATTGGACCTATCTGCTGCCTTTGACACTATGACACTGTGATGTACAAAATCCCAAACAAACAACCAAACAAACTTTATAAAGAAAGAATTATCAATGATACTTGCAGGTAGTATAGCAACCATATACCCTGAACCTTCTTCATAATTGCAAGGCCTCAGACATGAAAACCATAGTAAATGCCTCACCTGCAAAAAATAATAAAAAATATGTATCGACCACAAGTTTTTTGAAAAATATTTATGTTGCACTTGATTAAATGCCAAACACTGATCAATACTTTATAAAAACTGTATGCTCTATGAAAATGACCAGGTCGAATTTGATTTAGTATGACAGTAACAAAACATCTGAAGTACAACATATATAACATCTGCAGTGACATCAGGGGGTGATAATTGGACACTTTCATGAACTCGAATTATATCGTTTATAATTATGAAATTTATGGCCTAACGTAACGTTGTGAAATTTTGACATCTGCCTGTGACTATGGCAGACCAAAATATCATTGTTATGCATTCACTAGATTAATATTTATGGTCTTGTATTAAAATAAAAACTAAATTCATAGCAGCAGCAGTGAGCATACAAGGAATTTCACAGTACTGAGACTGCATTGTTAAAAGTGCAAAATGATAAACTAATGGATATAGACAAAAATAAAACAGTGATGTTATTCTTTTTAGACCTTTCAGCGACCTTTGACACTATTGACTATGAGATTTTACTAAATAGATTGGAAAAAAGATGTGGCGTTGGTGGAAATGCCCTTTAATAGGTTTATCATGTTTATCAGGTAGAAAACAATGCATCACAATTAATGGAATAATATCTGAAAATAGAGATATTAAGGCTCGGTGCTGAGACCTATCTTGTTCACAACTTGCATGGAACCATCATCAGAAATAATTGGAGAATTTGGCTAAATGCACCATATATATGCAGATGATACGCAGCTTTACATTACCCTGGATCCTAAATCTGATGAAAATTCTAAACTATCATTGAAAGAAACGGAAATATGCATTGCACGTGTTAAAAAGTTCTTGTTCGAAAAAAAGATGAAACTAAATGACAATAAAACCTAATTATCTATATGTGGGAGATACTCTAATTTTAAAAATAATGAAATCCCAACAGAAATATTGGTTGGTATTGCAACTATTCAAATATCACACAAAGTCAAAGACCTTGGAGTTAACCCGTTGTCCTTGTAAAACTGTGACCGGAAGGGTTGTCATGTCAAGGACCTGCGACATGACAATTCAGTGAGGCAGCACTATATCTGTTACAAGTAGATCTCATCATGAAATGACTGAAATAATGTTGAAAGCGATGTAAAACTCCAAAAATAATAATAACAAAGACCTTGGAATGATCTTATGAATATGCAAAAAAGAATAAGCAAAAATGGCTACTTTCGTGTAAATATTATATCAGAAATAGTCTAGATGAAAACACAACTAATACACTTGCATATGCATTCGTAACCTCCACTCTGGATTATAGTCTCTCTTACATATTGATAAATGTGAAATTGCAAAGATACAGAAACTACAGAATGCGGCAGCCAGAGTTGTATGTAAGATAAAAATAGAGTGACCATATCACAGAAAAACTAATGGGTCTGCACTGGCTACCTGTAGAGGCCAGAAAATTTTTTTAAATTGCATTACTTGCATGGAAAATACAAAATAGCAAGGTATAGCAATAGTATAAGACCTCTTAGATCACCAGAGAAAACTAAATACATTATTCCCAAACACACCTAAAAAAGATATGCGCCTAGGATATGGAATGCTCTGCCACTGGAGGTGAAAAATAGCTAATCACCTTCAAATCTAAGCTTTGAACCACCTATATAGAAAACATCGAAAAGCGCCAAGAGCATCTGAAATAATGATACAAGTCGGTCTCATTACGAAATGACTGAAATGATGTTGAAAGTGATGTAAAACCCCAAACAAACAAACAACAACAAAAATCAAGTAATATATTGGTGAAAGCTCTCTCCTGTCTGGTTAGACTATTATTAGAATCACTTTAGGGCATGATGGGCTGACTCAACCAGCCCTACTGGATCGCACTGATTTAACTGCCGTGTTGGTTGGTAGACCGGTTTGCTTGACTTAACTTTCTCTGTGCGGCGGGGTCGAGTTACATCCTACTTCTGCCACAAATGCCATGAAAATGTGGAAAACCTTTTTGCAATTAACATACAGCTCAGCGATTGTTTGACTTCTGTATATGATCACCCACAATGCCTAAGCCGTACACATGCACATGCCTATTTCATATGTTTCAAATGATTTCAAATGGATCATTTATAGTCGGGGGGGGGGGGGGGGTTTGGAAATATCTTGTTGGAAATATATATTATTGGCACATCAGTTTGTTTGTTTGTTTGGGGTATTTATATCACTTTCAACATTATTTCAGATGTTTCATGATGAGAAGTGATATTTCAGCCTTTCCCAAGATAAAATCAGGATTTTTCTTTCCCCCTGAGACATTAATTGTCCATCCCCTAAATATTTTTATCTGACCTATTTTGGTATACATGTCACCACGATCTTAATTCATTTGTTTTTTAACTCACTTTCTCGTGATGTGAGTTAACACCAATTGACCATGTTATTACACGCGACAAAATATTTGATTCCGTGACTTTTGGCTGTGCCCAGATAGGAGATTTAAAGTTCTTGCTGAGATTTCCTTTCTTGAATTCTCTAATGTTGCACGTGTGTGGTACTCTTCTTTGTATCGGGCTCAGTACGTGTATTGAAGAGGCCTAGTAAAGCTGGGTACATGTGTGGCTGAGGAACAAAACTTTTTTGCTCCTGACAAGCCATTAGATTTACCTGTTACTGAGAATATACACCTCCCAGTATCTTCCTGTCTGATGTGGGCTTTACACAAAGCATGTTACTTGAGATTGCGACCTCTTTGAGACCTGTTGCCAAGTGATAACTGGAATATAAAAGACTGGACGAGTTAAACTCAAGGTGCTGGTGGTCATACCGCTTGGCGTTCGCCATTTTTTACGTCCATTGCTTTGTATATTACAACTTATCTGTGTCTATTCAATGGGACACTCGATCCCTATTGGCTATACTGTCTTGACATGTCATTTTCCTTCCTAAGAGATATTTAACCACTAACTTTCTTGCAAAGAGAGTTAAGCTCTTTCCTTGTATTGCTATTGTTGTGACACTTTCACACTAAGGGGGGACCATTATTCATTCAGAAGGGTGGAGGAAAGTCAGAAAAAAAATTATCGGTGAGACCACTTGATGGAAAAAAAATATTGAGAATCTCAAGAAAAAAATTAATTGAGACTCGCACATCTGCAGAAGAAGTTTCAACCTTGTAGAAGTCAATATTTGAGGGGAAAAGGAAACTAAAAATAATATTTTACTACAATCTTCCCAAAATATGTTTAGCATGTTTAAGGAGCTAGTTTTGGGGCATCAGCAACAAATAAAATTTACAACATATTTTTAGGGTGCCGTACAATCTGAGAACAATAGTAAATATTATGTTACTGACAAAATCTTTTGCATGTAGGACGGGAGGTGGTGGGTTTGACTCCCACTGCCGGCAGTGTTACTTTCACACTGGTTAAAAGGCTTGAAAGTCAACCTGATATGGCCATAGTTTCTGAAAGGGTCGTAAAAACACCATTTCACAATCTTTTGCAAATATCGTTTTATCTTTTACATTAACAAGATGTTCAGTTTGATAACTTAACATTTATAATTGGGCAAAACAGAAACTTTCATTGTCTGGATTTCTAAATTTAACATCAATTATATCTTAATAGTGACATTTTTTGGGGTTGAAACAATTAAACAATTAATATGTAAGAAAAATGTAAGAAAAATGTTTTGTGATGAGACCTACTTGTAGCAGATATAGTGCTCCCTCACTGAATTGTCATGTTGACATGACAACCCTTCCGGTCACAGATTTTCAAGGACAACGGTTAACCCCTTAGGCATGGAGCTCAGCCCATGTGTGAAATTGTATCATGAATTAAATCTCGGCACAGCCGGGGATAGAACCCACGACCCAAACCTTTTTGAAAACCAGGCAAAGAAGGCAAAGAAAATGCTTTAAAGTCCATTTATGAACAATCATAACTATTTAATCTGGATAATTTTAAACTCCCGACGCCTGAGCAGTGTATGGGGCCATATCATCAGGTTCTGTATTTGTGTGCATGGGTCTGTGGGTCTGCCTGTCAAAGAAATGTTGATATTTTGCTTATATTTCTTATCAGTGATTTAAGAGATAGGCTAACATTTCTACAACACATACATCCCATGAAGGCCTAAATAAGATGACCTCAGCTATGGCTTTGACTTGGTCATTGGCTTTAATTGATAGCCAAAATCTTATATTGTAACCAAAATCTAGCTTGCTATTATAATAACTTAAACGCACTGGCCCACAAAAATTCCTTGCACCCAGGATGTTATAGGCAGATGATGTTTACTTCAATAAATGACTACTTGAAATATTTGTATTAACTATGATTTGTTTGTTTGTTTGGGGTTTTACATCACTTTCAACAGTATTTCAGTCATTTCGTGATGAGACCTACTTGTAGCAGATATAGTGCTGCCTCACTGAATTGTTATGTCACAGGTCCTTGACATGACAACCCTCCCGGTCACAGATTTACAAGGACAACGGGTTAACCCTTTAGGCACGGGCCTCAGCTCATGTGGGAAATTGTATCATGAGTTCAATCCCGGCACGGCCGGGGTTCGAACCCACGACCTTTGGATCACCACAGAGGAACTGGTGCTAATAAGCTGGCGCTCTAACCAACTGCGCCACGGCCCATGGCCCGTATTAACTATGAATTAGTGTAAATAAAGCATTGTATCATTATCTGATAAATTATACATCCATTTTCACAGATATAAGTATAAAATTAGGATGATTGAACTCTAGGAAAATAATTGGCGGCCCAAACGACTGAGAAAAAATATTGAGAATGGCTGGGTACCAAAACAAAAATTTTAAAAATCAGCAATTTTTTTCTCCACCCCGCCTAAATGAAGTATATGGTTCGTCCCTAACCTGACAGTAATCTATACTGCTTAGATTACACACATCTATACGATGTGTACGTGAAGCATTTTCTTAGAAAATTATTCTAGACTGGAAGTACTGAGTTTTGCTGGATAATGGCCTGATGCACAAGCAATGTATGATTCAAAGAAACAGAATAATGGGCAATGTCACACACAAAGCCAGTATCATATACAGGGAACAGCATCTCTGCTACTGGGATAAAGGAAATCTGAAGAAATGATGCAATAGCTATACACTACTTTTACTTATGTCCCTGCATCTATTATGCGATGTTCACCCACATCAATGGCCTATTGAACTACCCTGTGGAGTGTGTGAATGCCCAGTTGCCAGCAATCACAGAGACATACAGTATGATGATGGTCATACATATGGAATGTAGGGCTAAAAAAACAAGAATATGAATTATTCAATGAACAAAGATGGTTAGAAATGACGCCTTCCTAATATATCTGATGCTTTCTTCGAAAACAAATTTGAAACAAGAAATCTCTTTGAAACACTATGTGATGAAAGTTAGATAAGTGAAGTAATATCTCATGATTAAGAAATATAAATGTGTCCAAATTTTGTTATATTATTCCTAGGGAGTAAAGGGCGAATAATGGGATGGTGATCATTATGCCATTAATTTAAGGCCACAGGCTATTGATCAGTTGGTTAGAGCGCCAGCATATTAGCACTAGTTCCTCCGTGATGACCCAAAGGTTGTGGGTTCAATACCTGGCAATGCCAAGATTGAAATCATGATACAATTTCACACTTGCCTAAAGGGTTAACCTGTTTGTTTGGGGTTTGTTTGTTTGGGGTTTTACATCACTTTCAACATTATTTCAGTCATTTCGTGATGAGACCTACTTGTAGCAGATGTAGTGCTGCCTCACTGAATTGTCATGATGCAGGTCCTTGACATGACAACCCGCCCGGTCACAGATTTACAAGGACATCACAAATAACATTTTCCAGAAACATCACAATGATCAGCATGGCTCAATGTTTATTTACTGTCATCAAAAGAAAGAACGAGGTGAATCCATATGCATGAGACCATGTTAAAGGTGGCAGCCATTTGCAATACACTGCAGGTTGAGCTGATTGTTTGTATGTTTGAGTTCTTCCATTACAAGGTCAGGTCCAGAGGATGTTTTAACAGGCTGCCCCGTTGATTAATCTATTGTTACCATGTACAAGTAATGTTAATGTGATGAAGCCCTAAATGCCTCCTCACACAATATTAACTTCCGGGGTACCCCTGGCGGATTTACAGTGACTAATTACATCACCTGTATATGTCACGTGACTACCATTTGGTTTAAATCAGATATTTCATTACTTTATCTGATGATGGAGTATCATTATTCGCTTGACACTTTAGATCTACATGAAAGGAAAATTCAATGACATATATTGAATTCTTATGCATTCAAGACATAAATAACGATACTAAACACACGTATTTTGATATTAATATTCCAAAAATCCTTGGGATTTTTAAATAGTTCACTTTAGCATGCACATGCAAAGGTTAATTAAACTACATGCACAAGCAAAGGTTAATTAAACTACAAGACATATTAGATGCTGGGATCAAACAATTTGCAATCGAGCTGCACTGTTGCCAGGTAACCATTTGTAAATTGTATCTTACTTGCCAAATGTTGTGCATGGACAACCAGCCAAGCCCATATCGGGTGCTTCAAATATTGACAATCATAAAACCTGTTTATTTCACAGGAAATATAGCTTATATTTCTGGAGAACTGGGCCACAAATGCTGCATTTTTCTCATGACCCCAGATGTAGGTTTACCACTGTCAGGAATATCATGCGTCTTGTTTGGACAATAGCCATACAAAGAGCAGAAAAATGCAAATGGGAATTGTTTTTAGAAACATTGTTGAATGCTCTAATTCCATTGCTTGTATATGTCTCCAATGCCACAATTTACCATTGCAACTGCATGTTTAAATGAAAATCTAATAATCTAAAAATGTCTGCATACTTTAATATATATTTTGAAACACAATATTTTATATTTTGAAATACACCGGGGTTGACAACGTATTAGAGTGATGGCAAGGTTATCAAGGTTATCAAAGTCACACATTGAAAATAAGCATTTTGCATTTTTGTAAATGATTAATACATAATAGTGTGATTTCATGGAAATAGAAAGTTATATATTTCATATTCCTTCATGTGATATATTTTAAAATGAAGAACCTAATATAAACTGAATGAATGTAGCACATCGTGTATTGTATATGTGTATCTCATTACGGCTTTCCCACGTTTCCTGAGTCATATCATTCTACTCCTATATATTCTCATTGTCTTTTGGATCAGTAAGCTGAGTTACCTTTAAGATTGACCTTTATGCAGTTCTATTGTTCTATTAACGTGATAATATAGCCTGTTTAATCCTCGTTTCGTACTTACTACCCTCCTGTACAAAGAGCTAGTTATGGTCACATGACATTTTGCGTAAAGAAGCTGGTTGACCGTCATTAACTGCCCTTTGGCATTGTTTTTCTTGTTTCTCTTGGGAGTATTCAATTGATTACTTATTGCTTGTGGAACTGCATTCTGCCCATTTTTTTTTCAAATCAAGGGTTCCCCATAACTGTCTTTTATTGGTGATTCACCTCAAACATAATACACAAGTAGCCAGTAGGTAAAATATTGATAGGTAATATATTAGGAAAGTAGGAAAAATAAATGGAAAAATAACTGCCTTTTGCCATTGACTGTCTTTTGCCATTGGAGGGCAGATAATAACAATATAACAGGCATCAACCAAGGGAGGGTACTTGCAATTATTAAGTATTTATTGTACATCGTGGTACTATGATATCAATGATCATTGAGAATAAAATGTCATTATTTCATGTCGGGTGACTGACTTAATCAAAGAGGAGGCAATCCCTTAAAAAAAAACTGGAAAGAAAGATGGAATTATCTGACTTGTAAAATGACAAAGACAAATTACAATGCTTAAAGACATTTTCTTCCTTATCAATAAAATCATTCAATCACCTTGGAGCTGGAGAAACCCTTATGTCTATTCAGATGAGTCCAAGCAAGTTAACTATTTTTCCTTGGAAAATGATAAACTTTGCAGATAATGTTCCAGTCACACAAGCGATTGGTCCAGCATCAGACGGCGTTGCAAGCAATGCCACTATCAAACAATGTGAACCTAGAGTTAATTGAAAAGAGTATTGGCCAATGACCAACCTGACCTATATTTCAAAATCGTCTGAAAGTCTGGTAGCCAACCATCTGGTCTCCCATCTTGAAGTAAATGACCTCACTGACAAGTTTCAATCTGCATACAAGGAATATCAAAACACTGAGACAGCACTGCGCAAGGTCCATAATGACATCCGACGTGACCTGGCGACCTGGACAACAGACATATTCAAAAAAGACATCTATTCTAGGCTATCAAATGATACTTATTTATTCACCAACCTGGAGGCAATGTGTGACTTTGATAAACTTGCCATCACTCTAATACATTATCCACCCACTCGTATTGCTTATGTGATTCCTATCAATTAAATCAAATCAAACACAGTCAGATATTAAGGCAAGAATATGTGAGTGCAGTCTTCAGGGAGACAGATCTCTCAAGTTGGTTCTGATGGAAGGATCTCAAGAGTCCAAAGGACGACTGAGATCCTCCCACCAGAACCAACGAGAGAGATCTGTCTCCCTGAACACTGCACGAACTCATGTTCTTGTCTTTATCTCATATTTATCCACTGCAGATAGATGGGGTTTGCAATCACATTTATCCTCAAAGCAAAGCTGTGAAAACATGGTAATAAGTACAGAACTATGTTGTGTGTGGCTCATTTAAGTTCCAGCTCATTTACATAATGTAATCAATGTTATATCACTACATGCAGTGAACTAGGCCACCTATAAAGCACTATATGAAATGGGTGTAATTCTGTTTCAACTGGGTGAATAGTCATCAGTTTCGAGATTCCCACAAAAGGTTGCAGTCTCTGCCAACAGGGGTCCTACCTGTCTGTGTCTCAAAGTCCCCATGACCCAAATCTGAAATGTCGTCTGCTCCAGGTCAAAACAAACCTGGACAGTCATCATGTTCATTTCAGAGAAATTAACACATGATTTGTTGAAGAACTGGCCTAAGACATGATTACATTTATTTTATATTTGACAAATAGTATGACATTTGTGCACAAACATATCTAATTAAGCATTTTATTCATTTCAAAAGTATGTAAATATGAAAAGAATCTTTAAAAAAGATAAAAGGAAAGTAGTTCGGCAGAGGGGTGATCTGTGAAAGTAGTTCGGCAGAGGGGTGATCTGCAAAAAATATCTCATAGGTGCAGAACACTCTCTTGAGGCACCAAGTATGAGATAATTACCATAAAATCATGCAAATCTCCATACAAAACATACCAACAGATTTCCATGGTTTATATGCCATAGATTTGGATTGATTCCCATCAGAGGTATCTATATATTACCGAGACTCATCAGCGTGTCAAAAGGCTGTGTTACTTTGTGTGTTTACTCATCTCACCTTCAATACAAGTGTAATATGGCCACTGATATCAGGCCACCGGCCGTGGCACAGTTGGTTAGAGCGCCAGCTTACCAGCACCAGTTCCTCTGTGGTGATCCAAAGGTCGTGGGTTCGATCCCCGGCCATGCCATTCCCATACGAGCTGAGGCCCGTGCCAAAGGCCACCGATATCTTGTTCCGAGGGCTTGGTCCTATTTTTTTGATGCTCTGGACATGATCTGTATTCTCTTCAGAAAGGCCAACCTACTGTGACAACTTCTGAGTTTTGTAATTAAGCATAGTCAAACACTGGGCGACCAACTGGAAATATTGGAATTTTATCAAATCAAAGCATAAAATAAACTAGACTCTTTGGAATTTTATAAGATCAAAGGATAAAATAAACTAGACATTTTGGAATTTTATAAGCAGCCCAGCATAATTGGTAGAGTGTAGCATCTGTGCCTTTAATGGTTATTTTAGTGGAGGACAGGAGGTGGCGGGGTATGCTGTTGTCAATGTGGCAAGATGATGCTTCACAATCGGCCTAAACACATTCAATCTGACAAAAACTTACAGGCGACGAACACAGAGTTGCGGACGACAACAGAGCTGCGGTTCCATTTTCAAAGCCTTTAAAGTACATCTGTATTCTCGGTAATATTCACATCAGATCATTCTATGACACCTGCATGTGCCAACAAGGTCAAACGGTGTGATAGACATCGGTAATGAATCGATAAACTGAAACAAATCCGTTGTCGTCCGCAGCTCTGTTGTCGCCGGCTGTAAAAGGTACTTCAATAAATCATAATACCATTGTCAATATTCTATTTTTATCTTATTTTTGTTCCATTTTTTTAAATTTCCAAATTAGATATTTAACATGCTTTTGTTCAATTATTTTCAAATTAGATGTAATTGTGTCTGATATATATTAATGTTAGGCGTATATGAATCTAAGTGTACATAGATTGTAACATATTCACGTTCATCTTGTAAGAGGTGCGGATGAATACTTGAGTTGGGTTCCTGACCAGACTACTTTGCCACTGGCCATGCAGGAGACGACTGAACAGTGTGCTATTCATATAACACCTCACCAAAGTGAAGTGACAACACAAAATGCAGTACTAGACATCGTGATTATATACATTTAGTGTCATAAAATATGTTACAAATTGCCCGCATGCAAAATAGGGGTTTTGTGAGATGACAACCACTCTCTCAATATATCAGAAATATTTGAGTCTCATATCTTAGTATACGATGGTTCTTTATGATTCACACATTTTAAATTGACAGACATTTTGTTTACAACCTTTGTTGCACTGAAAGCTGGGATTTGGTGAAGGCTGCGGTTCCCGGAATCATGGGATTTGCTAAGATAATTTTCTCCCTACCAATACATGTCTTATATTGGCTTAGACTAATGGCAATGCCAAAATGAAATGTCAGCTTCAGAAATGTTGTCTGGATTGTTGACAATGATGAGCAAACTGTAGATGTAGTTACAATGTTCATCCGTGTTAGACAGATAAGATAGATAAGATTTTATTTATTAAAGTGACAGTTGGGTATTTACAATGTTCATTTAAAACAACAACATGCATATATATGCAGTATTAAAAACATTGAGTTTCCCACCCAGCCTTTCGGCTTACCAGTCACTTACCCTCCCGCTGTATATAATAGGGTTTTCCTTATATTAAAAGCATCTTTTATGAATAATGCGAGTTTGGGTATTATCAGTTCATTTGTAAACATATAATTAAGCTGCTCAGTATGTGATTTATCTAAGTATGTATTGTCTATCACTAAGCAATCATTGTACAGTTTGTTCCGTTCTCTGATGTAAGCTTTACAGTAAAATATAAAATGAATTTCTGTTTCAGGGCCATCATTGCAAATTGGGCATATTCTCTCCTCTGGAGGGAGTGGTGTTTGTCCATACCGTCCTGTTTCAATGCGAAGTGGCAGGATGCCACACCGCAATTGTGCAACATATGATCGCAGTTGTCTAGGCAGAGAAAGGTACTTCTCCTGCCCTACATCTGCTTTAAATGTAACATAAGTTCTAAGTTTTGATGAGTTTGAGGTATCTGTTTTCCAATTTGCCCACTCAATCTCCATTAATTTCTTTTCTGCTTCCTCTAAAAATTTTCCCACAACAATACCTTCCAAATTGTCTCTATAAATGTAATCACCAAGCCCTATCATATTTAACACAGATTTAAGCTCTTTGCACCAGTTATTTGCGTTAAGGCTTCTCTCCCAGAAATATATTCTTTTTGTGAGTCTAGAGTTTTCCATTCTAAGCATTCTGCACCAGAAACGGAGCATGTCCACTCTCCTTCTCACACAGGGGGGCCTCCACCCTGTATCACCAAATATTGTCAGATTGGATGCATAGCGGTGTACACCTAGGAATGATCTCAGGGCACGATGCTGAACAGTATCACATTTGGGATATGGTTTAAAACCCCATATGGCGCCAAAATAATCCATTATGGGCACTACACATGTATCATAACATTTTTTAAAAACAGAATGATGTAGACCACCACAAGCCTTGTGTTTATTTATCAGTGATCCAATTGCACGACCTGCAGCATTGGCCAGGACAGTGGCGGTTGTTGTAAAATCCAGGAATTCATCAAACTCACAACCTAGGTATCTGTATGAGGTTGCAATGCTTACACTATTACTCCCGATTTTGAATTTAAATTCTGAGCGTTGCACATTTTGGCATCTAAAGTGAATCACTTTTGTTTTGTCCACATTAATGGTGAGCCTCCACTTCTAGTGAGCCTCCACTTTTAGACATAAGTCGTTTACAAACAGGAAGTGGTCCATGGTGTGTCACGGGATTTGTACTCACATCATTTTCTTTCTGTTAAAACACATTTAAATTTTATGGAATGTGAAAATATCACTTTGAATGCTTTATCAATCTTTGTTAAAACAATCTCATTTTTCATTTAGACGTGGTCAATTGGTGGAATATGGACATCACATTATATGACACAAAGAATAAAGTGAAAGGAATTTCCCTTGGCAGGGTTAGGACAAAGTGAATTGAAAGCACCTAACTCAATATAAAGTTCTGCAAATTATGGGCTTTAGATAAACACACATGGTGGCATATTCACATCTTGCAAATTCACATCTTGCCAATGACATTTAAATCATGTCATAAACTGTACCAGAATAAATCTGTCTTGAAAATCGCGTCATTAAGATGCTGTTATCTGGTTGTTCACGAATTAATCACATGGTGTGTCTGCTTGGGTGCTTTTAGGGACTGTCCCTATCTACGTACGTTTTGTGGAGGCAGCTTTCACCCACCTATCCACCCCATCCACATAAATGAATATCTCAACTATCTTTTAAAAAAACTGGTTTATAGTGTAAGGAGTGTGTGGACTCTAGGGCCGCCGATTATGCTTCTTAAAGAGTTTTCATGATTTTTCAGCCGTTTTATATTCTCCTTTCCTGCATGTGGACAGAGTATGTGACACCTCACCCACATATAGTTCACACGTCATTCCATGATCTTTAGACATTGCCTTTTATAAATCTTACAGTATGTTTTCAAAGTCTACTGAAGGTGGCCTCCAATTTGTAGCAATTTGGTGCAAAGTATTCCAATATGTTGCGATACGATGTTACATTCCACTAATGTTCATTTAACTCGAGTCATTCCATCACATTGGTTGACCATGGTGAAACCTGGAATAAGGGCACACAATGGATTATAATGCAAATTTCATTCATCGTGTATTGAAATTATGTAATTCCAGGTTTCAGTAATTGATTTGAGTAGAGTGGCTTGCATATTGAGTAGAGTGGTGGCTTTCATATTAAGTAGAGTGGTGTCTTTCATATTGAGTAGAGTGGTGGCTTTCATATTGAGTAGAGTGGTGGCTTTCATATTGAGTAGAGTGGTGGCTTTCATATTGAGTAGAGTGGTGGCTTTCATATTGAGTAGAGTGGTGGCTTGCATATTGAGTAGAGTGGTGGCTTTCATATTGAGTAGAGTGGTGGCTTTCATATTAAGTAGAGTGGTGGCTTTCATATTGAGTAGAGTGGTGGCTTTCATATTAAGTAGAGTGGTGGCTTTCATATTGAGTAGAGTGGTGGCTTTCATATTAAGTAGAGTGGTGGCTTTCATATTGAGTAGAGTGGTGGCTTTCATATTGAGTAGAGTGGTGTCGATTGTGTACAGTGGTGGCTTTCATAGGGTGGCGTGCAGCAGGCTTTGTCATTATATGACACATAACTTCATTTTATGTGCAACTTCATTTAAGTTCATGAAATATAGTCGCGTAGAGAGACATTCCTTATTCTATTACCATACATACATTTTACATTCTCAGTGCATCCCTGGATAAAGTTTAACATCCCAATTAAGCTAACTCAAATGCGTGTGTATTCCCATATGTAGCCTAGATTAATAAAAAAATTATAGACGTGACTTTGTTGGATTACTTTTATCACCATTACACTGTATACAACTACCTTTTTACTTTGGACTATATATATATATATATATATCATCATCATCATCATCATCATCAATATTCATGTGCCACTGTCTGTTTTTATCTGACTGAGCTATGTATGCCCTGCTATGTATAGAGGCCTACATTAGAGGCCCACATTAAAATTAGGTTTAATGCACTGCTCTTACTTGTTAGTCAATTAATTTGAGTCCACAAAACCACAAACCTTTATATGTGAGAAAGTAATATTTGATTTTGGGCGTTTGGCAGACCTATTTATAAAGCATCTATGTATGTATGTATTCCTTTTGTTGCACTCACCTCACAGGAACTTAATATGAGAGCTGTATGATCAAGTGCTGTGATGATGAGCAAGGGAACATCAGAAGGAACATCACCTTCATGCTAACTATCATATGATCACAGACTTGGTGGACAGACGACCCTCAATTACTACTGCGTTAAGGGTCTATGTGCATCCTAGGTTAACCATCAAACAAATCGATTCTATGTTTATGGCACATGATAAATGAGGTCTGCACCAGTCAAAAAGACATCTGATAAAAAACAAACTCTAATAACATGTTTGAAATTTAGAAGGACACCTCTAATATGAAAAATAAAAATATATTGAAAAGAGTTATTTATAAAAACAAGCTTGTTATAGAAAGTAATTAATGTTGTCCAGTGTTATTTATAAAGGGTACTATCTACGAAGTTATCACAAAATACAATTTCAGTATCACAATTTAATTGTTCCGTTCCGATAAGGTCAAAATCAATACATTCAATTGATATCACATTTGACTGACATCTTACGCTTTACAGACTTGGCAATTAATGAATTCCCTCCCCGTTTCGTCCTACACGTTAGACTATGCTAGTCCAAATATCTATATTAAGACTATCAAGGACGGTTTGGGCAGCGGGCGAATAATGTCACTATTTTGGAGGGGATTGCTCTGAATGATTGACAAATATAGAACAGAGAAACCCCAAACAACAACCACATATTTCCAGTGACGTGTGACCGGAATTCCGGGCACGGCATACGGGTACCTGCGAGGTGGTTTACCGTCCATATATGGACAGTTATTAGTGTCTATCCTACATGTACATTTGTTTTGATTTGATATGTTGGCCGCTCCACTTTTGTCTCGTGGGCACTCTAAGCCTACGCAGCGTGGATATCCAGCTAGAGAGGAGATCCAATACGCACTACCTCCAATCTGTGAGTAGCACTCGTGCTGACCGCCCATGTAGTCCTCTACCTTCTTCAACTGGCAAGAATATAGCTTGTTTTATCATACATGGCTTCATTCAGTCACAATGGCAAGTTAAATATCACAATGATAATTACACCTGTTTCTTAAATAATCATAATTATTGAACGTTGGCAATGGCGTCAATGATAGATATTTGACAGCCAATGAAATTATCAAGAACATGAAGTACTATGTTTTGCCATCACTGCTTGCAATGGACCGAAAATAAGCAATCAGTGAGAGGAGGTTTGTTTTTTAAACAACATATTTTTTTAGTGAGACCGTGGTATAGATCAGAAATTGAATACACATTTTTGGCAAAGAGTTTCAGAGTTCAGGTTTAAGTTCCAGGAATGGCAGTGTTGTGGCAAGCGATCTGGGCGATGATTCAGTTTTGCGTTTCACTGCCCTGACAACTCACTAATCTCGCAAATGACTCCACCGGGTGGGAATTACAAAAGGCTGGCAGATCAGAACTGGCCTTGACAGAGAAACACCTATTAGTTTTAAGTAGCGGTTACTGTAATTACTGGTTGCTGTAAATTATATACAGATACATAAAGTTCAAATCAAACTTGCCGTGCTGGGATTTACTGTTTTAAATACTGCACCTTTTGTGAGAGTGGAGGTATACATTTGTATTTCCATGGATTGGTACCGTCAGGGCCTAAATCATTGTTACTGAATAGGAACACAGTTATATTGTCACAGCTGAGAGACTGAGCCCATACACCATCTTAACTCTATGTTCCCAAGACATCCCATCCATCCTCCCAGTCCCATCCCGAAACCCAGCACTCATAGTGCAGAAGAGGTAAAGGCTTCAAAAATGGCCAGTCAGACTCAGGTAAAATTAGAGAGGTATCCAGATCCTATCTCCGCCTGGCCTAAATAAGACCCATCTGTGATACAACATCTTGTCACTGGCCATTCCTTCCCTGTTGTCCCTTAAAGTGACCTTAACATCTATATTTATGAATTCTTTCCTTCAACTCCTATCACATCTCCAAACAGTTACTGAAATTACCCATCCCAAACCCACAACAAAAAAAGTTTGTTTGTTTTAAGTAGCGGTTACTGTAATTACTGCTTTACTGTAGTTACTGTAATTGACTGCTTTGTTTTGAGGGGGGGACCCTCAGAGCCCCAACTCTGAACAAATGCCTTCCACAAATGTTCTCTTGGCTAGAAAAGAAATATTCACTCTCTGAGAAGGCGATTTCATCTATTTCTTTGGGAAGCCTTTTGTATGTTCAGACTCACCCCATCTCTATCGGAAATTGGACGGAACAGAATGGTAGCAGCATGGAAAGAACATCGTGTTCCTGGTAAACATCTTGCTTTTACCTATGTCCAGAAAATGTTAATGTAGTTTAACATAGATTATGTTTGTTAAAACTTGTGAATTCTGTTTGTTGTGAATTCTGTTTGTTAAAACTTGTGAATTCTTAAGAACAATTATCACTTCAATGCAAAAACGGCGATTGATATTACCGAAGATGCCATCTTTTGATAAGCATCATGAGGCCTGACAAAAAGTTCATTATCTCTTTCCATCTCACGAGCTCATAACATTAGCTCAACATGTAACATTGTCTCCTATGCCAAGGAGCATTTGGACTAGCCGTGTGCCGAACTGGAACAAATTAGTGTCATTGTTATCAAGTATTGGGCGTTGACTTCAGGGTTATACTGTTGATTGGGTTTTACTGCAGTGTGTATTAAGTGTGAACATCGGGGCTGTACTAATAGTTACGTATGGACTTCAGGCTTGTAGTGTGTGTTGTGGGGTGTTGTGCAATTGAAGGCTATCAGTTTGCAGTGTTCAAATCAAGAAAACCTGTGCTAAAGGTAATTACCCCAATAAGGGCAAAACAATAAATTCTTACCAAAACTGTGAACAATAATGGGTGATTATCTTAGATTTAAAAAAGAAACCTTAGTCTTTAGGATCTTTACATTTGAAAAAAAACATCATTGTTTAAACCTATTAAAGCAAAACCTTACATATTTTAAAATCAAGTAGTAAGTAAAACAACTCTTTTATATTCCAGGCCTTAGATAACCAGGTTAGGGCGACTGGGGTTATGATTTTTATTTGTGGAAATGTTCCCTAAAATACCATAGTAAAAATATAATTTCAAGAATTTCAGAACTTTCATAATGCCAGGCCTCCCAAACCTGATACAGAAACATCTTTATTTGTCTGTTTGTTTGTTCGTTTGTTTGTTTGGGGGTTTACATCACTTTCATCATTATTTCAGTCATTTCGTGATGAGACCTACTTGTAGCAGATAAAGTGCTGCCTCATTGAATTGATTCCCCTGTGGGTTTGGGGCTGTAGAATAGGCCCACCACTGTATCCCCTGCATGTGGTAAGAGGCTAACTAATAGGGGGTTGTATCTGTTTCTGTCCCAGAGCAACTGAAAGACCCCATTTGCATGGTGAGACTTCCAGTTCATTTTGTGACGATGTCTCCCCATATGCAAATGAACTCCCAGCCTTGGACGTTGTCCTTCTTCAGTTCCAATAGTTCAGTTCAGTTTTTCTTTTGTTTTGTCACCATATGACCATAGCTGTCGCTAGTGTGACGTAAAGCCCCAACCAACCAACCAACCAACTCATTGAATTGTCATGTCGCAGGTCTTTGACATGACAACTCACCCAGTCACAGATTAACAAGGACAACAGGTTAAGCCTTTGGCATGGGCCTCAGCTCATGTGTGAAATTGTATCATGAATTCAATCTTCGTATAGCGGTGGATCGAACCCACAACCTTTGGATTGTGGGACACAGAATGATCATGTGTGGGAACCCCAAATATATTGACATTTCATGAACATTATCACAAACAATAAAGATGACGCATAAAGTGACAATATGCATGCTCGTCAGTCATATCACACCCCATATGATCACTGATGCATTGATCAAATACCAATAGGGGATGAGCAGAGTAGGTCAACTACATTATGGATCCAGACGCGTACCTACTCAATGGACCAGAACCACTACTCAGCGCGCAGTATTCCATATGCCTACATGATCCATGCCAGTCTGTGCTCTGACTGAATACTGTTGCCAACCGGCATTATCTGAGGTGCGGCCACTGGCCAAGAGAGTTCCTAGCAGTATCCCACTTATGCGTATCTCACTCATGGCATGCCAAGTCTAGTTTGCTTAATGTATACTTGTTGTACACCCCAATAAAAGCGACCATTGTACACTGTATACATCTGTCTCTGCAGTGATTCTTATCTCCACGGATCATAGTTATTTCAGGCAACTAGTTAGGCCCGACCTCACAGCCAGCAAGTATCCCCATCCTAGTCATATTACCCCATAGATAGCAAGAATATAGATAACAGGATCACCACACAGGAACTGGTGCTAATAAGCTGACGCTCTAACCAACTGAAACATCTTTCTCAATCCTAGAAATTTGTAGAGGATATAGTGATAATTACCTTTGCTGTATACAGACACGTCTACCCCTTTGCCTGCAAATGAAGGTGCAGAGGATGCAACAAGATTCATAAGGATTTTTCCAATGTAGTTAAATGTGGGGGAAGGTTATTCCAGTCAGTCAGTGTGGAGAAAACTTAAAAAATAATTATTATGATTTTCTTAGAAAGTTGATGGGTTTTATCAAGATTTTTAGCCAAAAAACATTTCCATTTCAGACCTAAGAATTTCACAAAAATAGATTTTCAGCAAAACTATTGTGAGGAATGAACCTCATTGCAGTTCATTTTGATGCTTATTTATTGTGATTGATAGCCATCTTGAAATGATAAAATGATATTGGAGTTAGAAATAAGTATGTTAAAGAATGGTTTGTTTGTTTGGGGTTTTTCCTCACTTTCAACATTATTTCATTCATTTCGTAATGAGACCTACTTGAGGCCTCACTGAATTGTCATGTTGCAGGTCCTTGACACACGACAACCCATCCAATCACAGATTTACAAGGACACTGGGTTAACCCTTTGGTATGGGCCTTAGCTCATGTGTGAAATTGTATCATGAATTCAATCTCGTCATGGCCAGGAATAAAACCCACAACCTTTGGATTCCCACAGAGGAACTAGCGATAATAAGCTGGCACATCGGCCATGGCTTGTATATTGTCTAATGTAGCCAGGTAATTCCCTATTATCAAAATAGGATTCAGAGTAAGGCTTTGAAATAATAAACAAAACAAAAACTAAAAAACCAAGGGCTGATACGGAAATGGATTCGTATAATGATTTGAATATGAATGAGAATAGATGGCCTCGATTTTTAATTGAGGAAAGTTCCGACACTGAACATACCCAGCAAAAATGTCAAAAATTGCAAATACAAGGCATTGCTGGGGTGCCAAAAACTATTAAAAAAATGGGAAATTAATTATGGATTGAGGTTGAGTGGAAAAGCCATACGGATAATCATCTATTGTGCCGAATGTTTGCCAAAGTTCCAGTTATTATAACAGCTCTCAAAACTCTCAACAAAAAAGGAGTAATCAGATGCTCAGATTTAGTGGAAGTTTTTGAGGAAATAATGGATAAGCTGAAAGACCAGGATGTTGTTCAATGCAAGCAGATTTTTATATAAAAAAGGATGGTGTTAAAGTTCCTATCAATACATTTATTCTGACATTTGAAGCAGCGCAGCTTCCAACATTCATTAAAGTTGGATATTTGAATGTTAGAGTTGATGTATTTATTCCAAACCCCCTTTGCTGCTTCAAGTGTATGAGGCATGGACATGGATCTGATCGATATAAAGGTATTGTAAATGTGGCCAAAATGTACTGCTCAGCATAGTGGAGAAGATTGTTCTTCAAATATAATAAAATGTGTGAATTGCCAGGGCAATCATCTGTCGTATTTGTGGAATTGTCCTTCCTTTTTAAAAGAAAAGGAAGTTCAGAGAATACGATCAAAAATATATCTTTTCCAGAGGCACGCAAGCGAGTAGAAAGTTTGAACACAACAAAGATATCTTATGCCAGTTCTGTATAAACTAAAAAAACTAAATCAATAGCAAATTACATGGCCAATCAATGAAAAAAATGATAACTTGGAAATCTTCAGGAGCATCCACTCAGTCTCCGTCATCCACTATCCCAGTAGTAATGTTACATCCTACAACATTGCTTCCTATCTGATAGATAGGATCTGAACCATTTCAATGCCATACCTCCAATACCACATCTTTTATCCAACCTATTAAGTAGTTTATCATGATCAATGGTGTCAAAGGCCGCAGATAAGTCTAGTAATATAAGCATCACCGTTTTTCCATTATCAATATCTGTCAGCATGTCATTTTGGACCTTCAAAAGAGCAGTTTCCATACTATGAAATTCCCTGTAGGCTGACTGAAACATGCTCTGAATACCGTTTAGAACCAGATGTCCCACCAATTGTTTAGCTACAGCCCTCTCAATTAGTTTTAAGAGATAGGCTAAATTAGATACAGGTCTATAATTTTTCTTGATTAACTCCAGGCCTAGTTTTTTAATTAGTGGTCTGATTATTGCCTCCTTCAAACTGTCAGGCATATTTCCAAGTGTAATTGATTTATTTATAATTTCCCTAATTAATGGTAATAAATTCCCAAGGCACTCATTTAACACCCAAGTGGGTATGGGATCAAGTTCACATGACTTTGTTGCTGCTTCCCTCAGTAAACTCTTAACTTCTTCAGAGTTCAGTGGTTTGAAATTATTTAATCTTTTTTCAAATGTTGGCTCCTCAACTATAGGATCCATGTTAGCGCTATGAGTATCCATACCATTCCTTACATCTTGGGAAGGGAGTTTCTTCCTTCGTGTGAAGAAGTTTATTTAATATTTTAAAAAGTTTTTTCGGATCAGATTTATTCATATCAATTTTGTTTGAAAAATAGTTGCTTCTAGCAGACTTCATCATTTTGTTGTATTTGTTACGTTGTATTTGAAATTGAATCTTGTCAGATATCAGGCCCGACTTTTTATGTTTCCTCTCTAATTTTCTTCTTTTCTTCTTTTCAGAGCGGATCTCATCTCCAACCCATGGGGCCGGTTTCCTAACATTGATGGTCCTTTCTACTAATGGAGCGTGTTTATCAAGAACCTCTGTTAATTTATTGTATTTGCTTAGTAGCTCATCAAGATCATACTCACAATATTATCTGTCTGTACAAAATTTATTTTCAATGTCGGTTTTAAAACTCTGTATGTTTAATTTTTTTAAATTCCTATAAATGATTTTTTTCGTATTCTTGGTTTGGTTCGCATATTTAATTGTATCTTTATTATATAATGATCAGATAATTTTTCATCCACAAGGTGCCAATTTATTATATTACTGTGAACATCTGAGATCAATAAATCGAGTGTATTACCCAGAATATGAGTTGGTTCTTTAATATGATTTATAAGATTGAATGAATCTAGTATATCGTTGAATTAATCACATTTGGCATGTCTGGTTTATTTAGATGAAAATTATAATCACCAATAAATATAACCTCGTGATTATATATACTGTAGTAGGACAAAATATCAGAAAATTCATCAAAAAACTGTGAGTAGGTATATCTGTTTTTTCCCCGAGGGTTCAGCTCTATATATAGTAATAACTGTGCATGACTTGTTATTGGTAGTAATTTTAATTTCCATGAGTTCAAGAGTAGATATGTTGTGATTATGTTTTATTTCTTGACATCCAATTCATTCTTGTATACAGCAGCTAAACCTCCACCCGACCTCAGGGGCCTAGGGACATGTTCAACCTCATAATTATTAGTTTTTAATTCTGATAATATCATATCCTCATTTGTTATATTAATCCAAGTTTCAGTGATGAAAAAGATATCAATTTCATTTTTAAATGTATACTGATTAACATGATCAGTTTTATTTCCTAAGCTTTGTGCATTGGATACAGCAATAATTAAGTCTTTATGTGTTTGTTTAAGTTCATTTTCTTATTTAAACCATCAGCACAGAGAGCCGGCTTTTGCCTTATTTGAGTTTCATATATGTTTGATGTTTCATTAAGATCAGATACAAAGGGAATTCCCACCCCATTTGACCTTGACCCCAGTGGGATCATGAATGGAGGTTTTCCCATCCCATAATTCTTGATCTTCGCGGAACGACGAATAATAGAAGGGGTGGGCGTGGCTATAACTCTATCGATTCGATTTTTCTTGTATGTATTTCTAATTAGTGATGTTGGATTATGTCTTTCAGGTGTTTGCATATCCGTTTTATCGCTGTAAGCAATGTTCCCATTATTATATGAAGTGGATTTGTGGTCAGCTTCACTCAAAAACGAATTTCCGGTGTCATACAATATTGTTGGTCTGCCAGCAAGGGCGGAGCATAGTTGATCACGTGTATCAACATCGTTTCTTGATTCATAGTGCCTCGATCTATTTATATCATCAATGGGCTGATCATTAAGTTTGATTTCATTGAGATCATATTTAAAACTGCCGTCATTGTCCCCTCGCGTGTTATTTTTAGAACCACGAGTGCTATTTATAGACAGATCGTAGTAAATGTGTGGACTTGTAGTACAACTATTTGTTGACGTAGTAAAATCGTAATAATGGTTCACTTTGCTTTTGTCCATTTTTATTTTATTTTCAAGATTAGATTTAGACTCAGTTAATTTACTTTTTTGATGCATTTTGAGTGGACAGATATTTATAGTACATTCATGTCCAGAAATAAGGTATTTGTTAAACTTTTGTTTAGTGTTCATCGTAGATGATATAATTTTATCAAATATGAATTTACGTTTATATATTGACATACTCAAAGCAGATTTTTTAAGACAATATAATAATTTTATGTTATCTTCTTCTTTTTTGCAGATACATGGTTCACAGAATCTGATATAAATCATAGATAACCAGCACAATAATAGGTTTGAATTTTCATTTTTATTGTTTTTTTCACAAGTCGTAATATTTCTGTACAATAGGTTATCTAGTAGTGTATTTTCCATACCCGATTTGAAATTACAGGTGTCACAACTAATACTACTAATAGTCTGTCCACTATACTCCCGTCAAAATCTCTTGAGTTTCTTAGCATAGCTGGCCCTACTGGGACTTCTAGGGGTAGCTAACCTAGGGTCCCTGGGGTGTCTGTCACCAGATGCCTTATCCTCATGTTGCTTAACATGAGCAAAATCACACTTGTTACCCTTTTTACAATTTCCATTCCGGTAAAAGATACATACATCCTTCCTCATTTCATTTTTTTCTGCCTTGTACTCACGGCTGACATTTCTAATTTCTACAAGTGCTCTCGCTATTCCAATAGGAGTACCCTTGACAAGAACTTGATCCATTTTATCATTTTCTTCACCCTTGATTTTTTTCAGTGATGTGTTAGTTGATTTCGAAATCTTATTGATGTTCTTACCTCCCTTACCTATTAATTTGGTGGAGGTGTTTCTAGGTATGATCGTGCTGATCTCTTCATCATCATAGTCTTCACATTTTTACCAGAA
Organism: Amphiduros pacificus; assembly: GCA_949316495.1. Classification (NCBI taxonomy): domain Eukaryota; kingdom Metazoa; phylum Annelida; class Polychaeta; order Phyllodocida; family Hesionidae; genus Amphiduros; species Amphiduros pacificus. The sequence goes on from OX439004.1 coordinate 5,829,074, forward strand.
GTATCAGTTTCTACCGAATCTACGTGTCTAACATCATCATCTTCATCATCCAGATTTACCGGCGACTCATCATCACTCCGTAGTTCAGACGGGTCACCTTTGTGTGCCTGCCTATTTGGCTGAACTACTTTACAGAGGTGTTTCATCCAGTCTCTAGCCGCATGATCAAGGAGCGTATGATCACTAACCGATGTTACTACTGCCGTCGAGGCAAAATCAGTGATGGAGTCAGGGGTGTTCACAACCTTTATTTGTCCCTCATCGAGTTTCACCCCCCACTTAGTCACACAGTGATTGAAAATGGTATGAGAGTTTACAATTCTAGAATCACATATGGTCGATATTGGAGGGATTTAACATACATAAATAGGACAGTCAGCCATTTTTGCAAGTTTGTATGTGATCGATTTTACACCGCTGAGGATCTCTTTACCATAGATCATTTCCTGAACCTGACTCAGCCCTAAACATATAACAATAGCAGCATAGGACCTCAGAGATGACCTGAAAGTCATGTCTTTGAAAGCGTACATCATGTCAGTTACATCGTTTATATTTTCATCGATAACCCAGTCATATACTACATGGTTTGGTTTGAAATTTACAACGCTAGCATATACAGTATCAGATACAAACAATATTGTGTCCTTGACCGGTAGATGGGGGCGAGGCACAGATACCACAGAAGTGGAAGTAGAGGGCACCACTGTAGCCTCAACCATCGCATCAATGCGACGGAGGTGATCCCTACTCTTTGCCTCCAATCTGGCAATGGTCTCATTGTTGGCAAGGATAGTCTTTTTCTACTCCTCAATCTTGTTAGATGCCCTCGTTAGCTTGACCTTGTCATGCCTAGCTGAGAATTCCAAGGTATTTACCTTCCTCTTCAAATCATCATTTGCCTCTTCCAACACCTTTATCTTATCATCTTTTACCTTTTCCTGCTGCTTCAGCTGAGCGAAAGATTCCGATTTCTCATTTAGGAGGTCCATCATTTCTCGCATGCTGACCTCTATGTCCATCCCTGCAGGGGTTGGATTTTGCTCATTTTGCTCATCAGGGATTGGGTTGGGCATAGGATTTCTAATGCCACCCGGCCCATCACCCATCACAGTCCCAGTTTCAACAGTGTCAGTGCGGATATTTACAAGTGCAGTGTTCTCATCCTTCTCCCCAGCTATCAGCATGGGTTCGTCACGCGGGTCATCATCCTGGTTATCATCGGCCTCAACCCTGTCAGCCCAGTCGAGGGGAACCGACCGAGACGAGCGTGAGGAACTCCTCCTTTTCCTCCCAGATCTTGCCTGACCAGCTGCTTTAGATGCCATCTGTAAAGAGGGAGAATGAGGGTTTAGGAACATAATCTTTTGTTTTTTCTTTTTACATTCTAAATAGTCATTTACTATTTTACTATCAAGATTGTATTCAGGTTCAAAAGTGGAGTCTTTTTTACCATATCCATGCCACCATATTCTATAACAGTTTATTTTATCTTTCCTACTATAGAAATGATCAGTAATTGCTTTTATTCTGTACATATCATGCGTTTCTGAGGTATTTTCCGTCATAACTAATTTCTATGTTGATCAGTATAATTTTTATATTGATCAGTCAGTCTATATGATATCAGATTGTACTACTTATATACACTTTGCCCAAGAGATCAGCTTGGCACACAGAGTTTATTTTATGCAATACAATCCTTGCCCAAGAGGTCTGCTTGGCACAATTTTACTGGTTTTTCACAAAAAGATTTGCACAATATGTCAGTTTTGCCCAAGAGGTCAGCTTGGCACAATCTTATTGTTTCTATCACGAAAAAATTTGCACAGTTTATCAGTTTTTGCCCAAGAGGTCAGCTTGGCACAAATGTATTGTATTTCACACTATTTTTATCAATTGATGTTATGCCCAAGAGGTCAGCTTGGCACAGAGACACGTTTTAAGATTTTCACACTGCTTTTTATTTATTTGTGTTTTGCCCAAGAAGTCAGCTTGGCACAGAAACACGTTTTAAATTTGTGTGAAAAAATTTCAGGTGATACAAACGCTTTGTTTTGTGGTCGTTGGCTAATATTTTAGTTTCAAAAATACTTTAAAATTACCGAGTATAATACGCTGAAAAAGATTATTTTCTTACCCTGATAGTATTGAGATCTTGTTATACTCGAACTGAAAAGGCGACGGAAACGAAGTACCAGATATATTCCAGTTATATTCCACTGTTCACAAATTTATATCCAAGTCTACAGTTCATATATATCTTTTTACACAGTATTTGCTTCCAATTATTCCATTCGTCTCTCGCCGAGGGAGTGTAGCGATAATGTCACAAACGAGTCGCCAGAGCTCTTTATATACCCGGGTCTGAGTTGAGTTATTTGAAAATGGCGCGAATTTCCCTATTATACTCTTTGTCCGATTGAGATTTGTTTTTGTTGTTGTAATAAATTTCACCCAAGATTCAAAATATTTGTTTTGAATGTGGTGATTGTTGAAGGGAGTAGATATACTGAATAAGATATACTTTGGAAATATATATAACTTGTACAGATTGGAAGAAAACCCAGAGTTATATCGCCAGATCAACGTACACAGTGAGTGATTATTAATGGCGCATATACCTTTGTTGCGATTGTTCAAAAAGAATAATCAAACCTTCAATATTCCAGTGTTATATCCAATCTGCTGAGTTATATTGTCTTGCGCGGGACGATGGTTTTCTTAAACTATCAGTGAAGATAAAATCCTGAAAAAACCAAAATTAAGCGATATTAATCAAGATTAATCCGGTCCTCAATGAAAAAGCGTCCGACCACCGCGCCCGCATGAATGGTTCGCGTAACGATCTCTGCCGAGCGTACTCGGGCGCGGTGAGCATCTCAGGTGGAAGACATAAACATAAACAAATAACATAAACTTCTGGGGGAATGCATAAAGTTCAGTAAATTAAGGAAAAGGAGCAAATTATAACAGTTGCTGAGTATACTCATATTTTTGTGATTTTATGTCATCTAATATTTCCAGGTGGCAACATTGCAATTTTAATTTCATTAATCAGTTAATATTGATCCAAATATATTTGATTTTCTATTTCTGTTTGAAAATATTTAAGCTATCACACTCACAATTTCAATTTTCAGTCTTTTTTCGGTAGTTTGCCTCAGCTGAACTTCCTCTTCCAACTTGCGTTTCAGGTCCAGAAAAAATGCAAATATGTCACAGTGATAATGCAAGAAACATTATGACTTTAAACAGTTGTGAGTCAAATGCACCATACTTTCAATTACCAAATTGCACTTACAGTGAATGTGTCTTCAAAGGAACCTACTTCTGAAAATAAAATGAGATATTATTAGCTTTGAAGGATTTTTGTTAAAATCATATTTCAAATCATTGCATACATTCATTCTACTAGAAAATGGGTTGCAGGTATGCATGCCATATTCTTCAGACTGTTCAATATATAGAGTAATAGATGTAAACATTTACTTGATTGGAATTTGTTTTAAACCAGTTTCTGTGTAAGTGCCTGTGTAAACTCTTTGAAGTTAATAAAGCACATCAGTCAGGAATTGGTCCATAAATTGAGCTGGTTTGCCAGGGACTCCTTTGAACACATACTGTGTGATAGTAGTTTCGTTCTGCTCTAGTATTTGACCCTTACTATACCGTTCAATGACTTCCACTGCCTTGCCAAAGGTGGGGAAAAGGTAACATGAGGCAGAACTACATGAAACAGGTAAAGGACCTGCAAGAACGCCTTGATGCAAAGACAGATGAATGTGCAAAGCTCTCCCGTGAAAATGCAGAGCTCCATGGAAGAGTCACCACACTGACTAACCAGATGCAAGAGGGTAAATGGAAGTCATTCACAACTGCCTCTGCATCCCCTCCCCACCCTAAAAATCTGGTTCTGAGTGACTCTATGTGTCGCTTTATTGATGAAGGGAAATTAATAGACACAAAAGTGGTCTCACTATCGGGAGGTAAAGTGAAAGATGTACATGATGAGCTGAAAAAACCTATGTATCATGGAGCCACATATGAAAACATCACACTGATGGTTGGCACCAACGACCTCCAGGTGGACGGCACCCCAGAGGCCACAAATGACATCATATCACAGTATTCAGACCTCATTGATGAAGCCAAGGCCATATCAGAAAATGTGACCATATCCAGTCTCTGTCACAGACTGGATGACTTGGCTGGCAAGGTAGAGCCATTTAACACCAATCTCCAAGTGTTGTCTGATGACAAAGAATGTCAGTATGTGGATAATGCACCATCATACATACTGGGAGATGGCTCTATCAATGACGGATATTTAGTGGATGGAAAAGGTCCACATCTTACTAAATCAGGGCTTAACAAACTTGTTAAAAATCTGAAACTGGAATTAAAGCCAAATGTAACAGATGCAACAAATTACCATCAACACCACAATACTCGCCCAAATGATAGAAGAAACCATGCCAACTACAGGCCAGGACAATACCATCGTCCAGGCAGAGGACCAGGAGGGCCTCCCAGGTCAACCACACCACAGGATCGCAATGCTGCAGTCAGATACAATAGGAATGGCTGTGTCCTATGTAATGAAGGAGGCCACAGTTCCACTGAATGCAGGCATCGCCACCATGGACCAGTAATTTGTAACCTATGCCGACAAGAAGGACATAAGGCCAAACATCATGTCCTTGCCCCAAACAGTAATTTCTAGGTGTCCGGCAATGACACAGGGGCCACTTCAGTCTCAGAAACTAACAGACAAACTGCACTTAATGCAGAGATAACTGCATTGTACAAAGATGAACGTTCACTGAAAATATGTGACCTGATAATTGAGCAACAGGATCGTCTCATGGAACTCTCTGCCCAAAGGAATGCCCTAATAGGGAGGGAGACACAAGCAAGGAGACGCCACAAAAAGCCACAAAACCACACTACAACCACACAATATGACCCTGATTCACAAAGAGATGGCTCCATATGGGATGAACTGAAAAAATATAAGCTAAATCACTCAACAAACATGACTATTGGATGCCTCAACATAAATAGCATTAGAAACAAATTTATTGTGATGAAAGATGTGTTTGAGTTTATGGATGTGTTCTCTATATGTGAAAGTAAGTTAGACATCAGTTTCCCACATGCCCAATTCAGTATTGGTGGACACAAGGTGTACAGAAGTGACCACACTGCCACAAGTGGTGGTGTCATGACTTGGGTGCGTAGTGATATTCCCCAAAACCGAAAAACTGAAATGGAAGAACGTAATGATGATGTACAATCACTATGTATGGAACTTATAATAAGGAAAAAAAAGTGGCTCATAATATCCATATACAGGCTACCAGGTAACAACATGGATGTATTCAGTAACTGTGTGTGTAAGATCCTGGATAGAGCTTATGCTATGACGGATATGGTAATGATCATTGGAGACTTGAATATTGACCCATTTAAAGACGATAGTAAATCGCGAGAACTACAGAACATCATGGCATGTTACAATGTCACAAATATCATCAAAGACCCAACGTGCTTCAAGGGCAACACACCAAGTGTGATTGATCTGTGCATTGTGTCCAAACCAAGATGCTATAGTGGTGCTTTGAATTATAATTGTGGGTTAAGTGACTGGCACAACTTAATTGCCACTTCCACAAGGATTAGTATACCAAAGCGCAAAGTACAAGTCATAAAATACAGGAGCTACAAAAACTTCAATGAAGGAAGTTTCAAGGATGATGTTAACACAATTCCATTCCATGTCACTGATATCTTTGATGATGTTGATGATCAGTGCTGGGCCTACTCCAGGCTTCTTGCAGATGTTGTAGACAGCCATGCCCCCATAAAGACTAAGTTCATTAAAAAGCCACCTGCTCCACACATGCACAGCTCCTTAAGGAAATCAATATACCAGAAACGTATGACACAGAACAGGTACTGGAAAATGGGAAAAACAACAAAGAGTTGGAATGAGTACAAAAAGAACAGAAATGACTTTGTTGCTAAGAGCCGGAGATCAGTCTCTGGATATTTTGGGGCCAATTGCTCAGATGGTAAGCAGAAAAAATTCTGGAAGACTGTGAGGCCATACATTAGTGACAAAGAGAGTGAAAGGTCAGAGATAGCACTGAAAGATGGTGACAATATTGTGAATAACCCAGTGGATGTATGAAACTTGTTCAATGAATTCCTCAGCACCATAGCAGACACAATTGGCATCAATCATGATGTTTCCTCATTGGACATTGAGCAAATAATCATGAAATACAGTGACCATAAAAGTATAAAGACAATTAGAGAGAAACATGATGGGAGCACTTTCTCTCTGCATAAAGTTACCATAGATGAGGTGAGGAAAATATTAGTAAACACAGATGCAAATAAAGCCACAGGTTTTGACTTGATACCACCATGTATGATAAAAACAGCTGGCAATGAGCTAGCCCACTCAATGACCTCACTGATTAACAACATGATAACAACTTGCAAATTTGCAGAACCCTTAAAATGTGCTGAAATCTCACCATGTTATAAAAAGGATGACTCACTGGACCGTAAAAATTACCGTCCACTCAGCATATTAACATGTATTTCAAAGGTTACGGAAAGAGTCATTGACAAACAGTCTGGAATATACTTTGCCAAAATGTGGTCTGAGCATATATCAGCTTACAGGAAAGGGCATAGTACACAAACAATGCTTCTCAAAGCAGTTGAGGACTGGAGAGAAGCCTTAGACCAAGGAAAGTATGTTGGAATTTTACTAACTGATCTCAGCAAAGCATTCGATGTGCTACCGCATGGATTACTATTGACAAAACTGGACGCTTATGGCTGTGACAGGAACTTCCTGCAATTAATGCACAGCTATCTAACAAACAGAAAGCAACGAGTAAAGATTGGCAATGTGAGAAGTGATTGGAAGATCATAACCAAAGGTGTGCCACAAGGGTCAGTTCTTGGCCCATCACTCTTCAACATGTTCATTAATGACCTATTCCATGCCATACAACATAGTGACCCATATAACTATGCCGACGATAACAGCTTATCCCATGTAAATGAAACATCTCAAGGTCTGAAAAGCAAACTTGAATCTGATGCAGAAGACACCACTGACTGGTTTGAAGACAATGGCATGAAAACTAATGTTCCAAAGTACCAAGGAATGGTTTTAGGAAACAAAACTGATGCACCAACAGAATTCCATGTGAAACGAAATGTAATAAAGTGTGAAGAAAATGTAAAATTAGTAGGAATAATCTTGGACAAAAAACTCAACATTTAACAAGCAAATTGAAACCATATGTCTGAAAGCAGGAAGGCAAACAAGTGCTATAATGAGACTCAGCTCACTAATAGAAACAGAAGTGAAGGAAGCAATGTATAAAACATTCATAATGAGCAACTTTAATTACTGTCCGGTTGTGTGGATGCTGTGTGGAACTGGAAATCTGAAAAAGATGGAAAAAGTGCAATTACGTGCATTAAGATTTGTTTACTGTGATTATGTTTCAACTTATGATGAACTTGTTAAAAGAAGCAAGCAGCCATCCATATCTATCCATTTAATTCGTACCATGGCAATAGAGGTCTATAAATGTCTCAATGGAATTGCACCAGAATATTTATGTAAACTCTTTGAAAACCATAACCTGCCATACTCAATGAGAGACAATAGCAAGATTCACCAAAAGAAGTATAAAACGAAAACATATGGCTATAGCTCATTCACCTATATTGGAGCAAAATTGTGGAATAATATGCCCTGTAAAATAAAGAACTCAATGTCATTGGAACAATTCAGATGCAGCCTTAAATCATGGGAAGACTGTAAATGCACCGAATGGGTGTTCTCTAAAAGGTTTTAAAGATTTAAAAAAAAAAAATGATTTTAATATGTTGTATATACTGTACATATTACCTGTCATGCAATAGCTTTTAGCTAATGTTTCCTGTTACCCAAATCATGACTTTAAATAAAATTTTTGTATTTGTATTTGTATTTTGTATTTGTCTGTTGGCAATAAAGCAACAGAGATGGAAATGTTATTCTTCCAAACCAAACTCTATAACAAAAAAAACAAAAATACAATATTTATTCTAATTTACATCAAACCATATTACCAATTGATCGACATATACTCATAATATAAAGCCAATTGAATAATGACCTTTTTACAGCCCTTTCTATAGAATGTTTCACTAGTGGTCTTCAGTGCAACTTTGCTTTTCTGTAGCTTGCCACCACCAAATTCATGAAGGGTGATGTGTATCTTATAGATCTCATAAAGAAAACTAAGCGAATCTGAAGGCAATAGGTCAGAAGAGGTGGAACTTGATGGCAAATTTAAAGACGGCTCAGGAGGAGATTGTGATCTTGGAGTGGAACATCTTGGCACAATTGTCGGAGGTGGAGATTGTGATCGAAAGGAAGATCTTGGAGGAAATGGTGATCTTGGAGGCGATGGACTCCTCAGAAGAGATCTTGACACAGATGGAGATGACAATCTGGCTGGTGAACTTGGTGGTGATATTGTTGATGATTTAAATCCTGAAGATGAACTTGGTGATAGGCTGGAGTCATCATCATCATCAACATCATAATCATCATTGTCATCATCCTCTACTTTATGTTGCATTTCTAAACAGAAAACATGGACTGATTTTACTCAACTATCTTTTTGCAAAAATCTTTTTGTATTGAAGATGAATTAAAAATATAAATTTACATGCAAATTTATTTGAAGAAAAGGACATTAAAACACACCTGACTATTTCACCTTCTTATGAGAAATCGACTGGCCAGTAAAGAGAAGGAAGTAGTTTCTAAAATCAACTGTTTTGCTCTGCAGACTAAGGTTTGAGGATGGAAAGGACATTTCCATGTATTGCCAATGTTGTCTTTTTCTGGTCATCAGTGTAAACTGAAATGATAAAACCATGTAAAGTCAACTATAAACAATTTAAGCATTTGGCTCAATTGAAATAATTTTGTACAAATTATAAAAAACTGCAACTCACTTTAACATTTGGTGCATTGTTTGTGGGCTCCAAGATATTTGTAATGGCTGCGCACTGTTCCATTCAGCTCCAGGTGAAGCCTATTACCAACCCCTATCAGGGACCACTTGTAAACAAGTTTCCTGCCATATTTTGCTTTGAATATTGTCTATGAACTTGGGTATTAAAAATGATGAATTAATAGCATTACCAAACCCCGTCATTTAAACACATCTCATCTGATCTGAGGTGTAATCTGGCATCAAACACATTGGGATTGTCAATGTTATAATTTTAATCAAACACATTGGGATTGTCAAAGTTATAATTTTTTTCATTAATGGGCCATGTAATTTCGGTCTAGCTAGCTATTGATTTTATTTCTTTAGTTTGTACAGAGCTGCCATAAGATGTCTTTGTTGTGTTCAAATTTTCGTGCCTCTGGCAAATATATATTTTCGATCGTATTCCTGAACTTCCTTTTCTTTTAAAAAGGAAGGACAATCCTGCGAATACGATGAGTGATTGCCTTAACAATTCACACATTTCATGATTTCCGAAGAATACTCCTCTCCACTAAACTGCGCAGTACATTTCGGCCATGTTACACTACTTTTACATCGATCAGATCCATGTCCATACCTCTGACACTTGAAGCAGCAAAGAGGATTTGGAATAAATACATCAACTCTAACAATCAAATATCCAACTTTACTGAAAATTTCATGCACATAAGTAGGTAATTGCTAACGCAAAATAACATGAATAGGGAAATAAAATTTATAGATATAAGTAAAGGTAAATACTCCTATCAAGATAGGTTTTTTTTTCGGATAAAACAGTTCATGTACAGTAGGAAATTGTTAAAATATAATAAGAATAAAACCTGCAGGAAGGTCAAAAACAAAGTACCAAATGTGCTAATCTCAAAGATAAAAAAACAAAAGAAAACATATGTGAATATCACATAATTGTCATAGTACTTAGTGCAAGAACTCAGGAAAACAATTAAAAAATCACGACGGTCTTTGCCTAACAGACATTGAAGGATGGATGCTTGGCACTGACCTAGACCATGAAGTGATCAAGAACCTGCCAAATTTTATGCCATAGTGTACAAATCCCAATGTAATATTTAAGTACAAAAACAGAGTGAATATATCATTTTAAATTAACCCTGAGTAAAAATTGATCAGTCCAATAATACTTGTCATATAGGCAAGTTTATATGTAAGGCAATGTCAATACGATAAAAGCAATGGGGTATGTTGAGTTTAAGGAGAGCAGTACCAGGCAAGGGATGATTAAGCGGGAACAACAAATTTACTCCAACAGATCTGGCAATATAATTTGATAATGAAGCCTCGTATAACTTTGTACACATCATCCGACATTACAAGAACATAACAAAATTGAAAAAAGCATGTGGCCTATCTGAATACAGTTTATGTTCAGTTTATGCTCATGTTATGCCTCAGTCACATTTGCACCGATTTCAGTAAAGATGCCTGGCCGATGGGTATTTTTTACAAAAAGTTCAGATTGCCGTGTTGGTACCAGGAGATCATCGGCCACTATTGGGCATCTTTAAGATGTCTGACGGGTCATCGGGAACTTTTAGCTGCAACATAAAAGTTGTCAGCGTTTCCCCGATGTCTTATCAGCAAATATCATCTGAAAGTGCACGGCAAGGTCCCGGCACTGTCCCGCAGGCGCATCGGCAGATTATCTTAGGGCTGCCGGTGGCATTGTGTGGTGAAAATAGGATTAAATATTTTTTTCAAGCCTACCCAGACATCTTAAAAACATCCTGCAGACGTCTGTATCATGAAACAGACGTCGTAAAGATATCCTACAGACGTCTGACCCGGCGCCCGGCAGATTGTGAAGTCGGCCGACCCTTACTTCCCGGCCGGCGCCCGGTGCAAATGTGACTGAGGCATTAGTCGCATAATGACTTTTTACATTCTCTTATATATTGAACTTTAATTTTAAGTACCATATTTAAACGTATTGTGTCGAAGCGTATTATATCGAAGTGAATTGAAACCAGACAGAACTCAGATTTCAAGTTTATATATATTCAATGGCTAGGTCTGTTGATGTTAACGAATTTTAAATGAAATTCATGATGGAGACAAAATATACTTTTCATGATCTGACTGTCTTCATCACTCCCATTTCTCGTGTGTAATGAAGTGAATTATGTCAGGTTAAGTATATCTTTTGAAACATCAGTTACAATTTGCAAAATATTGTTGCAGATATATCGACGCATGTTGCAAGAGATATCACTGAATCTGTGATTCAATTACCACCAATTTATTCATTAATAGCCTGTTTACATCATTCTGTATCATTCTTATAACAAAGATTATCGAAAAATGTGACAAATATGAACATGACAGGGAGACAAAGCATATTGGATTAAAAAATAGATTGCATACAGATCCAATCGATCATTTTAATGATATTTATTGTGCAGAAAATCCAGATGAACACAGATCAAATATATATTCCCCTCATATCAAACATTACAACTTGAAATCTATTTCACCGATCTAATTTTATTACATTTGGTGGCCATCCCAGTAATGTTTAAAAAAACATTCAAAGAAGACAAGTGATTAATTAAACTTACATCTATTCAACTCTATCATTTTATAAATAAACAGAGCCAACAAATTGCTCATCTTGATATATGATTTCCAAGTCATTAAGGTGTGGTTAATAGTATTTCTGGCTGTAAATAGTACCTCTTGCGTGATACTATGGCCCGTGATCCATTCAGGTCACTTGATAGTCTTCTAATCTTCTGGTCTTCTAGTCTTCTGGTCTTCTAATCTTCTGGTCTTTTGCTTTACTTTTGTCCTTGTCTTCAAGTCTTCTAGTCTTTTGGTATATCGGTCTTCAGGTCTTCCGATTTTCATTATATACACGTAGAGCTTTAACATTACCATTCATATGTTAATAAATAAAAGGTAATTCTAATTAAAGAAATAGAAAAATCTTTCTCGTGAATAAGATTGGTGAACAACAAGAGATGCCATAAAACGGCATTTTCGGTGAAGTTACATATGTAGATGCGTGTGGGTAAAAAGGAACTTGAACCGTTAAAAGTGTCGGCGACATTAAGAAGGTAATCTACTCACATCCCACATACTAAAGCAGATGACAAATGTGTGGTTAGTATGGATGATATAGTATCATTCTTGTGGTAATATATCACAATAGATACATCACAATACATTGAGGAGGTTTGTGAGAAGAAATGTGAGCATGATATATTGTCAAATCTCGTGACTTGTACCATTTGGCTTGCTGAGACTCGGCGTTGGCACCAATCTCGCCCTTACCACTAACGTTCTATATAAACCACTAGCAGGGATTTCAACGTAAATATTTCTATTTTCAAGACTCCTTGCCAACAACTTGCTCAGGTTCAAAGGAAATTCTGTAATTTTTCTTTCTATTAAGTTGTTATTTAAAGTTAATTTTCTTATAGTTTGGCCGTAATATTGTGAACCTAAACAGGATAAACAGAAGAACAATTTGTAATGAGTTTTTCATTAAGCAAAACGATCTTAATGTAAAATAATTAAACTATAACAAACTGCCAAAGTCTTGCAGGTCAAACCGTATTACCCCTTTTCTACTCAATTAGAAATCGTATTTGCTTTTCTAAGTTCACCTTTTGATTCTATCTATCTACAGTATCTATCTTGTTTTCTCTTGTTATGAATATTTCTAGTGTAACAAGTACAGTGCATTAAATGGTAAATCAATACAATAGTCATATATACAATAGTCATATATACAATAGTAATATATACAATATGCTTACTAACTATTATACGTTAATAACCTAACAGTATAACAATGTGACAAAACCATTTTCAATACACTAGTGTATATATAGACTAGTGTATTGAAAATGGGAAATTGGGAAATGGAAAACAATTGCCAAGACCATTTGGTGGGGAAGAATATAATATAAATGCCAATATTGAAAGAAAATAATGAGACTCTCCTATCTGCAGAAACACAAAATAAAATGTTCAATAAAAGGGTAGAAAAGAGAATTTCAAGCCTAGAGAAGTCAACTTTAGAGGAATAAAGACAACTATGAACACAATCTAGCCTCGCTTCGCCCAATGTCGTATTTTGCAATCTTTTTTGCCAGTATGATGGCCTGATCACGGAATATCAGTAAAAAGCAACAAGAGGAAAGCTGTTGTTTGGTGACTGTCGTTGACACCGTTATTGACTGATGCTGATAGACAAGAAACGCAAAGGTTTTATAGCTTCAGGAGAAGATACATTCGGGGATTTAATGGAATATATATATGATTTGTCTACGTGATTGATGGTGGATCTCTGACAAGGTTGTCATCAAATGCAGTGAGAAAAGTATGCATTCAGCTCGTGATGGAACCTCGTTGTGAAATGCCTCAGCCCTTCCCGGCAGTATTCCAGGCTACTGATTACTATATTGTTCTCTGGACTGGATACTTGAGTGCCTGGATTGGAGACTGAGTGCCTGGATTGGAGACTGAGTGCCTGGATTTGAGACTGAGTAGCTTGGATTGGAGACTGAGTGCCTGGATTGGAGACTGAGTGCCTGGATTGGAGACTGAGTGCCTGGATTGAAGACTGAATGGCTGGATTGGAGACTGAGTGCCTGGACTGGAGACTTGAGTGCCTGGATTGGAGACTGAGTGCAAAGTGAGTGGACCAGCAAGTGGATAAAGTCATGTCACACATTGCTACACATTCACGATCTATAACAAGACTTGTTACAATGTGTGAAACCGTCTGACATCGTTTATCATTTTTCATCACTCCATGTCATCATTTGTTCGTTCTAACTTTCACTTGAGATCTTGGCTGAGGAATTGAATGAGACAGCACCTGAGTACGTCACGATGTGATCTTGAGATAATGTTAGACAAACTGATACCTGGTTTCCAAACTTTGAATGAGATCAAAAACAGGGCAATGACTACAGAGGTAGTACTTGAATACGACCAATGTAATGTTGAGTAATGATCATAATTACCATGTCAAATCGCCTGTGTTCCCCCTGTAAGTCGTGTCATATGGTGTAAGTGTGACTGGGATAAAATGTAACATTATGATAAAACCCATCTGTTCCTCAAATGTAGCAGCTCGCACCTTTCAAATATAGAATACCCTGTATTAAAATAACGAGTCAGACCAGACTAGATCCTCAACAAAACGGACCTCTTGTGTTTTACTCCTGCAATTAGTGCCTGCAATCAACACCATCACCTGAAATTATTGCTTGTTATAAAATGTGATCAGAATGGGTAAACATGTGTGGTGATCTACAATGGTCTACCAGGTTGTTTAGTATTATCAGGTCTGTACCGGTCCATAGCGTTGAATTGTTCAAAACCACTCATGTCTCACTCAAACCACTCAATGATGTGGGGGTGGTCTGGCGGTAATCTTGTGACAGTCCTCAATGGACTCTGCATGGAAAGGCAGATCCATTAATTACCTCTGCCACAAATGGCATGATATTGCGGAAAACCTTTTCCTCACATAATCATACAGCTCTGCAATTGGTTGGCTCTTGTGCATGATCACATTGTGACACAACTGTACACATGTACATGCTCATTTCATATGTTCAAAAGCAATTTAGAATGGATCATTTATAATTCGGGGAAAGGGGGTATATTGGAAATATCTGGTTGGAAAAGGATATTATTGAAATATCTACATGTATTTGGTTCGGGTTTTTCATCATTTTCAATATGATTTCAGTCATTTCATGAAGTAAGCCCATTTATTAGCCTTCCTCATAGCAAAATCAAAACAGAATTTTTATTTTGACCCACCCCCCCCCCCCCCCCCGTCCACTTTGAATGTCCCCTGATTATGTTTGTCTGACTATTTTGGAAAACATCCCAACTCGTTTGGTGTTGTGCTCACTGAGTATGGTCACCTAAAACTGTCAATCCTGGTCTTTGCTTGCAGAGCCTGGTATAAATCCAGTTGAATCTTGATTTTGAACACACTCCCACACAGCATGCACAGCTTCGCCACTGTCTTGACCACCTATCCTCTCCACCATCGACGGTATCATCAATGCCACAGGTGCCTTTTTTGTGATAATTTGGTCCCATACGCCAAAGTATATTTTTGGTTAATTATTTTGGCTTTACATATCTGGGCTTTGACTATTTCTGAAAAATGGTACCAATAAAGGGAGTATTGACAATGTTAAATTGTTAATATTTACTGACTCACATGCTAATCTCTTACTGGTAGTGAGTGATGTATCTTTGACTCATCGCTGTGAGGAGTGTGGATTTTGCTAATCTGTTACTGGTAGTGATGTATCTTTGACTCAGCGCTGTGAGGAGTGTGATGTTACTGGTAGTGATGTGTATTTAGCTTAGCGCTGTGAGGAGTGTGTTGTTACTGGTAGTGATGTATCTTTAACTAGGCACTGTGAGGAGTGTGCAGTTACTGGTAGTGATGTATCTTTGACTCAGCGCTGTGAGGAGTGTGTTGTTACTGGTAGTGATGTGTTTTTAACTTAGTGCTGTGAGGAGTGTGTTGTTACTGGTAGTGATGTGTCTTTAACTTAGTGCTGTGAGGAGTGTGTTGTTACTGGTAGTGATGTGTATTTAACTCAGCGCTGTGAGGAGTGTGTCATTACTGGTAGTGATGTGTCTTTAAGTCAGGGCTGTGAGGAGTGTGTTGTTACTGGTAGTGATGTGTATTTAACTTAGCGCTGTGAGGAGTGTGCTGTTACTGGTAGTGATGTGTCTTTAACTCAGCGCTGTGAGGAGTGTGTTGTTACTGGTAGTGATGTGTCTTTAACTCAGTGCTGTGAGGAGTGTGTTGTTGCTGGTAGTGATGTGTCTTTAACTCAGCGCTGTAAGGAGTGTGCTGTTATTGGTAGTGATGTATCTTTACCTTAGCACTGTGAGGAGTGTTTTGTTACTGGTAGTGATGTGTATTTAACTTAGCGCTGTGAGGAGTGTGTTGTTACTGGTAGTGATGTGTATTCAACTTAGCACTGTGAAGAGTGTGTTGTTACTGGTAGTGATGTGTATTTAACTTAGCGCTGTGAGGAGTGTGTTGTTACTGGTAGTGATGTGCATTTAACTTAGCGCTGTGAGGAGTGTGATGTTACTGGTAGTGATGTGTATTTAGCTTAGCGCTGTGAGGAGTGTGTTGTTACTGGTAGTGATGTATCTTTAACTAGGCACTGTGAGGAGTGTGCAGTTACTGGTAGTGATGTATCTTTGACTTAGCGCTGTGAGGAGTGTACTGTTACTAGTAGTGATGTGTTTTTAACTTAGCGCTATGAGGTGTGTGGATTTTGAGTAGCCTGTTCCATGCCATGCATGCATTTCTCTGCCATGTGTACCAAGGTCAGGTGATATTTTAGAGATTATCACGTGACGGGAGGGTGTGGTCTTGTTATGATCACATGGGGCAAGGGTCTGAGCCTCTTCTCAGCTTGTGGTCATCAAGCTCTCTGTATTTATACGATTCGACACGATCATAATAATCGTGCCAATTCCTGGGCTGTCGTATAATAGGTTGGAAGTGTGTGACTTAGGCTTAATGGACAGAGATATGTGTGTCAGTACAGACAGGTCCACTCTGAAATCCATTAAGCACGGTGCCCCATCAGGGACAGTCTTGTCACCTATCCTATTCACTGTTTACATATTCTTTCTTACTGACATACTAATATGGTCTATGAGACCACACCTGCGCAGATGACACTCCAATTTGACATGCAAAGTTAAAATAGGTGAAACTGACATATATCCCACTGAGTATGTGGTGGACGTATTAGAAACTAATTAGAAAAAAAACATGAAAAAGGACTCCCATATGAGAAGCATATCTTCTATTAGACGGATGAAAGTACAGCTGAAACCTTAAGCCTTTTTGACATCTTCCCCAGATTAATGTAATGGCCGCCTTTCCGGCTTCCATGTGGCTGACAAAAAATACAATATCGACTGAACTCAACAGAACGTGAAGCGATGAAGATTACAAAAGTTGATTATATTTCTGAAATATTAATGCACCTGCATTGGCTTTTAGTTTATGCCAGACCCAATTCCAAATTCCTCCTTATTATCTAAAAGGAGGCTTGAAATGGTAAGGCGTCACAATACCTTTGAGATCTCCTTCCTGTCCAGTTTAATAATATACCTATGTGGTCTAATGGTAGATCCAACCTTGTGGTTCCTGAAACTTAGTTCCTAGGCAAGATTGTCCATGTGCCTTAGCACACACTTCTTTGAGAGATGCCATGAACAGACAATTTTAATAATATCAATGCTACATGTATATAAATTTTATTTTACTTTATTATTTAGAGGCCCTTCACCACATTACTGTTATATGTATATAATGGATAATAGATAGTATAAATGGTATACATATATAAATATATCCACACACACACACATAAATGTCAGATCAGTCAAGCAATTGATGACACAGGTACTGATGTTCTCATTGATGACACAGGTACTGATGTTCTCATTGATTGTACTATGAATAATGAAGAAATAAAATGAAAAGGTTTAAAACATATAGCAGATCTTTGGTTTTAAGAATGATATATACAATCCTAGCTTCTTATAGATTATAAATTACTGTTAAAGGGTACATCTTAGTGTTGAGTAACGGAAATGTATATGTGATCTCAGGTGTAATATTGCTCTTTGAAAATAGTATCAGATTCAATTATTAGACAGACACGTACCATAATTAGATTGTGTATGGAATTGAATGAAAAGGCCAGCACAGAACTGCTAAGGTCCTTTAGAAAAAATAAAATAGTCATTTGTACATATTGATTCATCTGTGAATATATAAATTGGACAGCAGCATTTAGCTGTTTGCCTAAACTTTTAGTAGATTGGTGGAAACCTTGAAATGACTGGAGGTCTGTTTACTGAGTAATGGGAATCCCTTCAAGGCAGGCATAGAAAGTGTATGTTGTTATTTTATATAAACATACAGTGGGAAATATATATATATTTTTTAAATTTCACATTACTGTTAAGAAGATGAAGCATTCAACAAAAACAAAACAACACAAAATATGAAAGGAATTCAAACAGATGGGACTGGCCCCAAGCCACCCTAGAGCATCACACAGACTTATCTGCAGCAGGGTGAAATTGGGCAAATTTGGGTATTTGAGAAACATACAGGAAGGAATAAGTTGATATATAAAATAAAACAAAATACTACCGTTATTTATTTTTTCCTATAATATAGTGGGATTCAATGTATGTGTGACATTAAAAATGCACTCTTGTTGATTTCTCGGGCTACATAGAGTCGATGTTATATCCTGGGCATACTCTCTACATTAACTCCAAAGCTCAGCTCTCCTTTTGCCATCATTTCCGGCCTAAATTCATGTTTTGCAAAAGTGCACATCTATTGATTTCTAAGGTTTCCATTTCATTCTGAAAATATTTGAGTTTCACCTAATGAATCAGTAATGTTCATATCATTCAACCATCTGAGATTGTGTCTGGATGTTGTGTGGACATTGCTACAGGTTTGCAGCCAATGTAGAGATAAGTAGACTTCTTGGACATGGTAAGAGAGCTTTGTGAGCTTTTATAATCTGTGTTCTGCCATGTAATTTCAATCTGGTTGGTTTATAACCCAAAAACCAATCTCATTCTGTTTGACTATCCATCAAACGTACAGCACAGAGGCCATGATGGATATATGTGGTGTACACTCCTTTATAACATGTCAATTGAAATTATATGTCAAAAACAGCATAACATTAAATCACCTTGATGCACCTGATAAAACTGGTAGCCATAATAAAAAGGGATAAAGACAAGAATCCCAAAGAATGTCTGGACACCGATCACAGTTCGAAGCCGATACGGTTTCGATCTGACTCGGTTTCGATATGGTTTCGCTCTGATTTGATCTCTTCAGTTGGACGGGGAAATAGTGCCCTCGTCCACACTTATGAAATAGCTGATCATTCATCAGTGAGGATATCAGTGAACAGGAAATTCACCGAGTGTGCCCCTGCGATGCTTGTGCCCTGACAGGAACCGATTTTTAAAGCTACTTACAATGAATGGAATCCTTGTATGAAAAAAGCTACTTGTATGCATTCTCATCATTTATTCAATTACATCAGGTATTAAAAAGCAAAGATGATTAATTAGATAATGTTTATTATTCATTCATGGCGTCAAACATTTAATGCAGTCAGGTTAGGCAAGTGTAGCGGCAGCCGGGTGTATATCACTAGCAATGGGGACCTCTAGCCCGGGACCGCACTTCCTGGATCGTGAGGACGTGTTTGGACTATCTTGTCTGTACTCTGTACTGCTTTTCTCCTGTGTCTCTCCTCTGTTCTCTCCTGTGTGAGTCTGTGTGACCTTGTTTATACCCAGGCAGGATCATTCTCAGTCACTGGCCAAATGACCAAATATGGTGATCCTGTATCTGACCAGGGTGAGATCACATTTCACTGATCAATATGCAAAGAAGCTTGTAATGCTTAATCATCCTTCACTGACATGTCTGTCTCTCCTATCGTTCATATTGTTCTCACATCTCAAATCATCATCACTTTGTGTCCCACAGTATCACTTTGTAGGTTCAAGAATCAGGATATTATGTAGACTGGCATCTGAATAATCGCCTTATATGTACTTTCTGAGTTGATCTTCCATAAATGTTCATGCATATATGATATATGACACAGAAGAGCTACACAAAAGGTATTAACAAAATTAAAATAAATCATTCAGGCAAATAATGTTTTTCACATTAAGTTTCTATGTTTCTTTTTAACAACTTGTGTTTACATTTACATTTACCATTAAATTTTAACAATTAAATCAATCAAAAAGAAAAGGTTCAATTTTAATCTGGTATAGTATTCGTTTAAAAGGCTTAGACACTATTGGGAGCTTTTAGAGTTTCATATCGGAGTATCAAGTATCCATATAACAACGAGGAGCTAATCGGGAAGCTGTAAGGTTATGCATGACGCAATCTAGTTTTGAAACACGCAGTCTTGTTATAAATGACGCAGTCTAGTTCTAAATGACGCAGTGAAAATGCGCATCCTTAGGCGGCTGATCACAGAATAATATCCGTTATCTGATAAACTATTGATGACAGATATGATCAAATTATAATGACAAAAGTCAGCACGGCTGAATTCCGATAATTCTCACCTGACATATACCCTGCAGTCAAGCCCGGTAATTAAGTATTCACCCTGCAGTCAAGCCCGGTAATTAAGTATTCACATTTCAATTCTATACGTCGAGTTAATTTCCTGTGGCACTTTGTTTTGACTCCAACTTGGCGGACATTTCTGTGTAAACACGAGATTTTATTTTGTCTAATGTAGCAAGCAGAACCCGGATATTGCATTTATGTTACTTACCACAACTATTTCTTGTCCCCCAATGATATGTCAACAATACTGATATCGCAAAGATGACTGATATTTCTCACCGAAGCACACTACATTTGACGTGGAGGTTCCCTGTCATCCATCTCAGGCAACTTATTTCAAATATGTGTCAACAAAATATAATGAAACGCACAGCTTTATAAAGAAATTGAATGGAATTGAAAACTATTTGAATTGGATTGAAAACTATCCTACTTTGTTATATACTTTGACTACTAGCCAAAGGAAATTATCTGGTAGAAATGTTAGGTTCAATGGCGTGTCATAGACTGTGGGGGTAGTTACACTTATAAATACAGACGAGTAGCATTTTAAATAGGAATTGTATGCAATTAGTAGAATCATAGTGGATCTTAAACATCTCCAAACAATCTCAAAATCACCATTCATGAATTACATTACATAGTCTTTATTCATGCCCATCCCTGGTGCTAATTCTGATTTGGATCTGTGCCTTACTTGGTCTTATATAAGTGGAGGATAGGAGGCAGCGTCTGGTTATATCTAGCCATATTTGCCACAAAGTAATATATGCTATCTCAGTAGGGTATCAAATATAATTCCCACCAGTTGGAACGTGATTGACCTTTTTATTTATTAAAAATCAACGCTTTCTGTTGTTAACTTTGAATGAATATAATAGATATTAACATTACAATTAATGGCGTGCTTTTTATTTTACATAACAGTGACTACTCGACTGGGAGTATTTTGTTGTAGTGGGGGGATAACATATTCAATTATATTCTAATGGGGCCCCTATATCTGAATGACTGCATTCTGACTTCTCTTATACACCAGTCACATTTGCGCCGATAGTCCAGTCAATATATGACAAAAAATGGCCTAACCCGGAACAAATTAGAACAGAATTGAAACTGATAGAAAATGTCTCAGAAGAGCCTAGAGAATAATATTGTAAAAGTCTACCAAAATCCAAGTAGTGGAACAATGCATAATTTGCATAAATTCAAAATGGCCGACACATGGCAGGGCAAATTTTAAAAATTATATAGCTTGGCTCCTACTTGACATATTTGAGTAATCTTAGAGTCTATTTTATGTTTTTTGGACATGGGAAATCCATCAGGAAACTTTTCAAATTGCTAATACCCATATTTGGTACTCTTCTTCTAAAAAATGACCAATAAAAGTAGAGAAAGAAGTCGAAAATTAGCACTTTGCTTGTAATCTGATTATATCTGTCTGTTTTACACCTTTTCTGGGATATCTTCTACAACACTTATTATTCTACAATAACAAGTTATCAAAAAGGATAGAGACCAATAATTTTCAAATAGAATATTTAAAAATAATTGTGTTTAATGACCTATAAACAATTGAATTGAATTTGCACATAATTGCAAGCTATAGGTGACTATTAGTGGCGATCATTCACCCACAGGAAGGCAATCCCCTGCTATCTTCAAAAAGTGGGGAGGGATCTTAAGCCTGCTGCCTGGCACAGATACTCAGGTTCATGAGACCTCAGTTTTTAGTCTCATCCAAAAATCACCTTCCACTAATGAATGTGAAAGGACCATATTTAAAATGTCTATGGTATGACACCTTGATCTCAGTCCCACATAGTGGGTTGGAAAGTACCATTTATTGTCTTTGGTATGACATTTATTTCTTTGCTGTTATTTGTTTTGTTATTTTTTGTTTGTTTTTCTTTTGTTCTTTACCTCATAATTAGATTAACTAATTTCCTAGGATTGTACTAGCAGCTTTGAATGCTTCAAAGCAAAAGCTGAATTTACTACCAACACCAAATAGTACCATAAATATGTCTGATAATTACTTCCAGATTGTATACATTACAATATTAAACCTAGGTGAGTGCTTGTATGCATGTGGCCACTTGTTGGTCCAAAGAGTACAGCCAGTACTTGACACTTTCAGCAAAACACAATAACCATGGTTGGAGTATTTTGGTTGATTTTAGTGAAATAGCTTGCTTGTATCACAGTTTTGTGGCCACATGTCATTTAAGCATACCCCAAACCTGAGATAAATTGCATGTGACCTCTATGATTTCACGAATGCTTCAAGGTATTTTTATGCAAAATGATGGTGCAGTTGGATACCAAGACCTAGCTGCAATGGAGCCACTACTAGTCTTGGATGAGCTGCTTGAACCAATGCTTGGCCATCAGCTCCTTTAATGATATTCTGAAGCAAGAAGAAGCTCATGTGGCAATGTCTTAATGTCATGGGAGCCCCCATCTTTTCTCAAACTTAGGTTACCACATAGAAAGTTCAAAGCTGATGGCAAGAGGGTTTAGTGCATCGCAAAAACTGACGACCCAAAATCTCTTGACACGAAAGTGTCTGAAGACAAACTCCATCTTTGCCAGAGAACCTATTGAAACTCTTCATTAGTCTGCTTGATGACCGCTCAGATAAAGCAAACAGTAACTACTGTTCTCCTGGCATAAGGGTTCTTTGTCCAACCATATGGACAGTAAAGGCAGATGCTATGAACAATGTCATTGTGAATTTTGAATTTTAAGTCTGGGAAGAGGCTTTAGATTAAGTTAGAGATTCTAAAATGTGCAGTAGAATTAGAGGTGTATTAGATGTGTACATGAGATGTTTTGACTTTATCATTGTTATAATCTTAGTAAAATCTCCACTCGTGTCAGCAGCTGCATGCCAGAGAATGGCTGGCCCAACAATTATAACACTCAAAACAAAAAGGACAGACACAGAATTGGTGGCTGGGGTAGTGGAGCTGCAGACTTACAATCCACGGGGGTTGGCTATCTCAGTAATTAATATGTAAACAGTACTCACAACTTCACTTGCAATACTCATGCAAACTTCAAAGAAAGCACACACCCCATGTAATGTTTGCCACAAACACCTTTTTAATGTTTCTCAATTACATGTGATGTTACACTGTAAACAACTCCTCATGTTGCATCAATGTGTAAGATCTGACACCTGAATGCTGAGTGAGAATCACATGTGGGTCACAGTATGTTGCCCAGTAGCACACCCCAGCCTCTTGTAACTTAATTGGTTAATTACCCTATAGTGTGGGAGAACTACAGGGCTCAACACTGATTATAAGAGATTGTCATTTTCAATACTAAACATGCTTAGTTGTTTTGTGTCTGGACTGACATATTCATCTTTTTTGGTTCATCTAAAATATATTGAATAATACTGTGCTATACAAATATTCTTACTATTAAACTATTCTTCAAGTGCAACAAGAAAAGTCCTTTGTTCTAACTGGTATTAATGCATACTCTTTTTTTCTTTCCACCATAAAGGTCACCTAATGTACTGAATATATAATGTATTTCATAGCAGAATGATACTATCATCGTATGAAATACATTACAAGAAACACTACATTAGCTATTTCCTTATCATGGCCTTAAATAACTGCTTTACACCAACAGCAAGGGAATGATATTATTTCAATGTGCAGTGCTTTAATCATACAAAAAAACCTGAATGTAAGCCTGAAATTGGGTGAAACGTCAATGAGAGGCAGCCATTTTGAATTTATGCAAATTAGATGGTGTTCCACTAAGTTGATTTTGGTAGACTTTTTATATGTTCATCTGGGTAACATTCTGAGACAAATAACACCAAAATGGTTTCTGTTCTAATTTGTTCCGGGTCATTTCATATTTTGACTGGACTACGATGTCAGTAAAGATGCCCGGCCGATGGATTTTTAAACAAAATTGGCTGGCAAGCCAGAGTTTCGTGAGGGCACCGGGAGATCATCTGCCACATTTGGGAAATTATAAAGCGTCGTACTGGTCATTGGGAATTCATTATGCATGGCCTACCAGTCATACGTCAAACATTATATAGTCAAACAAAATGATATAGTCAAACAAAATTGCCAGGCAAGCCAGAGTTTCGTGAGGGCACCGGGAGATCATCGGCCGCATTTGGGAAAAAAAGGCGTCGTACGGGTCATCGGGAATTCATTATGCATGTCCTACTAGTCATAAGTCAAACACCAGACTCATTGTACATGGCCTACCAGTCATAGGTCAAACACCAGACTCATTGTACATGGCCTACCAGTCATACGTCAAACACCAGACTCATTATACATGGCCTACCAGTCAAACGTCAAACAGCAGACTCATTGTACATGGCCTACCAGTCATATGTCAAACACCAGACATATTGTATGTGACCTACCAGTACATGGCCTACCAGTCTTACGTCAAGCCCCACACTCATCATGCATGACCTAACAATTTAGGTGGTTACGATGAGTGATGCTTGGTGTCCACCAGTCCATACTAGTTAGGAGAGCTTCGTAGGTAAGGAAGAAATTAATATGACAGCAGCAAACGTGAAAAAAAGACTTGACATCAAACTTTTTAAAATAACAAAGTTTTGAAACATTCAGAAGCAAGTAAATAAAAACAGTTATACAAACCGAAAAAAGACACAATAACATTTAATGACAGATAGATATGGTCGTCATTGTCAGACTGACGGAATTGTGTCATTTCCTCCTCCTACAGTTCAGTAACTGCCATCTAGTGGGAAAATATGACATTATTCTATGATTGGATAACAAATGGTCTGCGATAAACTTTTGAAAAACATTGATCTGGACATTTCTGGATATTTCTGAACAGTTTGGCTTAATTAACAAAATCTAGCCAGAAGCTCATATATTGCAAATGAATATTGAGCAAAGATGCGATCTAAGTAGAATCAGTTCCTTTATCAAGGAACTTCCTTGGTGTCATGGCAATTCGTCTTTGGTTCAAATACTTTCAATTACTTCAACACCAAACTTGCAGCTGTATAAATTGGAAATGTTTCTTTCCTGTAACTGATACATTTGCTTGTAAGTGATTTGTAACAGAATGTGTGAATGTTTTAATGGTGTTGTCGTTGAGGGATATACAACTGTGTGTCTCACGTGTATTGCCTATTGACGGTGTGTGGTTTGATCACGTGATTACTAGTTATCTCTCCGCCCCGGAAAATTAACATTCGCAGTTGGCATTTAACATGTCAGCATCATATTTAAAGGAGGTTTTATATAATATTTTAATTTTTAATAATGGAACCTAAATTACTTGTTCACTTCGAAATGAAATTCAAATCTTTCAACACAGAACAATGTTAATTATGACTTTTTTTCCAGGTTTTAAAAGAGGTCTTTTTTCAGGTCTTCTAAACTGTCCTTACGTTTGTATTCTTTTTTTTCTAATTGAAAAGCCTATCTGACATTTCAGGGAATAGCCACAAGCAAGATCAAATAGATTATTATTGTGTTGTGCGAGGTCTGTATTAAGTCATTTTGTTAAACAGGCCTCTTTTGACCTCACTTTAGAGTTGTGAGGAAACTTACCCCACAAGAACTCACTCATAGCTCATAGATCCCTGTTATTCTCAGGTGTGCCGTCGGACCAGTTCAATATTTAATGTAAATAATATGGGCGATATCTTTATCACCTCCACCATAGAAAAGAAGGCATGTTTCCCGACCTTTGGAGAAGAGAGATATGTTGTTGGAGCAAGTACCTTCTTCTTCCTGGTGATTAATGGGATGGAGAAGGTCTTGCAGGTTTTTGGGGTTAATTCTTATTTAATTTATAGTCATTGTATTTTCTGCCTTCTCAAGATAATATTACTTTCATTAAAAAAATGTCGGCACGGGTGAAGCAGTTCCAATTTTCTTTCTATTCGTATGCACCTAACCATGAAATCATGTCGAGCAAAAGCAAATGTTGGATCTTTCTTGAAATTACAGTTGTGCCAAACATAAAAATCCAGCCATGCAGTTAAACAGGATGTTTGCCTATCTCAACCGGTACCCTTATGGGGATGGCAGCCTTCTCTGGCAGTTCGGAAGTTCGTCCTTTGTAACGTATAATGAAACGTTGTCTTAGCTGTTGCTGAGATCTGTAATTACTCCAAGCTATGATAAAGCATCAGGGTCTTTAATATGCGAGCAAAACGTGGTATATATATATATATATATATATATATACATGTATGTATGTGTATTATATATTGATATGTATGTTTATAAATATGTATATACATAGTGTTTATATATAATATGTGTATACATATGTACATGTAAACTACAAAATGCAAATAGGACACAAATGTTCTACTTTCATTAAGGACTTTCATACCAGGAATTCTACATTACATCCCGCCATTGCTCTGTTTTTTTTTTGTTTTTTTTTTTTTTGGGGGGGGGGGGCAAAAGTAGGGGGCTCGTAGTCACCTTTTATCAAATGAGAAATGACCATGTTGATGAAGGTATTTTTTTCATATTATGTTGAGGGCTTGTCTATCCCTGGATGTCAGGTGCTTAAAGCGTTCAGCTTGAGGGGCCTTGCCTTGGGTGTTTCCGCTGTTGTTGGCTTGAATAGATTTATAGTCAGTCTCCATAGTGATCAGGTTGGCCTCTCTTTGACTCTCTTCATTACTTGACTGGATGGTATTATACTTTCTTACGCTTCTCTGGCTCATTAATGATGGAGGTGTCTTCTGCAGTAGCACTAAAACATGGGGGCTTTGGGGGTTCACATGGGGGCTTTGGGGGTTCACATGGGGGCTTTACATATTTCATATCATCCACTTCAGTGACATCTGACAATGACAATGACAGAATAACACTCCTCTGCGCAGTGGTTATTTCATTGTTTAAAAGACACTCACGAATCTATTTTGCCGTTGTTAATGCCTTGTTTTATTATTAATCACTCAGAATGTGAGGTACACAAAGTTATACTCACGCCTATCCCTTATTTCCAATGTATGATTTTGGAAATATTGTATTTTCCACAAGCTTGCATTTAAAGAGGATCCCTTGATATGAACAAATGCTTATTGCTTCCCCCCTAACGATTGAAAGGAATGTAGATAAGCGAGTAGAGAATCCACAGAGATCAATACTTTGTCTACTTGTTTTGATTTTTATGAATAGTATTGACCCACAGGTACTCTATAGTGTTAAACAATGCAATATCTGAACACGTCTCCATGGGGACTTGATGTGGTGGCACAATGGCGTAGACAACTAAGAACAAATCATTAATGGATGCACCATGTACAAAGTTTGTGAAAATTCCTGTTGACACTATATTTGCATTATATTTTCTTTATTGAAAAAACAGGTACATCGAGATATGAAATCGTGTCAGGTTATCACAATCAATAATATATCTTGATACGTTTTGACTTGAAATTTCTTGGCCGCATTTATATTATTTTCAATATAAATTTCGTTTATATGCAGTGAAACTATAAGTGTGGGACAAGGACAATATCTACCTTTTTAGATATTTAAGGTGGTGCTTCAGTGATTGTCCTTGCTACCATTTCCTATGCGATTTCCTCTCTTCTCTGAAAGCCTTCATGAAATTAGACTGTCGAGCATTCTTCTTTAAATAATATAAAACATAACCCCCTGGGTTGGTAGCTCTGCTAACTTAAATGAAAACAAATGAACTGTGTATCTAGCAAACTTTCTGCAGGCTCTACAGGCCAATCAAGTCGCTTTTCACTCATTTTTAATATGTACATAGTAATCGCACACGTCCTTCAAAAGACTGGGTGTTTCAGACTTTCATTTCTCTGGTTACCTACCTTATTCTTTGATATTACAAAATCACAGCTACGATAGTGTTCCAGTCCAACAGTAGCTTGTGACAATTGGCTCATGAGCATACGCTTTAAAATATTGATGTTGAAGATTAATTTCTGACATTGGCTGGCTGAATATCGGACATATTGTTCGACGTGGGTCAAACACTTTTGGTGAACACTGGCAACACCTTGCATTCCCAGAATCCCCATGAGATATGGCCTGCACAATAATAACAAGTTCAAGGTCACAGCATCCAAGTTCAAAGGTCAAATCTGTAAAAAATGTTTATGATGCTCAGCAAAGTGCTGATCTCTAAGAGATATGAAGTACCTCTTGATCACGTTTAATGGTTAAGATATTGCATGTACAGCAAATTTTGAATTCAAGGTTAATGTGTCAAGGTCAAAGATCACATGACTAAAATGTATGACAAAGCACAGCTATGACGACATTTCTGCATAAGTTTAAATTTCCTCTTATAAGTGGTTGCTGAGATATGCTCCGTACACAATTTGTGACCTCAAGGTCACTACACTAAGGTCAATGGTGACATCACTAAGATTTGAAGGAATTTGAATCTTCCCCTCTATATCTACCTCTGTATAACTATTAAAACACATATATTTCTGGCAGTTTTGGAGAAGAAGAATTTTAGAGAAAATGTTGACAGACGGATAGACAGACAAATGGACAGACATTTATTTCCCCCCTCCAACGCTCTGCGGCTTCAAGAAGTCAGTAGAGCTAAAAAGATAAAGGTGACATTTTTACACCGCTGATTACAGCGGTATACAAAGATTCAAACTGGAAATCCCTAGATCTCAATTGAATATATTGGAGACACTTATAGTTAGAGGATAACTCTAAATATAATTTTCACAAAAGTTATGTTATATGTTTTGTACATCTCAGATGATACATTCGTATTACATAATTATGCTCAGTCAAAGTTGTTTTGTGGAGAAGAAGATGAATATTTTTATTCAATATAATATTTACTTGTTCTTCACACAAGCAATTTATCAAATTCATCAAATTCACATTTGAAGATTATGTGTATTTTAATCTTGAAGGAAATGTCAGGCAAGATCAATACCGGTAATTGACATGCTTGACCTTGGAATAGATGAGAGGCTTCCTCGATTCATGGAGGTCATAAACTCTATCAAATATATCGCTGTCAATACGTTTAAATGAATACCTGATATGTGAGAAATAAACGCATCATTACTAAAACCAAAACAGTTTTTTATTTAGTATACAACTATACGATGTGTTTAAGAGATGTGACCCCTTGTGTTTACTGCCAGGTAAAACTGACTCGAAAATGACAATTAACACATGCAACAGATTATCACTTAGAATTTTAAAAGTGGTGCAGCAATAATATATTCTTTGAAAACAACAACAACAACAACAACAACAACAACAACAACAACAACAACAACATGTGCTCATGGCGCTTTTGTAAATTTTTTCCCCAAATATTTTGTAATGTTAACATATAATTATCGGCTTATGAACACATCTAAATGTCCTTAAACTATTCACTCACCCCCTTCCTCATTCGCTGTGTAATCTAATTGATATGATTGTGATTGTAATTTATGCTTCTGCAGTTCTCCACAGTGCATTGAGTAGTCACCTGGTGTACTTACCGATCACTTAAACAAAACCTTAAATCAAATGTGTGCACTGGCAACATTACTTCAGACATGCAAGTAAGAGCATCAAGTCTCATTAGTGTATATTGATTTAAACAGGATCTTCATGAGAGTGAAGCTAACTGTTATGTTTGTGACATTTAGCCATTTAGAAGTCGGTACAGCCATTCATTGAGGCCTTGGTCAGAAATTATCGGCCGGTTATCAACTCACGTCCAGGATGAGATATCATTCACCAACTGCTATTTGTTAACTGTCTTGTGTCATAATTAGCATGATACAATTTAAGGAAGAAGTTTTGAGAGAACAAAAGAACGTATTCAACAGCATTTCTGTAGCTTGTCAATCTAAAATCTTCAATTATAAAGGCCCAAGAGGATATTTTATTATGTGAGTTGTACAATACATGACGTTAATGTAAGGTATGTCTTTATGTCTTTATTCCGGTAAGCTCGTGAAATACAACAACACATTCAATTATCTTTATGGCTGACATGCATAATAGACAATGATACTCAAATACCTGGGAGTAATTAGGCATGCTGCCTGCAGCTTTCTACCGGGGAGAATTTATATAATTATTAGAGGATCTTCACCTGCGCCAGAGATATTTAAACAGATATTGGAAAGAGCGGATCTGCTAGTATTTGTCAGCGCGGTTCACCATCCAACTCTCACATGGTCTCGTGCAATCGTTTTTGCACAAATTTAAATACAGTTCTCTATTTAAATGCAATAAAACATTACCTTTATAATCTACTGCATCCACTTAATGTCAACATGATAATCCAAAGATAACATGGTCCATTTGTATAAAAGTGAAAATTCCCTTAACAACCTGACCAAATTGCCACATGTGGGAAACAGGAAGTGGCGACAGTGGCGCCGCCACGAGATAGGTTCACCTTAGCAATAATGCAGAACTTCAAACATTTCTGGATGCGCTCAGTCTAGTCTATAGAGCTCTATAATGGCAACAATGCTGCTGGAGTAGGCCACATATTGTTTATTTTATGTTATCAATACTCATAGTAATAATAACAGAAAATTAGAGGATGATTGTGGTATGATGAGATCAGGGGACGCCGCATTACATTGATAGTATTGTTTGTCGTTCAGTCTTCTTGCTACTTCTACAGTCATTGCCCTCTTTTTGATCTCATTCAAAGTTTGGAATTCTCCGAGTCAAAATAGATAAATAATCGTCTTGCTCACCAGAAAAAAACATCCCATCCGAATTGACCTGCATTAGGTTTTAACTTGGGACAAGTTGTCTTGACTTATCAAGTGACCAATCGGTACAACTCTCAGAATAAAACATAAGTTGATGCTAACTCAAATAAATAAGAATTTATTTGAGTTAGCATCTATTTCCCACCAATTAGTTCACAGCCAGATTTTTATGAATACTGATGAATTGCGGTCGATTCTGTGCTCACCTTTACAGCTTTGGTGGCAGGGACTGATATGATAGAGACGTCCTGCTATGATCAGGGGTGTGTTATGCCTCAGTCACATTTGCACCGGGCGCCGGCCGGGAAGTAAGAATCGGCCGACTTCCCAGTCTGCCGGGCGCTGGGGAGTTTATAAGCATCAATCTTAGAGATGCCGTAGCTGGGGTCACATTATTACAGGGCACCGCACGGCAAGTGCAAGACTGAATGGCACAGACGTCTGTAGGATATCTTAAAGACGTCTAGATCATTGACAGACGTCTGTAGGATATCCTAAAACGTCTATATCATTTGACAGACATCTGAAAGACATCCTAAAGACGTCTATATGATATCGCAGGGAGCCTGTGGGATCATCTGACGATGGTCTGTGAACACATGAAATAAAAATAATCCTATTTTCACCGCACGATGTCACCGGCAGCCCTAAGATAATCTGCCGATGTCCCTGCGGGACACTGCCGGGACCCAGCCGTGTACTTTAAGATGATATTTAGTGATAAGACATTGGTGAGACGCCAGCAACTTTTATGTTGCAGCTAAAAGTTCCTGATTTCAGTAAAGATGCCCGGCCGATGGGTATTTTTTACAAAATCGGCAGGCAGTTCAGATTGCCGTGCGGGCACCGGGAGATCATCGGCCACAATTGGGCATCTTTAAGACGTCCGGCGGGTCATCGGGAACTTTTATCTCGAACATAAAAGTTGCCGGCGTTTCCCCGATGATTTATCAGCAAATATCATCTTAAAGTACACGGCAGGGTCCCGGCAGTGTCCCGCAGGGACATCGGCAGATTATCTTTGGGCTGCCGGTGGCATCGTGTGGTGAAAATAGGATTAAATATTTTTTTAAGCCTACCCAGACGTCTTAAAGACATCCTGCAGACGTCTGTGTCATAAAACAGACGTCCTAAAGATATCCTACAGACGTCTGTGCCATTCAGTCTTGCACGTGCGGTGCGGTGCCCTTTAATAATGTGACCACAGCTACGGCATCTCTCAGATTGTTGGTGATTAACTCCCCGGCGCCCGGCAGATTGTGAAGTCGGCCGATTCTAACTTCCCTGCCGGCGCCCGGTGCAAATGTGACTGAGGCATAAATCGGTGCAAATGTGACTGAGGCATAAGGTACTTTTTCCAGGTAAGTCATACTTAACCTGTCATATGTAGTGTTGTTTATTAAAACAAACTAATATATAATACATATTTTCCTGAAGGGTAAAACAGTTATGAATGCGGGTAGTTTTAACATGTTATATAATCAATACCTACATTAAGATGACCACTCCCTCTTCATGTCATTTGCTAATTGCATATATATGATACTTTCTATCAGATCATATATCCCATTCTAATCCTGTCCACATTCATCAGAAAAGAACTTTTATCATATTACATACTTAGAGACTGACGATGACGCTTTGCAAATATGAACATAATATCATAAACATCTAATATCAACTGGTTATAAACCAATATTAGGAGATTCATAATCAACTGGTTATAAACCAATATTAGCAGATTCATAATCAACTGGTTATAAACAAATATTAGGAGATTCATAATCAACTGGTTATAAACCAATATTAGTAGATTCATAATCAACTGGTTATAAACCAATATTAGTAGATTCATAATCAACTGGTTATAAACCAATATTAGGAGATTCATAATCAACTGGTTATAAATTATAATAATAATCATTAATTAATTATAATTAATTGGTTATAAACAACAATTTGTGGTTTATAACTGGTTTTAAACTACAATGATAATTATTATTTATAATTAACCGGTTATAAACCACTATGAGGAGAATTACATATATAATGCTCACTAGAGTAATGACTTTTTCATATTTCCCAACATGCACATGGCTAGTTAGCTACAAAAGAAGTAAACAAGGCGAGCTTCTTCCTGCTAAATCTCAGAGATGAGTGATTACCAAAGAAAACTTACTTTGACACAATAGTGACAACTTCGCTACATTTCTCCAGACACAATGGGGCTTTCGGTGCCAAATCGAATCTCACACTGTCATTATATACTGCAACTGATGGGTATGTAGACAAAGGAAGCCCAGCGAGAACGAGGCTCCTCAATTAATCAAGCAGTTATTACATCTTGGAGATATGTCAACACGGACTTATATGGGTTTGCTGTGTCTTGTCTTTCAGTGTAAGATACAGTAGTATTAATCTTTATATCAACCTCATTGTTCCTGTGCTAATGGTGGGATATCTGGTGCGAGATGATTGAATCAACAGACACTCAGAGATATATACGAGATATTTCACCTTAGTGTGTGAAGACAAGGTGTAGGAGAAGCTAAATATATTCCTCAGCAAGGAGACTCCCATCCTGTTCCAGCCATTCATTATGGGTCGTTAGTACTCCGAGGTCGTTGATATTTTAGTGTTGCTCTAGGCGGCCGCATCTGAATTATAGTTAAGGTTGGTTGTTGGTAACACAGGTGGAATGTACTTCTAGCCTTGCTCATCTCCACTTCCTTATGCTATACAGTACAGTGATGTCCAGTTCCCAGTCGGCTGTGGAAGTCTCACACAGAATTGATACATTTGTTAAAAAAAAAACCCAGAAAATCAAGTCTCCATTCTTCCTGATATGCACTTTAAGACAAACCGTTTTAAATCTCATGCCACATATCTATTCGGTCATGTATGAACGTGACCATATAAGGTCACTCATGACTCACTCGTCACGTGATTGCCATGCGTAGCCTGTGAAAGGCCATCCGTGTCATTGAACAACCAATACATTAATTCAATCAAACATGAGTTTCAGAGATGAGTTTCATAGATGATAGTAAAATTGATGTTTCTAGTAGAACTGTACCATATGATTCCAAAAAAGCAACGTTTATGACTAATGGATTTTGGGATATATTGCTGAGTATTGGGGGTGATGAGTTCTTGAGTTCTTGAGTTCTTGATGAAATAACCCGATTACGGATTTTACCTTATCACATATTGCACGTTTGTTCAAAGCTGTCTAAACTTGTCAGCCATGTAGGCTGTCCCAATACCCCTGACTTGATACACAAATATTATGTTATTATACACAACAGAAATTGTTTTTGTTATTTGTTTGGGGTTTATTTCAGTCATATCGTGATGAGACCTACTTGCAGCAGATATGGTGCTGACCTTGTAAATCTGTGACTAGTTGTCATGTCAAGAACCTTCGACATAACAGATCACAGATTTACAAGGACAACGGAATAATCCTTTAGCCACGGGCCTCAGCTCATATAAGAAAGGGCCACGGGCCGTGGCGCAGTTGGTTAGAGCGCCAGCTTATTAGCACCAGTTCCTCTGTGGTGATCCAAAGGTTGTGGGTTCGATCCCCGGTCGTGCCGGGATTGAACTCATGATACAATTTCCCACATGAGCTGAGGCCCGTGCCTAAAGGGTTAACCCGTTGTCCTTGTAAATCTGTGACCGGGTGGGTTGTCATGTCAAGGACCTGCGACATGACAATTCAGTGAGGCAGCACTATATCTGCTACAAGTAGGTCTCATCACGAAATGACTGAAATAATGTTGAAAGTGATGTAAAACCCAAACAAACAAACAAACATATAAGAAAGTGTATCAGATTAAATCTCACCATGGCCTGGGATTGAACCCACGACCTTTGAATCACAATGGAGGAACTGGTGCTAATGAGCTGGCACTCTAGCCAACTGCGCCACGGCCCGTGGTCACACAAACAGAATCGTTCACAGCTTTAAGACCGTACCCAAAATCAAATATTCGTTTACGGTGATAAAGGTGTCACCCAAATGGATTGCTTATCCGGACATCAGAAATTAGTGTGGGACGGTTAAGAGGAAAAAGAAAGAATTGAAAGCTTTGATATTTCAAGTCCCTTGGAATACTGTGAGCTTTAGTGTTGAAATTCTGCATACATTGATTCTTTGGTAATAGGCTCGTGAAGTATTTCGCCTCAATAAATAAATATATATATATATACATATACATATGATAAATTTACATATAGTCATACCACATTCCATTATATACAGCCGACGACAACGGAGCTGCGGACGTATTTCAGTTTATCAACTTATTGCCGATGTTTATCACACCATATCACGTTGTTGACGCATACAAGTGTCATAGATCAACCCGACAAGAATATTTTTGTCAGTGCAGATGCACTTGATAGACTTTAAAAATGGAACCACAGCTCTGTTGTCGTAAAGAGCTCTGTTGTCGGCTGTACCATTGTTTCTGAGACGATAAACACAATAGGTGTGAATGCTTTCACCGTCATACACTATTCAACGTTTTAATCCAGTGTTTGACCTCCACAGTTAGGTACATTCACTTTTGAAAAAAAATACGTCGTGAGGGCAATTTTCAAATGAAGAGATTGATGTTTCTGTGGTTCTCTGTTAGCATTAGAAATACATGCTGTTAGCATTTGAAAAACCATATGGTGCATCTGGACAATCAAACCTACTTAAAAGGTGACGTGTATCTGATAGAAATTAATGTATATATCTTCACACATGCTTGCCATAAATTCAAACTGAGATATGATTTTTGAGATAAGATTTTATTTTATAAAAGAAAGAGAAAACAAAGAAGACCTCATTTCTCCTATTACATATTATAATTATAATACCATTATCTTTATATCTGAAATCTGGACATTTCTTTTCGACAATCATTAATAAACTACATTTTCTTCAAACACCTGCTGCTAGAATAAACAAATCCAGGGTTGGGAGAGCTTTGAATGGTGCTCTACAATATTCGCAGCTAAACTCAGTGATATGACGTCAGACCATTGTACTGAACTAATCCCTGCATCAATTCTGAACCGATCTGAGCGAGTCACAAAAGGTATCAAAACCTCTTAAAAATCGTGATAAAATCTAACAAATTTCATTATAAGTGAGTAAATAATTGTGTTTGGATTATGATTGTGAAAATCGTATTGTAAATCTTCAACATTTTTTTTGGGGTAATGTTTGTGGCCAAAATATGGACTACTTCTTATTGTGAAATATTAAAGTCTATCTTATTATTGGGGGGGGGGGGGGCTCATTAAATTTAAGTTCCTGGTGATCAAATACTTGCATATGTTACCGAAGAATGCATTTAATATCTTGAGAATTTAGATTTGATAGTTGATATATAATGATGATAAAAAAACATTCTGAAATCTGGCCATTGTTTACTTAAAACAGAGCTGCGATTCAGTGGGCATCTTAGTTGCTAGTTCCTGGAGTTAAGACGATAATAATACGGCTTTGGATTTGTTGTATCTTCTCTGCAAAACACCAGAAGTAATGCTATTCCTTCTTCTCAACACTAATCATATCATTTTCAGAATCACCAATATAAATGATTGTCTTGCTCATCTAATCAAAATTGGGTCAGGTCATGACCTGTGATCAGTTGGTTGACCTAAATGCTCATCAATCAACACAAAGCTAAATCAATATCAATAGTTATTTATTCTTTCACCAATCAGGGCACAAGTAGATATTTAAACATATTCACGATTTGTGGGAAAACTCGTTGGCAACCAGATATTCACGTGGTTAAGCCGAGATTTCAACTCTGGTTCAGGTTATGACGTGGTCAAAAAGTGGAATGTGCAAAGAAAATTCACGTTTTATCCATGCATATCTTATTCACGTGAAAAAATCACGTAATTTTGCTTTGTAAATTCCACAAGTGTATGTGGTATTTTCATCTTCTATCTTATATTTGGTATTTTCACCATTCTATTTTCAAAAGATGCTTCAAATTAAAGCACTTTTGTGTAGGAACCAGATGTTAAGTCCTCTAGTTGTTTCATATTTTGTGGGGGGCCTATAATATTTGTCACTGTTACCTGAGTTAACATCTAGGCACGAAGCTCACAGACCTACAGATAAAGGGTCATCACTGTCTCCCTGGCATATTATATTATCCTCATCAAATCTCAGCAAAACAGTAGAACATAATGTAATTAAGTGTGTACATGTTGTATTCAATATAAATGTCACTTTGACCGAGTGCCCTTCACTGACCACTTTTCTTCTCCTCATATCAATGTCAAAGGTCAAAGGATTGATTACCATGGTTACCCTATTTAGAGTGACTGAAAAATAACCAGGATATAATTTAGTTCAGATACAAGGTCAGTGAGTAAAATATTAAACGCATATTTTCTAACGTCAGTTTATACCCCGAGTATGAACTATTGGATGCTACTGAGAGGGACGAGCCACGCACGCACAGTTGGTGGAGTATAGGATCTATGCCATTGCTGGTAGAGTGTAGGATCTGTGTCTTTGTTGGTAGAGTATAGGATCTGTGCCTTTGTTGGTAGAGTGTAGGATATGTGTTTGTTGGTAGAGTGTAGGATATGTACCTTTGATGTTAGAGTGTAGGATCTGTGTCTTTGTTGGTAGAGTGAAGGATCTGTGTCTTTGTTGGTAGAGTGTAGGATCTGTACCTTTGTTGGTAGAGTGTAGGATCTGTGTCTCTGATGTTAGAGTGAAGGATCTGTACCTTTGTTGGTAGAGTGTAAGATCTGTACACTTGATGTTAGAGTGTAGGATCTGTGCCTTTGTTGGTAGAGTGTAGGATCTGTGTCTTTGTTAGTAGAGTGTAGGATCTGTGTCTTTGTTGGTAGAGTGTAGGATCTGTGTCTTTGTTGGTAGAGTGTAGGATCTGTACCTTTGATGTTAGAGTGTAGGATCTGTGTCTTTGTTGGTAGAGTGTAGGATCTGTGTCTTTGTTAGTAGAGTGTAGGATCTGTGCCTTTGTTGGTAGAGTGTAGGATCTGTACATTTGGTGGTAGAGTGTAGGATCTGTGTCTTTGTTGGTAGAGTGTAGGATCTGTACCTGTGTTAGTAGAGTGTAGGATCTGTCTTTGTTGGTAGAATATAGGATCTGTGTCTTTGTTGGTAGAGTGTAGGATCTGTGCCTTTGTTGGTAGAGTGTAGGATCTGTGTCTTTGTTGGTAGAGTGTAGGATCTGTGTCTTTGTTGGTAGAGTGTAGGATCTGTGTCTTTGTTGGTAGAGTGTAGGATCTGTACCTGTGTTAGTAGAGTGTAGGATCTGTCTTTGTTGGTAGAATATAGGATCTGTGTCTTTGTTGGTAGAGTGTAGGATCTGTGTCTTTGTTAGTAGAGTGTAGGATCTGTGTCTTTGTAAGATCTGTGTCTTTGTTAGTAGAGTGTAGGATCTGTGTCTTTGTAGGATCTGTGTCTTTGTTAGTAGAGTGTAGGATCTGTGCCTTTGTTGGTAGAGTATAGGATCTGTGTCTTTGTTGGTAGAGTGTAGGATCTGTGCCTTTGATGTTAGAGTGTAGGATCTGTGTCTTTGTTGGTAGAGTGTAGGATCTGTACCTTTGATGTTAGAGTGTAGGATCTGTGTCTTTGTTGGTAGAGTGTAGGATATGTACCTTTGATGTTAGAGTGTAGGATCTGTGTCTTTGTTGGTAGAGTGAAGGATCTGTGTCTTTGTTGGTAGAGTGTAGGATCTGTACCTTTGTTGGTAGAGTGTAGGATCTGTGTCTCTGATGTTAGAGTGAAGGATCTGTACCTTTGTTGGTAGAGTGTAAGATCTGTACCTTTGATGTTAGAGTGTAGGATCTGTGCCTTTGTTGGTAGAGTGTAGGATCTGTGTCTTTGTTAGTAGAGTGTAGGATCTGTGTCTTTGTTGGTAGAGTGTAGGATCTGTGTCTTTGTTGGTAGAGTGTAGGATCTGTACCTTTGATGTTAGAGTGTAGGATCTGTGTCTTTGTTGGTAGAGTGTAGGATCTGTGTCTTTGTTAGTAGAGTGTAGGATCTGTGCCTTTGTTGGTAGAGTGTAGGATCTGTACATTTGATGGTAGAGTGTAGGAGTTGTGTCTTTGTTGGTAGAGTGTAGGATCTGTACCTGTGTTAGTAGAGTGTAGGATCTGTCTTTGTTGGTAGAATATATGATCTGTGTCTTTGTTGGTAGAGTGTAGGATCTGTGCCTTTGTTGGTAGAGTGTAGGATCTGTGTCTTTGTTGGTAGAGTGTAGGATCTGTGTCTTTGTTGGTAGAGTGTAGGATCTGTGTCTTTGTTGGTAGAGTGTAGGATCTGTACCTGTGTTAGTAGAGTGTAGGATCTGTCTTTGTTGGTAGAATATAGGATCTGTGTCTTTGTTGGTAGAGTGTAGGATCTGTGTCTTTGTTAGTAGAGTGTAGGATCTGTGCCTTTGTTGGTAGAGTGTAGGATCTGTACATTTGGTGGTAGAGTGTAGGATCTGTGTCTTTGTTGGTAGAGTGTAGGATCTGTGCCTTTGTTGGTAGAGTGTAGGATCTGTCTTTATTGGTAGAATATAGGATCTGTGTCTTTGTTGGTAGAGTGTAGGATCTGTGCCTTTGTTGGTAGAGTGTAGGATCTGTGTCTTTGTTAGTAGAGTATAGGATCCGTGTCTTTGTAGGATCTGTGCCTTTGTTGGTAGAGTGTAGGATCTGTGTCTTTGTAGGATCTGTGTCTTTGTTGGTAGAGTATAGGATCCGTGTCTTTGTAGGATCTGTGTCTTTGTTGGTAGAGTGTAGGATCTGTGCCTTTGTCGGTAGAGTGTAGGATCTGTGTCTTTGTAGGATCTGTGTCTTTGTTGGTAGAGTGTAGGATCCGTGTCTTTGTAGGATCTGTGTCTTTGTTGGTAGAGTGTAGGATCTGTGCCTTTGTTGGTAGAGTGTAGGATCTGTGTCTTTGTAGGATCTGTGTCTTTGTTGGTAGAGTATAGGATCCGTGTCTTTGTAGGATCTGTGTCTTTGTTGGTAGAGTGTAGGATCTGTGCCTTTGTTGGTAGAGTGTAGGATCTGTGTCTTTGTAGGATCTGTGTCTTTGTTGGTAGAGTGTAGGATCCGTGTCTTTGTAGGATCTGTGTCTTTGTTGGTAGAGTGTAGGATCTGTGCCTTTGTAGGATCTGTGTCTTTGTTGGTAGAGTATAGGATCCGTGTCTTTGTAGGATCTGTGTCTTTGTTGGTAGAGTGTAGGATCTGTGCCTTTGTTGGTAGAGTGTAGGATCTGTGTCTTTGTAGGATATGTGTCTTTGTTGGTAGAGTGTAGGATCCGTGTCTTTGTAGGATCTGTGCCTTTGTTGGTTGAGTGTAGGATCTGTGCCTTTGTTGGTAGAGTGTAGGATCTGTGTCTTTGTAGGATCTGTGTCTTTGTTAGTAGAGTGTAGGATCCGTGTCTTTGTAGGATCTGTGTCTTTGTTGGTAGAGTGTAGGATCTGTGCCATTGTAGGATCTGTGTCTTTGTTGGTAGAGTATAGGATCCGTGTCTTTGTAGGATCTGTGTCTTTGTTGGTAGAGTGTAGGATCTGTGCCTTTGTTGGTAGAGTGTAGGATCTGTGTCTTTGTAGGATCTGTGTCTTTGTTGGTAGAGTGTAGGATCTGTGCCTTTGTTGGTAGAGTGTAGGATCCGTGTCTTTGTAGGATCTGTGTCTTTGTTGGTAGAGTGTAGGATCTGTGCCATTGTAGGATCTGTGTCTTTGTTGGTAGAGTATAGGATCCGTGTCTTTGTAGGATCTGTGTCTTTGTTGGTAGAGTGTAGGATCTGTGTCTTTGTTGGTAGAGTGTAGGATCCGTGTCTTTGTAGGATCTGTGTCTTTGTTGGTAGAGTGTAGGATCTGTGCCTTTGTTGGTAGAGTGTAGGATCTGTGTCTTTGTAGGATCTGTGTCTTTGTTAGTAGAGTATAGGATCTGTGCCTTTGTTGGTAGAGTGTATGATCTGTGCCTTTGTTGATAGAGTGTAGGATCTGCCTTTGTTGGTAGAGTGTAGGATCTGTGCCTTTGTTGGTAGAGTGTAGGATCTGTGTCTTTGTAAGATCTGTGTCTTTGTTAGTAGAGTGTAGGATCTGTGTCTTTGTAGGATCTGTGTCTTTGTTAGTAGAGTGTAGGATCTGTGCCTTTGTTGGTAGAGTGTAGGATCTGTGCCTTTGTTAGTAGAGTGTAGGATCTGTGTCTTTGTTAGTAGAGTGTAGGATCTGTGTCTTTGTTGGTAGAGTGTAGGATCTGTGCCTTTGTTGGTAGAGTGTAGGATCTGTGTCTTTGTAGGATCTGTGTCTTTGTTAGTAGAGTGTAGGATATGTGCCTTTGTAGGATCTGTGTCTTTGTTAGTAGAGTGTAGGATATGTGCCTTTGTTGGTAGAGTGTAGGATCTGTGTCTTTGTAGGATCTGTGTCTTTGTTGGTAGAGTGTAGGATCTGTGCCTTTGGTGGCAGAAAAGTTACTTACTAACACACTAGTTAAAAACCTCGAAAGTCAACCTGAAAGGCTGAAAGGGTTGAAAAACATCATTTGACTTTTTTATGTTTGCTAAGCCAAAAAGAAGATCAGGTTTATCTAAAGAAATGGACGTAGTCAATCTTAAATATTGGCAACTGTCACCCCTCGTCGCGTCATCAAAATACTTCTACAGAATCAAGAAAATTATATTCCCTATTTCAAAATCATAATAAACATACATACCAATGATGGGACACCCAACACCACTGACAATTACAATACAATATGACTGTTGAATAAACTTGAATTTAAATCTTACAAAAAATAACTAGGCAATAAACGGCAGTGATGCAAATGATACACAACCCTAGACATGTATAAATAATGAATTTGCATAAGTTACACTAAACAATGAGAACGGTGCAATTGGTTATGTGTAGATACTCTCCACAGCAGATCCAGGATTTATACCTGGCTCTGCAAGTAAACGGCATATTCAACTCTTTGGTTGAGTGCACAGAGGACACACCCAGTGCAAGCAACCAGGGCACAATGAGTAAAATATTTCATCACATGGGGTAACATGGCCAATTGGTGTCATTGTTATTATAAGAAAATGAGTACAATAAGGATTGAGATTTCAGTGACATGTATACCAAAATAGTCAGACAAAAATAGTCAGCAGGGGATGGATCATTAATCCTCAAGGGAGGAGGAGGAACAAAAATCTTAACTTTTTCTTCTTGGGCAAAGCTTATATGTTGTGCATGAGCATGTACCATAAGCCAGCCAATTGGCCAACTGTATGGTAATTGCATGCAAATATGTGGACTAATTCTGTGCAAGGAACAACGTATTGCGGCAGAGGTAGTATATGATTCTACCTCGCCATGCAGAGTAATGTGTAGAGAGCATTGTTCTGATTTATACACCAGCTTAGCATGGTATATCCAGCTCTTCTTCCCAGGGTACATCTGGGAAAGGCGGGGAATCATCTCCTCAGAGCTCAGTCAAAATGTTTGATGTTTAGTCTGATAGGGGCAAGCATGAAATACACTACTTCCAAATTTAGAAAATGTTTGCGTCACCTTGATTTTGTTTCGGGCCACGGGCTGTGGCGTAGTTGGTTAGAACGCCAGCTTACTAGCACCCTGTACTCTGTGGTGATCCAAAGGTTGTGGGTTCGATCCCCAGCCGTGCCGATATTGAATTCATGATATAATTTTACATATGAGCTGAGGTCCGTACCTGAAGGGTTAACCCGTTGTCCTTGTAAATCTGTGACCGGGTGTTTTGTCATGTCAAGGACCTGCGACATGACAATTCAGTGAGTAATGCTCTCTACACATTATCAGGGGTGGCAGAGCTTTAGGTTTTGGCTGACAGTATTCACGGCATTGCCAAGTGATCGGACGCTCTGAGCTGATCCAGACATTATTTCTGAACTTAGCCGTGATATTATGTCTTCTTTACTTAAAACATCTCAATTATCATAATATTTCTTGTAAAACAGAAATAGTTTCATGTATAAATTAAGGCATCAGAAATACATTGTGAAAAATGTTATTATAATGGATATTGATTTCTTCATTCAAATTTCCTGTATTAATCTTATTAAAATGCTCTCAGTTGACCTACTTATTTTTGGTAAATGATGCACACGTTATTTTCTTGAGAATTATCATTTGACAGCCCAATGTTTAATGTGAACAACTTTTATGTGGCCGTTATCACCGTGTAGGAAGGTTTTGAATTCACACGGTAAGGTTGTCCGTGGTCAGAAAGGACGTGGGTTTACGGAATGACATCATAAGACGCACGACATCTAAATCTATTACTTCTATTACTCAGTAAAGACAATTGGCATCCAGTTATGAATAGCAACCCACAGGTCTGCGTGAGGCTTGCGTTGATATTGTTTAGTGTCAGGTTAGTTCCACCATTACAAAAAAATACCTTTTTTCTGCTTCAATACAAAGTTTAAAATGTGCTTTGTTTCTTTAGTTATGTTTAAGAATATTAACTTATTGCTGAACATTTTGAATCATTAATTCGTCAACAAAGTATATAAACGTTGATATTATCAACCTACACTCTTAGACAAAGTTAACATTGAAATTAGATGTATCAGGAGACAAACTGTACATGCGTGTCTTATATATCTATGGACCAAAATGAATTGTAACTTTCTTCTGTGGGTGGAAGTAATGTCTGGTCACCTAATCACACCTGTCATGGATATTGCATATTCATCCCAGTGTCCAGGTATGTACAAATAAAATGAGGTCTGTCCTCCATGAAGCTAAAAGCCTTACTTTGGGAACAGAATTTGATCATTTTGCCTGCATCTGGCAAAAAATCATGGGAGGGATTTTATCTGTTTGTATTAACAAACCACATGTCCCAATGGGACTGTCAGCTAGTGACTTTCTAAGACCATATTATTTTCAATGTGGCTGCTTTCGGTACGTACATTAGTCACTTTAGAAAAAGAAGAAAAAAACCATTTGTTAAATAATATGTCCTTAATTAACTTCTCATGTTTCTACACATCTACTTCCCATAAATGTTGAATATTTCTATTTTAAAATTACACAACACTTTTCAAGTATTTTTCAGAAAGTTAATCTCTGTGTTTATTTTTTTTTTTTTTTTTTCTGAGAAGTACAATTCATTCGTACAAATAATTCTTCCACCTTTCAATGTGTTATACACTATTTGGTATTTATGTACATTTCC
This sequence comes from Amphiduros pacificus, assembly GCA_949316495.1. Lineage (NCBI taxonomy): Eukaryota > Metazoa > Annelida > Polychaeta > Phyllodocida > Hesionidae > Amphiduros > Amphiduros pacificus. The sequence goes on from OX439004.1 coordinate 5,873,295, forward strand.
AGCCAAAATAAAGCTTGTTCCCTTAAAAAGAAATGAATGACTGCCACTTATTTAAAAAAAAATTGTGATCACATTATAATTTAACATTCGATCTGTCCTGGAAGCTGGTGCAACGATCAATCCTTGTATCATATTCTTCCTGCTTTGAGTCGAGCTTATATATGTTTGTTATTTACATGCTGATTAGTGTTGTGTCACAAATTGTAAAAAAAAAACCTGTGATGTTTGATCATCATTTTTTCAGTATCAGTGCAGATGCAAATCCTGGTGTTGTGGAAAAGGAAGAGTAGTCTTTTGTCAATTAAGACCCTTCATAAGCATACTCCAATAATTCGGTTCAGGTTCATTTGGCAAAACTTGACACAATTTGAATAAGCTTTCCCAGGTTAATGTGATGTTCTGGAGCTAGGTATCTAGCAATTATATAAAAACATGTTATAATGTCATCTTCCAAGATATAACAACATTCTTTGTTCAACTGGAACAGGACTTCTAGAAATGCACTATATATCAACTGGTCTAGGCCAACCCAACTTGTCAAAGTGAACTATAAAGTTTAATTGTTTAATAAAAGGTTATATATCATGACGTTCCTCAACCTTGGACTTTCTGCTCATAATATCTATTATCAAAATGGTTTTTCAACACCCCTGGAAAGCTTTTGCAAAATCTTACTTTGGAATATGGCAATAAGGCATCCGATGTTTAATAAAGGGATGTTTAATAAAGGGATGTTTAATAAAGGGATGCTTAATAAAGGGATGTTTAATAAAGGGATGTTTAATAAAGGGATGTTTAATAAAGGGATGTTAATAAAGAGATGTTTAATAAAGGGATTCATATCTGTCCTAAAACCAGAAGATACCACTTCAGCCACTTTCTGAAAGTGGACATAATACATTGAATCTATGTAGCATGCCAATATTAACCAGTTTATCACCAGCCATGTAAAATGTATTATTTCAAGATAATCCAGTACTGTTTGATTTTTCAGAGTGACATTGTTGGATGAAGTGCTTAATAAAAGTTGGTTTCAACTCATTTTGCTCAAGATTGTCCCTATCAATGAACTAAACAAGCTCAACTATTTCTTTTAGATTTTAGTACTGAATGTTTTTTAGTTTATGGTCATTTATTCAGAATTGACATTGCAAAAAATACACTCTGGCCTACCCCATATTCACGACCGTCCCTTGTTGATGAGTTCATTTGTCAGAAAAGGATATCAGAAATATAATACATTTAAGAACCTAGATGGATCTATTGTCCAACTTGTAGACTTTCTTCTTGGAAGCATAAGCACAGAATGTTGATTCTGTTTGGCTTCGCTTTCAGATTGCAGAGATGGATGAATGTTACGCAAGTGGTTCCTTAACCCTTTCAATATTTTACTTTTCTATACTTTAACATTGGTAGCTGATTTAATAAAACATAATGGAGGATAAAATAAAAGTAATAAGAGGTCAGATCTAAGAGGTCAGATCAACAATTTTATTGCATAATGGTACAAGTGATAAATAGCCAATCTGGACAAAACAAATCCTCTCTAGTGTTGATAGACAAAACAAATCTTCTCGAGTATTGATAGACAAAACAAATTCTCTCTAGTATTGATAGACAAAACAAAACCTCTCTAATAATGATAGACAAAACAAATCCTCTCTAATATTGATAGACAAAACAAATCCTCTCTAGTATTGATAGACAAAACAAATTCTCTCTAGTATTGATAGACAAAACAAATCCTCTCTAGTGTTGATAGACTTGATTACTAAAGTACATGCAATTGATAATTGAAATAGTGAATGATGAATTGTTAGAATAACATTCTGAATTTGAAAAAGATGGCATTCCAAATTTAAAATTAATTTAAGAATTTTAACATTTTTTTAACATTTTAATATTTTAGTTTTTATAATGACATGAAACTAGATGCTCAACAAAGTCTGAAGGTCTTTATCCATTCTTTTTCTGAAAATTTGCATATTAAGTTACGTTCAAAAAAGTTGTTTATCAACCACCAACTATCGAGGCGGACTTATATGGGTTGTTTTTCAGTGAGACATGAAGAAATGGCCATGTACAACTTTATTGGATCAACGATACATAAAACAACATGTTGATAAATGTTTTGTCTTTCTCATCCTTCTAATTATTGCATCATACATTCTCATATTTAATGTCTTCGTAAGACTAAGACAACAGGTTTCTGGCATGAATAACTTTTCGATAATAGGAGCATGTGTATTCAATATTTTTTTATTCTCTTTAAAAACATCAAAACTTTGTGTTTAGGTCCGTTTAAATATCATGTTCTTTATAAAGATAATTGGCAATATCAATTTAACTTCTTTTTATATCAAATATTTATAATTTCCAGGATCGTATGCTTATTTGGAAATACTGCATTTTCAAATTTAACATTATAGCATGTAATACCATGATCCGACAAAATTTCATATGCGAATATCATTTTTATATTAAATCATCAAATTTAGAGAATTTCCTAAGAGCAGTATATATTGATTATCATACTTTAAATTCATCATGATGTAGTACCCCCGAACCACCTATTTGAACTTGATAGTTAAAAGAAATTGTTTATGATATTCCTAAAGTTCACTACATATATTTCGATCTTGCTCATCATTTACCCAAGTGTCCGAAATACATTAAGTCAATTTCATTTATGTTTATGTAATTTTTATTCACCTGAACCTTGATTCTTACAGATTATTTTCATTTGGCCACTTCAAATCCTTGTCTTATATTACGTGCAAAAATATTGTACATTTTTGCCAGTTAGACTTTTCTTGTGAGACTCACACTGGACTGTAAATAATAACAACACTATTAACAGTAGTAACAAAAGACATTACACATAATTTACAGTACTTATAGACTCGACTTACACATTCTGAAGATATAATTAAGTATTAAAACTTTTATAAATGACACTATTTTTTATCACACCATATCGCAAACTTTGTCAAAGTAAAATAAACTAGATGCGATATGATAAAATGCTGTAAAAATGATGGAGTCTTAAACACAATCTGTAAAAATGATATATGTTGAAGTCTCAAACAGGTCCAGAGGCTTAGTAATCGTGTCAAGTAATGCCTCAGTCACATTTGCACGGGGAGTTTATCAGCAACAATCTGAGAGATGCCGTAGCTGTGGTCACATTATTAAAGGGCACCGCACGGCACGTGCAAGACTGAATGGCACAGACGTCTGTAGGATATCTTAAAGACGTCTAGATCATTGACAGACGTCTGTAGGATATCCTAAAGACGTCTGTCTCATTTGACAGACGTCTGAAAGACATCCTAAAGACGTCTATGATATATCGCAGGGAGCCCGTGGGATCATCTGACGATGGTCTATGAACACATGAAATAAATATAATCCTATTTTCACCGCACGATGACACCGGCAGCCCTAAGATAATCTGCCGATGTCCCTGCGGGACCCTACCGGGACCCTGCCGTGCACTTTAAGATGATATTTGCTGATAAGACATCGGGGAAACGCCGGTAATGCCTCAGTCACATTTGCACCGGGCGCCGGCCGGGCAGTAACAATCGGCTGACTTCACAGTCTGCCGGGCGCCGGGGAGTTTATCAGCAACAATCTCAGATATGCCGTAGCTGTGGTCACATTATTAAAGGGCACCGCACGGCACCCGCAAGACTGAATGACACAGACGTCTGCAGGATATCTTAAAGACGTCTGGATCATTGACAGACGTCTGTAGGATATCCTAAAGACGTCTTTATCATTGACAGACGTCTGAAAGACATCCTAAAGACGTCTATGATATATCGCAGGGAGTCCGTGCGATCATCTGACGATGGTCTATGAACACATGAAATAAATATAATCCTATTTTCACCGCACGATGCCGCCGGCAGCCCTAAGATAATCTGCCGATGTCCCTGCGGGACACTGCCGGGACCCTGCCGTGCACTTTAAGATGATATTTGCTGATAAGACATCGGGGAAACGCCGGCAACTTTTATGTTCAAGATAAAAGTTCCCGGTGACCCGCCCGACGTCTTAAAGATGCCCAATTGTGGCCGATGATCTCCCGGTGCCCGCACGGCAATCTGAAATGCCTGCCGATTTTGTAAAAAATAACCATCGGCCGGGCATCTTTACTGAAATCGGCGCAAATGTGACTGAGGTATTACTTTTATGTTCAAGATAAAAGTTCCCGATGACCCGCCCGACGTCTTAAAGATGCCCAATTGTGGCCGATGATCTCCCGGTGCCCGCACGGCAATCTGAAATGCCTGCCGATTTTGTAAAAAATACCCATCGGCCGGGCATCTTACTGAAATCGGCGCAAATGTGACTGAGGCATTAGCATGGCTGGCAATCATGTCTAGTTATCATGACTGGCAATCGTGTCTAGTTATCATAACTGGCAATCATGTCTAGTTATCATGACTGGCAATCATGTCTAGTTATCATGACTGGCAATCATGTCTAGTTATCATGACTGGCAATCATGTCTAGTTATCATGACTGGCAATCATGACTGGCAATCTTGTCTACCCATCATGAGTGAGAATCATGTCTAGTTATCATGACTGGTAATTTTGACTAGTTATCATGACTGGTAATTGCGTTGAACTGCATTACAACTGAATATCTTCACAGCGTTGTATGCGGTACTAGTAATGTAGTTCCACTATATCAAAACAAATCTTTTTTCGGGCACTCAAATGTTTTGAGGGTGGATTTTACATGATGAGAAATAAATAATATCACTGTTTGTTTCCAAATGTTACCGAGCAAAGCAAAAAATTATCAACAACTTGTTAATACCAAAGTTGCTCTGTGGGCGGTAATGTGGTCATTTCCGCTTGGACACAATTTCTTAGATTCCAATTATCATGGTTATAAAAAGCCACATATTCATAGTCTATTTCAAGCAAGAAGTGATTTCCTAGTAAATGTGTTATTTAAAACCTACTTCATCAAATTCAAAGACATTGTGTCACAATCTGAAGCTAACCGGAAGCAGTTGATATCAATCACGTGATGAGTTATGGTTATCGTGTCAGAATGTAGGTCCTCATTTCTTGTCAATATTCATTTAATATAGTTATAAAACCTTTTTTTCATTTCAAAGAATGGCACCTTGAATATTTGAAGCTAAACTATCAGTTTTCCACGATGGAATCACCACTAACATTAATATTGGTGAGAAATATGAAAAACATCAGTAAAAGCAGAACATTGTGAGCGAACTACCTCAAAACGATACAGAATATGGGCCAATATGAAGTTGACATGTCAAGACAAATTGTGCTAAACACGCACGTAGTCCACGCATTAGTGACAGATCTATACATCTTGCCGGCATAACGACTTGACAAATATCAACACAAAACTTTGATGTGAATTCTTGGATTGATGCCTCGTTAGTACAACCACAGGCATTCTCGAGACTGAGACAAAATGTTCATTGAAAAATTCCTTACTCTGTGTAGACAGAATCGAATCGTACTTGGATTCAGGAGAATAACAAGGTTAACTTTTGATTGGCCCATAAACCAATTTAACAGCATAACATATGTGCACTTCTGATATACAGAGACATATATTGATATTCTTAATTATGTCCCATAAGATATTATTTTTTTGCAATATTCTATTTTATTCACTGAAATTTATTACTTGACTGTTGCCATCCCTGAAGAACCTTTTTTGTTACCATCCCTTATGAACCTTTTATGTTTTAATATAAGATTATATTATAACATATATGTACTATATTGATCAGAGACAACGAGGGCTAATGTGTATACGTCAGTTATTTGTGTTGATGCATTTGATTCGTACTCTCATGATCTTAGTTTCCGAGCAAGTTTAATTTGCAAACTGCTGACAGAAGGAAATTTGCACGGTTTGGAGCGCCACCATCTCAAACTATAGTGTTATTCAATCACCAAGCGGCAAAGCCCAGATAGGTGATCTGGAGGGGATTGTGGAATGTGCAGAGTCTCCCCTTTTTCAACCAAAGAAAAGTTTTGTGGAGTTGATTGAGCTCTAGTGGAGTTGATAGTCGCCAGCTGCAAAAAAATGAATGAAATCCGTGTAAACGACCAAATTTAACCCGTTTAAACAGGTTTGACTCAATTTTTGCAGCTGGCGACTGATATCAAGTATCTATATTTTCTTTATTTATTGTCATCCAAAAAATACTCAACCTTTTTCAGGAGATTTTAGATATAATCATACATAAAATATGAATTATCACTGAAAGAGTTGGGTAGTGCCTATTGTTACCAGCAAAGCTGTGGCAATTAAGCAGTCTGCTGCCGCACCATTTGTCTACAACACTGGAGACACACTTTGTGTGGCTCTAATCAATTCTTATCTTACATATATGAATATTAATAATGAGCTTAGATTGCTTGGAGATTATTTCTCATCATGGCAGCCCCCTTTCTTGAGAGAGGGGGCTGTAACTCAGTTAAATTTATTACATACATGTGCACTTTGCAGAGCCGGAACTAATCACGTACCCTCCACAGCAGGACTTCTCTATCATATCCCTGTCACCGCGCACAAGATCAACCGCAAGTCATCAGCATTCATAACAATCTGACTGTCAACTGATAGCTGTAGCGATTGGTCAGTTCAGGGGTCAGACAACTGACCCTAAGTGAACACCTGATGTAGGTTAATTCGGATAGGATGTTTTTTTTTTCTGATGAGCAAGGAATATTATGGCTGTGGGAATTTCAAACTTTGAATGAGATCAAAAACAGGGCAGTGAATGCAGAGGTACTGAAGGACTAGCAATACTACCGATGCTAGCTGGCCGAAATAGCTCAATTGGTAGAGTATTCGCCTTGAGATCCAGGGGTTCTAGGTTCGAGTCCTGGCCAGTTACTATCAACCGCTATGAGCAGACATTGTCTGGTATCAGCGGTATATAAATGTCAGCTTTACTTTACTTTATACAGAGTACTAATCAGGTAGCATGCTCGCAAAAAGACAAAAGTGATATAAGGTATATGCTAATCTCTAAACACATGAAATCATGGAGGTATTGCAAAAAATGAAGCAAAAAGTTTGGAGGTACAGAAGGGAGCTTTTGCATGATGATCATTCATTAGCTTGGTACCATCTTTTAATCTCAGATGTTTATCACGGCCACGAAATCAATGTTTTTTAATTTTTTATAGAAAAAAATATTTTCAACGATGTTCAATCACAAATATATCCCCATCCCCCGTTCAACATTTTTAGTGTAGAGGTAAAAAATAAAAAGAGAATATCTAGAAAAAAACAAGAAATATAAACGCATGTTTACAGGGAAAAAACAGAAGATTGACTTATTGCACTTCAGACACAGCGACATCGGCTGGTCCCAGTGAAAGAAAGCTACACAGGTGAAAGGAAGTCAAACACATGTGACAGGAAGTCAAACACAGGTGACAGGAAATGATATTCAGATTACAGGGAATCAAACATGTGACATGTGAGTGACAAATACTGAACAGTCTACGAGCCAAGAACACATATCCATGCTTAACTGATTAAGAATTATACTTTCTTTTGAAAATATAAAAAAATGTTATATTCAAACCAACCAGAACACATATTATTCATCCAAAACTTAAATGTTAAGTATTCACCATGAAGATAATTTGATGCATTAACTGACCAACTTCTAGCCGTCATATATCAGTGTTTTTACAGCTTGGCTAGAATTGTCAAAATTGATTTTCCCCGGAACACATTACGAGCGAATCCATTTCCCGCAATATGCATATATTTAAATTATTTGATATTATATTTCTTATCATATTCATGTTATATTTGTCCCAATTCAATTATTCAATATTATCTAATCCCACATGACTATTCTTGGCTCCAGTCCTTATATTCTCTTTTGAGAAAAAAAAAACACGTCATGTTAAGTTTTAGACATGATAATCTATACATGAAATAATCTATAGAAATAAAATAATCTATAGAAATGAAATAATCTATAAATCTATTCTGGACACCAAAGTGTCAAATGGATCACACTATTAAGAGAATTGATAAAACAGAAACTATGAGAGCTTTTGATATGTATCACAAGACAAAATGAGACCAGCAAATGTGGCGTATTCAATGGAAAATGTGAATAGGTAATGGCTTAGTCTGAATATTGGGGATTTTAAATTAGAATACCACCCTTTTCCAACTGAATGTGCAAGCCTTAATGGATATCAAATTCTTCCATTGTTTGATAATGCTTTCTGGGATTTGTTTAGATCTGGTAGATTTTCAATGTTGCTGATACCGTGGAGGTATTCGCTTTCTCACGAAGTAGGTGTATTTTTGTTTGCGTATAAAAACATGATATATACAATACAGCAAAGAGTAAAAAAAAATATATATATATATATATATATATATATATATACATTGTAATATCTTGGAAACGTGAATAACAAACTAGCAAAAAACAATGTTTGTTTATCATGAGATTTGTTTTCATTTTTATTTACAAGATAATTACAATATTAATTACGATAGGCTTCACATTACTTATAAATGAGGAAATGCCATCAATCAAAATTGACTTCCTAATCTGCAAGTCTAATTGTGATCAACAACTTATAGTGACTTCTCTGCACACATCACTCTGTTCTAAAGAACCATATGTTATTAGTTTGTTTTTATGGGTTGGTTTATTTGTTTGTGTCAACAACACAACATTCGGGATATCAGGCAGTAGCGGATCCAGGATATGAACGGGGGTATGGGATGGTGTGTGTGTGGGGGGGAGAGACACCAAAAATATCCAACCTCACCCCGCTCGGCATAGGAAACATTTATAAGGCTGAAAAACGGATCCCACATATACACGGGTATGGCTGTGCATATATATTCACCAAATGAAATTAGGCAATTATTAAAGGCTGCTCACCCCCCCTTCAACAAGTTTAAAACGCAATATATATTATTTCCAATCATACCCTGCACAAGATATTTGAACTTTTTGTGTTCCCTCAATGTTGGTGTTATCATTTTCATCAAAGGGGATCAACCCTTTATCCGGATTGTAGATATATCTTTTCATCATAGAGTAAGGCCTTACCAACACAGAGTTAGGTCTTACCAACATAGATTAAGGTCTTACTAAAATAGTCACATCCCATCCAACTATGTGTTTTCAATCTGACCAAAACAATCTTCTGTACCAGATTTGCTAATAATATTAAGAATGGTGTTCAGTTGAGGTGAAACTGTATACCTTCATATATCTGTCCTTATTGAACTATATCAAGCTATCCCAGTTATAACCCGTATGCAATATCAACCTTATATTGTACTTTGACAAGTCACATGTTTACATCCTTGTGTCATTATTTATTTATATCATTATTCCTGTACACGCATATATATATTTATACTGGAATATATATATACTGGAATATATAAAAACATTTGATGAACATTTGTGAAAGATTTTGATTCTGCAAAGATGTTCACCAATGTTTAAGAAGGAGTTTGTGTAGACGCTGTGGCGGATATGACGTAGTGATAATTATGTTATGCTCGTTCACGGGACAGACTTGCTGTTGAAGAATAAGCCTTATAAATGTCACATTACAAAATTAGTTGAGGGCATAAAATATCATCATGGAAATTGGCCTAAATTGGCCAAGAGTTTAGTATATTCAAAAGGTCAAATCATTTCGTTTTATTAATGAGTTTAAGATAACGCTCGGGGTATTCATGATATACAATGAAAATTCATAACATGAATAAGTCAATCAAATTTCAAGGTAAATATTTTTTCAGCTTCACTTCAAAGAACGTACGTTTTTAGATTTACACCGATATTTCTCCATTTTAAAAGTTTCCTCCACTTAGAAAATTGTGGCAAAGTCATTAAATAACTCTCCATCTATGTTTTGATTTACGCTCTTTCAATCATTACGTCCAATTTTGGTCAAAAATAAATTGGTACAGTAAACTTTCACATAAAGGCCAGAATTTAACATCTGTTTTACAATACATAATAATTAATCTTAATAGAACAATATTTGCCAACATTTATTGAGAAAAAAAAACGATTTTGAATAATACATTCTCAATCTGAATCCCATGGAGACTATTTACTAAGTTGTATTTAACCTTCTTATCAAAATACCTTTCTTTACCAATTATGTTGTGAAATACATGTATCATAGGGAATAACTTCCACGTATGATAATACTGTTGGAGTTCATCAGTAGTGTACAATTCGTCTTATTTCCTTAAAGGGATTAAGCACCGATTTTGAAAAAAAACGTTTAAAATTCACATATTGGTGATAAATATATTTGTCTTTCATGTCTATAAACTTTTTGATTGATGCATCGCTATAAGTATCTGTGAAATCTGAACACGACCCTAATATATAGGCCCCTGATGAAAGCACTCTCCTTTCTTGGCATCATTGTTATGTGGAGTGTCATCATAGAGGCACTGAAAGGTAAAATGACGTCATAAGAGTATGGCAATATGCTTATGACATCATGAAATGTATTGTCTTTTGAATAGTAACAGAATGACATCAAATAGCGCTACCCTACTTTGAATCTCAATTGAGGTCAAACAAAGTTCACGCTACCCGTGTTTATATACAGTGACCGGCAGCCAGATCCGGACATTTTCATGTTTTTCACTCCCGATTTTCACAAAACCTTTAAAAACTGTGTAAAAACTGCTCACATCGAAAGAAGATCTTCGACTTAAACGGTCTGTGGAGTTTTAATGATTCCTGTTCAATATTAACAAAAATATCGTGATTTTCACGCATTCAGTAAACCTGCAGATTGTCCGAGTTCACATTGAGTTATATGGTGATGTTGGTCACGTCACCACTTCTGACGTCATTTGACAGTGACAAAAACATTTGTGCTGTAAAAACAAATAAACACTTTTAACGTTTTGAAAGTCAGTGGAATTACAAGACGACGTGTGAGAAACAACATTCAGCTCAATTGCGATCAGTACAGCAAGGTTTGTTAAATGTTTGACTGTGTTAAAATGTCCGAGTTTTAACTGCCGGTTTCGGACAGTTGCCGGTCACTGTAACAACTTATCTTTTTAATCTATCAAAATTTCAATCTGTGATGATGTTCATATATGACCAAGCTTTGAAAACACCAAATTGTAGAATTGATGCTTAATACCTTTAAGAGAAATCAGACAAATCTCCAATCTCTATTCAGCCATAGGGGCCCATTTATTCAAATATAGGTATACTTTCAAAACATTTTTGAATTGTTAATACCCAATACTTACTGGTGACTTATTACTGTAAATGTCCCATATTTACTGGTGACCTATAACTGTAAATATCCCATACTTACTGGTGACCTATTACTGTAAACACCCCATACTTATATCATTGTTAATACCCCCATACTTATTGGTGACCTATCTTTTCATACTTATTGGTGGCCTATCATTGTTAATACCCCATACTTATTGGTGACCTACTACTGTTAATATCCCATACTTACTGGTGACCTATTACTATTAATATCCAACCCTATTAGTACTCTGCTGGTACACCACAGAAGTAGTCGATCCTCAACCAAAAGAATCAACTGCCCCTGTTTATGCCTCAGTCACATTTGCACCGGGCGCCGGCCGGGAAGTAACAATCGGCCGACTTCTTAGTCTGCCGGGCGCCGGGGAGTTTATCAGAAGCAATCTGAGAGATGCCGTAGCTGTGGTCACATTATACAGGGGTGCCGCACGGCACGTGCAAGATGAGATGTCACGGACGTCTGCAGGATATCCTAAAGACGTCTGTCTCATTGACAGACGTCTGTGAGATATCCTAAAGACGTCTGTCTCATTTGACAGACGTCTGTAGGACATCCTTAAGACGTCTATATTATATCGTAGGGAGCCCGTTGGATCATCTGACGATGGCCTGTGAACAAATGAGATAAGAAAAATCCTATTTTCACCGCAAGATGCCACCGGCAGTCGTAAGATAATCTGCCGATGTGCCTGTGGGACACTGCCGGGGCCCTGTCGTGTACTTTAAGATGACATTTGCTGATTAGACATCGGGGAAACGCCGGCAACTTTTATGTTCAAGTTAAAAGTTCCCGATGACCTGCCCGACGTCTTAAAGATGCCCAATTGTGGCCGATGATCTCCCGGTGCCCGCACGGCAATCTGAACTGCCTGCCGATTTTGTCAATAATATCCATCGGCCGGGCATCTTTACTGAAATAGGCGCAAATGTGACTGAGGCATTAGCAGGGTAACCTATTGGTAATCAATTAATGTTAATACCACATTCTGGTCACCTGTCAAGATTTCTCGAGATGTGGTTGTTGCTCTGTTGCAAAAATCGTGCACTTATTTTACAAAGGTTATTTTTTAGGGACTCTCATCCCTCATTACCGCCATATAAATAAATACAATACACAATGTAGAAATGCAGTGGTGACAAAAGGTAGAAAACGCAACATGTAAGATAACGTCTCACTGAATACAAATATTGGTTGATGAATTACGATATACATATATTGTCCATAACTCGACAAAATAACAACCTTCAGTTTCCCAATCCAATTTGTCGATACACTTATTTAAGGTAAAACTCACTAAAACAGCAACCTCACCAGTCTATGTATGTCGAGTAGGACAGCTGCACCTGGGGCCATGGAGGAAAGGTCACACATCCGATACTATTCTGCGAATAACAACTAAAGTGTGTATGGAGACGCGACAACTCAGAGCACACCTATTGTGTTACCGTCGATATTATGGCAAGTATTATTCAACGACAAACATACACATATTTCCTGGGGTAGACATGATTTTGATTTGATTTGATTTGATTTGTCATGTTGGCCGCTCCACTTGTGTCTCGTGGGCACTCAGAGCCTATGCATTATAACCGCCACTCGAAAGGAGATCCTATAATATTCATCATCCGCAATCGGTGTGTTCGGTTTGAGCTACAGTTGGGTGACGTCATACTTGTTAGACTCGGAGCGAGCGTTCGGGGGATGTCATACAGCTCTCCCTGGAGGGATGGTGACCGAGCCAGTGCTCGGGGCCATGATCATAATGGAGGGTACGTCAGCCGCCCACTTCTTAATACCACAACTCCTCAGCATCCGCTTCCAGGCATCCCGAACCTCCCGCATGCGCCGGCCGTAGATGATCGGATCAGTGATAAACTTGAGGTAGGGCAGAATATTCATGTAGTATATAAGAGCATCGCTCTGCATTTCAAGGTCATTTGTTGAGTTAAGGGTCACCACATACACGCATGCGTAGGGAATAAAGAATATGCTCAAAGTGGTCAGCAGTATGACAATAGTCACAAAAGCCTTGCGCTCACTGTTCACATCCTGTTCAAACCGGAACTGACTCAAACGCTTCTGAAGTTTATAAATCTTTCCATAAATACGAAGGCACATGATGACAATGGTGAAATAGGCAACTGCAACTACCCCAATAGAAATGTTAGCACCATACACAACAACTTGTAGGATCTTGCCAAGCATGTTCTCATCACACATTCCATGCTTGGCAACATAGAGCACAATGAAGAAAGGTATGAAGGCAATAGTGATGGAGATAACCCAGGTACAGGTGAGAAAAATACAGATTCTGCCCTTGCGGACAATGTAGAGGTGCTGGAGCGGGCGGCATATGGCATAATACTGAACGGTGGTGAATCCTAACATAGTCAACGTACTCACAATACCAAAAGACGAGGACGCAAATACTGCGGCTAGCAAAAACACAAAGATTTCACACATGCTACTGCCAGTGAACAGCAAGAGAACAAGTTGATTCTCAAATAGGTATATTGTGTTGTTACATATCCAGGCTAAGATGCTGGCCAGAACGTTTGCTACGGCCAGGTTGACAAAGAGTCTGTGATAGGTGGTCTGTCGGCCGTACACGTGTCTCAATGCTACCAGGGCGAGGCCATTGGAGAGAATAGACAGCACGGCCAGCACGGTCTCGGTGACAAACCGAGGCATGGAGAAGTACGTGTCAAAGAACGGCGCATCGTCCGTGTCTGGGAACAGCGAGTCCGACATCACATAAGAAGTCCTGTTCCTTGGGATTACTATCACCGACAGATTAGTTGATCCTGATTGCGGATTATAAAAGCGTAGATTATCCAGCGGATAATCCCCGCTATCATTATGGTCTTCAATCCATGTTTGTTTGACGTTAAACATGTTGGTGTTATGTTATATGTAATCGCTCACAGTGCTGTGTTGATGTATTCAAGGTAGAGAAACCTCTCATATGTTTCTTGTTATGAAATTCCACAGTCACTCAAGTATTTCGCACGTCAATAACTTACCTACCCATCTGCACTTGATAAAATAACAGGTGAAATATCAACAGCAAAATCTATGTATTTACTCCATACATTAGTGGGCATACCGATATCCTTACAGATGCTGAGGTATATGGAAATATAAAACCTATATATTAGCAGATGATGAGTAGTTAGAGTAGCATCTGTCAATGCAATGTCTGCAGAGATAGACCGTTTCTTCAATCATTGTTCCGGTGTGTGGCATATCTCATTTTGAGCGAGGTAAATTACTTGTAAATTGCATATCACTTGCAGGGCGATGTAGAGATCAAGAAGATACTTGTCTAATGTGTACATCCAGATGAACTAATCCGATAATTCCTACTTAATGGCTCACTTAGCTGCTAGATTTGTCATATGCGATGAGCAGTTTAGCAAAATCCTATCCATCGCTCCGTATCCTCTGTCACGCTAAAAACTGTCCATGTCAGAATCAGAAATTGCTGAGAAATTACTAACAAAGTCCGTGCTCAGCTGAGAAGTGTTCCCATATCCACTGACTTGACAACATATTGCCGCCTCACCACGTGCCAGACGTGGAGTGGTCACATCCACTGTAAAAGTGGTGCCTGTAAAGCTGTGTCTGGCAGAGCCGGATTGGTCAGAGATTTGTTTTGTAATAGGCAGGGGCTTGTCTGAGCGGTGCCTGCCTGAGCGGGGCTGACTGGCCGGGGTTGACGGAGCGGTGCTTGACTGGCCGGGGCTGAAGGAGCGGTGCCTGACTGACGGAGCGGTGCCTGACTGACGGAGCGGTGCCTGACTGGCCGGGGCTAACTGAACGGTGCCTGGCCTCCGTGAGTTCAGTGAGCAGACAGCAGTCGGTCTACTCACGCCGCGCCCTCTTCCCAGTCCAGCCTCCCAACATACCCTCCACACACAACTCTGCACTATATCTTATCTCAACTACCATAGAATTCGGGTAATTCTTACTCCTCAAGTCACAGAACCATATAATTGAGGTAATTCTTACGCCTCGAGTCACAGAACCACAAAATTCAGGTAATGCTTACTCCTGAAGTCACAGAATCAGGTAATTCTTACTCCTAAAGTCACAGAATCAGGTAATTCTTACTCCTGAAGTCACAGAATCAGGTAATTCTTACTCCTGAAGTCACAGAAGCAGGTAATTCTTACTCCTGAAGTCACAGAATCAGGTAATTCTTACTCCTGAAGTCACAGAATCAGGTAATTCTTACTCTTTAAGTCACAGAATTCAGATAATTCTTACTCCTCAAATCACAGAATTCGGTAATTCTTACTCAGCAAATCAATATAAAGCATTATTCTGTCACCATTGACAGTGAATGAAGTTGGTTAGAGCGCCAGATTACTAGCACTAGTTCCTCTGTGGTGATCAAAAGGTTGTGGGCTTGATTCCCGGCCATGCCGAGATTGAACTAACGATACAATTTCCCATATGAACTGAGGCCCGTGCCCAAAGGGATAATCCGTTGCCCTTGTATTACTGTAACCGGGCGGGTTGTCATATCAAGGACCTGCGACATAACAATTCAATGAGACAGCACTATATCCGCTACAAGTAGGTCTCATCATGAAATGACTGAATTAATGATGAAAGAGAACAAACAGACTTATATCCTGAGTGAGCGAATGTTGATTTATCATGCAAATATAACAATACACACATGTTGTTTATGCTTAATAAGGAATCATCAAAGGCCTCGGTTTATGATGAAAAAGGCAATTATACAAACGTGACAACGCAAAAGAAAGATTCTCGGCCACTCTTTGATAAGAGTAGGGCATTGGGACCCGGTGCAGACTCCTATATGACCTGATTAAGCTTATTTGCGTTTAAAGGGGCGTTAAAACAAACAATCAAGGAATCAGAGAATTCTTACTCTGCAAATCAGAGTTTAACATTAAACTGCTATTACCTGCCCGATCTGACTGTTAATATCTTATATATTCCATATCTACTCACGCCCACCTTTAATCAGCTTATCATGATTTGTTTATTTGTTTAGTGGTAATATATCATGTAATTCCATTTTATATAATCTTTACTGACCATTAAAATTTACGTCATAGTGTGAGATCCAATTTGTGCAGCTTAACATTGCTACATTTCTCTGTTCTTATTCGTATTTGCCCCAGGCGCACTTTGAATAATCAGAGAGAAATCATTGCTGAGTACACTGTAGATCGAGCAGTTCGGTGCACATTGTAGGCCTGATATATCTGGGTGAATTGTGCCTTTATTACTTTCTTTCATATTTATATTAACGTAATATATACCAAGACGCTTGCATTTCATGTGGCAATTATATTCATATCATCATTTGGGGAAAATGTCTTCTCTACAAATATGTATTATATCTTCATAATTGGTTTTGATGAAACAATTATGATACAAAAGCTTATTTCTTTCACTTCAATTTGTGTACACACTTTCTGCGTAATGACAAGCCAGCCAATGTCAAAATCAGGAAATGGAACACACAAGGACATATAATTGGATGTCAGTATAGGGGACAATGGATGGTGACATCTGACTTACTATATCACCCTCCATCACGCCACCACTGCTTTAAGCGTTGCACGCTCATGGCAGCGGGGCAGTTCATTCTAATGATGTGTTTGCCCCCAATCTATTTCAAAGCGATGTCAGTTAGTCATCACGATACCGGCAGCTGGTTTCCGGTTTACAGTATTACATTTACCTCACAGTTATCGTCATCGAATCCGGCTAATGTTTTAGTTTCTTTTAGCAAAATAAAGGAAAGCATTTTTCAATTACTTTAAAATCTTGTCTCTTAAATGTCATTCAGGTCTTAATGCGTTATGAATGTAAGACTGTCATGCATGATGAGGTGAAGACAATTCTCGTTTTAATAAGAATATTAATGGCTTACAAAACACGAAACTGAAGTAAACTGATTGTTTGGCATGACACATTAACCAAACTAATGGGCAAAGACCATTTTTTCATTGAGCCATCCATGAAAATCACCACATATTTCTGAGAAAAAAAGAGAAATATGAATTAGTTAAAATGACTGTAATTTATAGGGGCCATTATCCTAAATCAAGTTATTATTGTCACTGATAATAGGATGTTGGATCACGATCTTGTCCCATGAAGCAGTTGCATTGTATTCAGTGAATCTATAGATAAAAGCCTTGTCACACCAGGCCTGCAACCAAACCACGCTGGTATCACGTCCACTCTTTAATGGAAGCACAGTGAGGATTCACGAATGGAGGAGTCAGGGGGTACTCCAGAGGGATGTCAAAGTCACCAAAGGAACGCAGAGGACTGCGCCTATTTTGAACACTCACAAAATAGTCGCCGTGCCAGCATGCTCGGATTTGGTTGCAGTTAGGACTCCGCAGGATCATGTCAGGGGCAACGTCAGTACAGACAGCAAGCGTGGAGCAAGTGTAGAGCAAGCGTAGAGCAAGCGTAGAGCAAGTGGAGAGCAAGTGGAGAACAATCGGAGAGCATGCAGAGAGCAAACTGAGAGCAAGCGTGGAGCAAGTGTAGAGCAAGTGTAGAGCAAGCTTAGAGCAAGTGTAGAGCAAGTGTAGAGCAAGCTTAGAGCAAGTGTAGAGCAAGCTTAGAGCAAGCATAGAGCAAGTGTAGAGCAAGCGTAGAGCAAGTGGAGAGCAAGCAGAGAGCAAGAAAAGGGCAAGCGTGGAGCAAGCGAAGAGCAAGCGAAGAGCAAGCGGAGAGCAAGCGGAGAGCAAGCGGAGAGCAAGCGGAGAGCAAGCGTGGAGCAAGTGTAGAGCAAGTGTAGAGCAAGTGTAGAGCAAGCGTAGAGCAAGTGTAGAGCAAGCGTAGAGCAAGCGTAGAGCAAGCATAGAGCAAGCGGAGAGCAAGCAGAGAGCAAGAAAAGGGCAAGCGGAGAGCAAGCGGAGAGCAAGCGGAGAGCAAGCGTGGAGCAAGTGTAGAGCAAGCGTAGAGCAATCGTAGAGCAAGCGTAGAGCAAGCGTAGAGCAAGTGTAGAGCAAGCGTGGAGCAAGCGCCGTCAGCGTGAAATGAATGCAAAAATAATTGATGTAAGACAGCGCCATTTTGGTTGCAGGACTGGTGTGAAAGAGGCATTACAATATTTATATATTAAACAATATATATATATATATATATATATATATATATATATATATTTATATATATATATATATATATATATATATATATATATATATATATATATAATAATAATAATAATAAATCATGATAAACAACACTATATATATATTAAATTATTGTTTTGATGTCTTATTGCGTGTAAGGACCTTGAGAGATTTTGATGCAACATTCGACCAGTTCAGAGCATATAAAATGCTTTCAAAGCTTGGTTTGATCTATCACGATTGATTTTCCTAGTAACACAATACATTTTCTGCTTTTCTGCTACTCAACTTTTTAATCCCCATGAACATTCCTGACACAAACATTACATGTTAGGCCCTTATGAGAATTTGATACAATCGTCGACCAACTTTCGGCCATGCTGGTTTCAGAGCTTTCACGGTGCATTCCTACATAACCGGGTTGCAGCCGCATCTATAACACTTTGACCTCTCTATACCATTCAACCCTTTATTCCTCCATGACGACAAACACATTAATGTTCATATCTAAACCCATCTTTCTAAATAACTTACCCATTCTTTTGTTTAAGCTAATGCTTCACAAGTTAATTTGACGTCTGTAAAGTTATTTTCTGCGAAATTCAAATAAATCCAATTATTATGAAAGAAAAAAAATCACCTAGCAAACAATGTGAATTTGAACTTTAAAAAGGACTTTGTGTAAGCATTTGGAGAGAGATATCTCAAAAAATTTATCATGAAAGATGTTTGAAAAAAGATCTGCCAAGTCTACGCCAGACAGAAGGCCATGTTATATTAGAAACAATTGTTAGCATGATTGTATAAGTGGAGTAGGGGGGGGGGGTTATGGGTTCAACTTTCATTGCCGGCAGTGTTAAATTTACTCTGGTTAAGAGGCTGAAAGGTCGACCTAATTGATCTGTATCTGGGTCAGATACCTGATCATAGGTCGTAATGCCTTGATATGGGTCGTTCTGGTTGGATGATATTTTGGTGCGCATGACGAGTATTACTAACTCAGGGAACTCTAAATTTCTAACGATTTAAAAAATGAGGCTATGACGTAAGAGGTCGTGAAAAGAATGAAAAACTTGCGAAACTACCGATGTAATGCGGAGTAAAATCACTACATTATTATATTGTATAAGATAGAAGGAAAATAATTGTTAAACTATCCATCCAAAATGTGTATACAGTGTACCTGAACTGGCTGCCCAAGATGGCAATAATCAATAAAAGTTTTTGTTACTTTTAGAGTTTCCATGCACATAATGTTTCCATGCACATAATCTCCGAGTAGAGTAGTAAGATCTCTTGATATTCTTCTCATTTGCTTTACTCATTCTTGCTCAAGGCTGTTCTTGATGGTGCCCAGAGTGTATGCACCTATTTTGGCATCCATAACATGTTTGGTACGACAAGGACAAAGCAAAAATGCAATTAGTGGTCATGATCGCGAGCTCAGTATCAGAGGATTTACCCTTTAATGCTAGCATGTCCATTACTTAAATGACAAAGGCTATAAATCCTTTGAGTAGATCACGCAGTACCTATACTGGAAGGCATGCAATACTTGTTCTGGGATGTTCCAGCAATGAGTGGCTTTAATGTACATGGAGCGGGAGTAATACAGAGCATAATTGTATAATAGAATTGTGCAATGTTAGGAAACTGCGTTTCCATTCAACCTTTGACTGATTGGAGATCAGTCTGCCAAATGTTACATTTTAGTATAGATCTGGTTGTTTTGTTTGTTTTATTGGGTTTTATGTCACTTTCAACATTATGTCAGGATCTGGTTGTTTTGTATGTTTTATTGGGTTTTATGTCACTTTCAACATTATGTCATATATATCATGATGGGACCTATGTGTAGCAGATAAAGTGCTGCGTTACACATGGACTCAATTCACAACTTTATTAACTGAGATAATCTTAACCTCACATATTATATTGCAATACATCATGGATAATCTCATTAGTTTTATTGTTTAGTTTATTGTTTTTCAAAGAAATCAATTTCAAAATTTCAATTTTCAAAATATTCAATTTTGCATTGCTTTCAAATACAAGAAAAAACTTTCATGTTTGAATAAAGGAACAAGTCTGTGATTATTCAATCTAGGGACCACCCTATCCCTGTTTCTTGTCCCAGTTTTTCTTGGTGTCGCTTTGTATTACATGCTAAAAAAAGAGTCATGATCAATATTCTCAATAAGATATTTATAATATTTATAATACTTCAATCCCTATCTTCAACCATTTGATTATTCAATCAAATAATAATAATATAGGCCACTGGCCGTGGTGCAGTTGGTTAGAGTGCCAGCTTAATAGCACAAGCTCCTTTGTGGTGATCCAAAGGTCGTGAGTTCGATCCCCGACCATACCGAGATTTAAATCATAGTGTGGCAGCACTATATCTACAACAAGTAGGTCTCATCACGAAATGACTGAAATAATGTTGAACAAATAAACAAACAAATCAATCAACTAAAATGTTTTCAAATTGTTACTAACCATTAATTACTATTTTGTCGAATTGATTTGTAGATATTAATTGGCAACCTGTAATAATTTATTAATTATCAATATATTAATTAGCAATATATTAATTATCAATATCACTAAAAACAAAGGTATTTTTATAATTATCCAAAACACAATCAGTGCCAAAGATTTTACTTTTATCCAACTAATTCCTTCAAAACTAGTTTTGCTTGTTTGTTTGGGGTGTTACATCACTTTCAACATTATTTCAATAATTTTGTGATCAGACCTACTTGTATCAGATGTAGTACTGCTTCACTAAATTATCGTGTAGCAGGTCCTTGACATGACAACCCAGCTGGTTACAGATATACAAGGACAACGGGTTAACCCTTTGGCATGGGCCTCATCTCATGTGTGAAATTGTATTATGAATTCTATCTTGACATGGCCGGGGATCAAACCCATGACCATTGTATCACCACAGAGGAACTTACAACGGTAAAGGTAAGACTAATAAAGAGATGTCAAAAGTCTACTGTGTATACTGTGGACCATTGTGGTGTGCTGGGGGTATGTCCAAAGAAATCAATTCTCTGCCCCTAAAAACCAACAGTGTAAATACAAGAAAATTATCACAGTACTTATTATTCCTGTACCAACATTGGCTCCTCTTTGAATCGAGGACTGGGATAAGGAACTAGATGAGGAACACTTCGCAAAATTTCTAACCAGGATTCAAGGTAGACCAGTTGCCCAAAGTAACACTCCTTGCCATGTGGTATCTGTTTGTAATTTCAATGTTCCTGAACCTTGGGTGCCTCCTCCTTTCAAAGAATTTAGCCTTTAAGTAGGTAGGCCTGATTTCTCTTGATTGCTAGCCATACTGGCATGAGATGGTGGCACTCAACATATAAAAACTGTAAGTAAAGATTAAAGAATGTAAAATGTATCATATCAAGTGTTATGTTAAATGTGTTACCCACTAATGGAGAGTATCCGTCGTTGGGGGACGTGGACGGGGGATCAATACTCTACCAATTAGATAGATACTCTAACCTGTTCTACTCTATCCTACTGTACTGTACTGTTAACCATAGCTCGCTGACTCGCTGGCTGTGAGTTTGGGGCACGGATCCTAGCTATCATGTCATACCCTCATATAAATGATGGGAAGTAAGGACTGCAGACACAGGATATACACAGTGTAATAGTTACCTTTATTCAGTGCTGTGATCCCTGCTTGTCTGGCTAGGCCGGCATGGCAATGAGCGAGGCAAATGAATTACCAACTTTGCATGATACTTATGAAACCCTGACTATATGCTAAACACCCAAGTCTATGTGGTCATGATACTGAGAGTCATGGATCTTCCCTGGCAAGTGGTCGTTGATCTCCTTCTTGGCTCCTAGGCTGTGGTCTGACTCTGTGCTCTGTGTGACTGCCCCGGATTCACGGTTGCGCATCTCTTTTAAGGGGCCAACTCCGCGTCAACTGTGGGGGGGTTGCCTACGTGGCTTCCTCACGCGTCATCAGATGGACTCGTCCTGCCTGCGTATCTAACTTCGGTTCGTCCGTCTTACACGTGACTTTCACGGAGTGGTGGTTATGGTGACTCATCAACCATCAGTATCGTGCGTTATTGTCTATGAATGTTTATGTATTTCTGAGAGTCTCTGGGTGTGTATTCTATATCCTACAAATGTACCATATGCATTAGATGACATATCCTGCGAAGACCACAGCACAATCATATAACCTGGCTGTTGAACTTGTAGAAATTAAAGGATTTTTAGCATGTTTGATTGATGAATATAGGGATATGCTGAATCTGTTGAATCATTTGGCTAAGCACTTGAGACCACTCAGAGTATTGATTTGCAGGAAGGACAAATGGCTAAAACTAAGTTAACATTCCCATAAGGTTCAGATGATTCCCTTGAGAAATTGATAAGAAACTTGGAAAACTTGAAATTGAAAGTCAAACAATTGGTCAAATGACCAGTTGTATGTGCAAGCCTTGGTGACCCTCAAATGTGATGCAAAACTTGGGCCCAGGAAGCAGATGTTTTTCTTCCAACAGAGGGGGCTAGCGATTATACCACCAAATTTAAACTGTTTACTGAGGCTTCGATAGAGAAATGTAAGCCTGACACCTTCTCCAGGAGATTTCATTTCAGAAGTCCAGCAATGTAAGCACAGACAATATTGCAGTCTGTTGATCAACATATTGCCAAGATCCAGAAGAAATTTGATAAAGCAGTTGATCACTGTGAAGAAATGAGATGTTCTATATTTATGGCCAGTTTTAGGCCTAAGATCCAGAATGTATTGAGGCTCAAAGATTTCAAATCTGTTGTTGATGTCCAACGATGGGCAAGTAATGTGAGAAAAAATGTCTTTTGTGTAAAACTCCTGTGTATTTGTGTCCACTGCTGATACTCAATCAGAATCTCATGAATATGTTAGTAGTTTAGATAAACCAGTCATCCATCAAACAGCTTTAAGATGCCCCTAAAGGCAAGGTAATAGGTTAAATAGCCAGTATAATTCCCAAAGGGGAAGACCCAGTCCTTGTTGGATATGTGGTGGGCCAACATTGCAGAGAAACTATCAGAAAGGGCAATCATAGTCTATGCTGCAGAATATACATAGGTCACCTAGTATTAGGCCAAGTTATCTAAGATCAGGGTCAGGTCATAATGGACAGAATATGACTTGGCATGGGAAGTCTAATGGATGAACAAAAATGGTAATACAAGGGGCGGATCATCTGGCAATACCAGAGGTGGATCATTTGGATATACTAGAGTGAAATTTCCTTCTGATTTTGGTCAATTAAGGTGTAAGTGGACTAATTAGTCACAACCTTCTTCACAAAGATCATAGTGTTAATGAACCAGACACTATGCCATTGATACCATGTCAGACTTCAGAGAATAATGTTGGGAAGAATGGTGGAAATTTGATGGGAAAGGCAATTGTTACATTACTGCTATTCTATGAGGAAAAGGTCAGAAGGATATGAAGATGTTATGTGATACAGGGGCAACTGCTTCAGCATTGGGAGAAGAAATCTACAAATCATTGTTGTCACACATTCCATTACAGAATAATGACACATTAGTTATAGGATGTACTCGTGGTGAAGTTGTCAGACTTGGAGTTATTGGAGTTATTAATAAACTATTATTAAACGTGGTGAATGGGTATTTCGCCATGATCTCTAGAAGTACCAAGTGCGTCTCATCATACTCTATGTGGAATTGATTTCCTGAAAAGGTATAACTGTAATAAAAATATTGGGCAAAACTACCTGCAATTATATGCAATTATATATTTATATGGAAATATTGTATTGTGACCTTTCAAAATCACGTTCCAACACAAAGAGTTCAACTTTAACAATAACACACCTTTACTAACTTATCCATTGAATGAAGATTTTCCATCAGGCTTGAATCTATCAGGAACTTGTTATCTATCAGGAAATTATCAGGATTATCATACACAACTGAGGCGACTACTTAGCAGTTATAAGGATGTCTTTGATACAAGATATAAGGATTTGGGAACTGTAAAGGGTTTCACTTACCATATCAACACTGGTGACCATCCTCGATAAAAAAGCAAACTTACAGACAGAATCCAGACGTACTGTAAACCATTTCATAAAAAGGGTCTACATAATTACATTGTTTTTACATAATCGTTATAAAAATAATATCTAAATATCAATCTCATCGCAATTTACCAATGATATCCGGGAATACAAGTCACGTGATAAGAAAAAGCCAATAAGAATAGAGCTACTCATATGGATGCAGAATGTGCTATGTTCTGAGGCCATCTATTTAGAGTATTACAGCATCCTGCAGAGTCTGTGACGTGGCTAACATGAAGTAGGCCCCACAGAAAACATTCTGTCAAGGACTCATCTCACTGGTATGTTTGATGGAGACTTTGCATGTTTATCAGCTCTTCCACTTAGATATGTCTCAACATCTCTTCAAGATGTGCAGTGGCTTGTCTGTGTCTGTTAATATTGGGTAGCATACATCAGTGGTGTCACTTATGGTCTTTAGGAGGATATGAGTGGTTCTCCTTCATCAACTTTATATGTAGAAATATGAACAATCGGCTGGATCCCATAAAAACAAGCGACCAAATACAATATTCCAATTACATATGACAAGTGTGTCAAAAAGGAGTATATATACATAATATATATATATATATATATATATATATATATATATATATATATATATATATATATATATATATATATATATATATATATATATATATATATATATATATATATATATATATATATATATATATATATATATATATATATATATATATATATATATATATATATACTCCTTCCTGACACCCTAATTATGTATTTGGGAAAATATGATTGGTTAGTGAACATTCTTAGAAGATTTGGTAAAAGGTAGACATAAAAACATTGGGCATTTTCTTTTCATAGTAGTTTGAAAACTATGTTTGTATTCCTCATAGTAGGCATTGTGGCTCTTAGTTGGTCGAATATTGCATTAAAATGTCTTCATGGTTTAACACCAGGAGTGAGAAATAGCTGAACCGTTCTGGACTGACATAGCAGCATGACTGGATGGTATGATGTCATACCATTGTTCTACATCAATTCCGAAGCAATTTGGATGGTTCTGTTTTAAAACGATATCTTTACTTCTCGCAAAAGGCATCAAAATCGCATCAAAATCATTACAACATTTAACAAATTTCATCATGGGGGAGTGTATATCAGTTTTAATTATGATGGTGTAAATTATAGAGTATATCTTTAACATTTTCAGGGTAATATTTATGCCCCCAAGTCTGGATTACTTCCCCTCTAAATGCAGTCATGGTCTGGGGCTCATACTTGTGTTAGAATTACGCAAAAATCTCATTGAAATGCACTTCTAGGTTCATATTCTAATATGTGAAACTGATGAGCGTGTTATTCTCTTCAAATTTTGGGTATGATAATAGATATATAAAGATTAAAGAAAGCAACTTTTGAATTCTAACCTTTTTTCACCACAAGGCACCCTCAGATATCACGATTTAGTGCCCAGCTGTGTTGTGAGCATCCAGAATAAGTGAGTCTTAAACATTGTTTAAGATCCATTTAGAGATGAGCTGGTGAGCTGCTCTGCAGGCCGCATGGGGTCAAGTGACCCAAGGCCTCCTGGTCACCTGTTGTCTCTTGGGTACTCACCTCAGGTATGCCACACGTCAAACCCCTATGCTGAACATATCTGGGCTCCACAGGGGGGTATCCCGGCAGGCACAGTACCAGGCTTTTTAAGGAGACACACAGGAGGGGTAAGGCACTATTAATTTTACCTGGGACATGGAATGGAGGTGTGTTAGTTTATAAGTGTTTTATGCAATAAAACCCAACTCTAATTATGATATGTTGTTGTATGCGTTGTCTTTTACACAATTTAGAGTCCGGCTCTGTTTTCTTTTTCAATATCTCATTACTTTTTTACACAACTATTTGACCACATTTGACTAGATTGAAGGGACGAATGCATTGACCACCATGACCATCACCACCATGACCATCACTACCATGGCCATCACCACCATGACCATTACCACCATGACCATCACCACCATGACCATCACCACCATGACCATCACCACCATGACCATCACCACCATGACCATCACCACCATGACCATCACCACCATTTTACATTTGTTTTTTTAATGCTAGGCCGTGAAGAACTGAGATGCATGATTCTCATCATACTGAACATCTTACACGATTGTAAGAAAAGATCAAATGAAATTGAACATAAAACAATTGACAAAGCAGAGCTGATTTGTACTACTTACTGGGTTTGTACATTTGCATTTTACGATATAGCAATGTAAAATGACAAAATGCATTGAACCTACCTGTTTAAGGTGATCATAATAATCTTTGATCATAGATTTTGCCTTACATCACAATGTTTTTAAAGAGAAACCATATGATAGCTGATAATTGGCATGTGTGTGAAATTTACCCGGTGCCCTACTTTATTGAAATTTAAGGGTTCTTACACTGAGAAAGCCTTTAGTACCCTTTAATCACAAGCATAATGTAAAAAGAAATAATCATAATTTTAAATTATTTTTAACATATCCAACTAAACATTTAAGTGGTATCTAAACAAATGTTTAACCTGATACAGGTTGCCAACTAAACATAGGTTAAATGAAAAATGTTTAGAAATCTTAACAGTACACTTAAGCATTTATTAAGATACTATACATATGGGCCTAGATACTAAACATTGTCATTTAGAAACTAATCATATTTTGTTTAGAAACTACTCACATCTGTTTAGATAAGTGTTTAAAATGGTCTATAGGCGGAATGTGAGTGTCTACACTGATTTGTATAAACTAAATTGCTTTCTCTGAGCCATCCTCTCTCCGTTTAAACAGGAAACGATCTCGGAACTTCAAAAAGCGATGAATTTTGCAGCGCAATGATTTCATAGGTAATATAGGGAGATTGTATTCTAAGTTAAGATCAGCTGGTAGGTGGGAGTACGTGTTGGGTTCGGAAATGCGTACAACATTGTGTAATAATATATCTATTCATTTAAACTACTGCTGTTCTTCTGAAAATTAGGGCTCTATTTATGAATATCTATTAATTCATTGATGGAGATACATATTAAAATGTTAAGCTCAAATCATATTTCATGACATTATCGTTTAGTGTTATTTTTGTTCATCTTGTAGTGGTTATTTGATAATGATTGTCTACATGTAGTAGCTACAACCAGGAATAATTTCATCTCTCATTAATGACACAAAATGATTAAGAAAAACTGTGTCCGTCTATTGTAACAAATGGATTAATTAATGTTTGCAACATTTGTGAAAGTTTAAATTAACTATATCATGGGTTCCACAGGAAGTATTTGTACACTGAGAGTTGGGGACGCGGATCTGCGTGTCAATTTCCTTTGCTGTTGACCTTTCATTCACCTTTTTCTGTTGTTGTTTTCTTCTCATCTGGGTTAATCGTCATAACTAGTAAAATGCCAATCAGTGCCGCTGGTCCTTCCTGTTCATTTTAATTGGAATGAATATAAAACGAAACAGAGGTAATACACATTCATAATTGTGAAGCAAGTTTGGAAATTTTGTATATCAATATCAGAACATACCTTATTTGGTGAACATCACCAGGAAAGATTTTTTTTTAAACATATTTATTTCCAGGCTTCAGGAAAGATGTGACAAGAATAGCTAACTCGAATTAAACATGTCTTTTCCACACTAGGGGGCAGCTCAGACCGCCTCCCAGATTATGCCTCAGTCACATTTGCGCCGATTTCAGTAAAGATGCCCGGCCGATGGGTATTTTATACAAAATCGGCAGGCATTTCAGATTGCCGTGCTGACACCGGGAGATCATCGGCCACAATTGGGCATCTTTAAGACGTCGGGCGGGTCATCGGGAACTTTTATCTGGAACATAAAAGTTACCGGCGTTTCCCTGATGTGTTATCAGCAAATATCATCTTAAAGTACACGGCAGGGTCCCGGCAGTGTCCCGCAGGAACATCGGCAGATAATCTTAGGGCTGTTGGTGGTATCGTGTGGTGAAAATAGGATTAAATATTTTGTTAAGCCTACCCAGACGTCTTAAAGACATCCTGCAGACGTCTGTGTCATGAAACAGACGTCGTAAAGATATCCTACAGACGTCTGTGCTATTCAGTTTTGCACGTGCCGTGCGGTGCCCTTTAATAATGTGACCACAGCTACGGCATCTCTCAGATTGTTGGTGATAAACTCCCCGGCACCCGGCAGATTGTGAAGTCGACCGATTCTAACTTCCCCGCCGGCGCCCGGTGCAAATGTGACTGAGGCATAAACTTCAGGTCATGTGAGTTCCGGTTGCTGTCCCTGCACACACATATACTTCACCGCTCAGTAATAACTCAAAGCATGTCTTAGATAATCATGTATTGTCATATATTTATAAACTATTCTAGTTAATAATTTACTCTTTTGATAGGTTTCAGGAATATTTTAAGATAAAGTATTTGTCTCAAGTTATGTAAACATGAATAATAGTGATATCTACCTTAATGAACACAATGCTATGTGCATTTCTTTTCAGGTATGAAATAAAAGATGATAAATATGATAAATGGTTGGCAAACAATGGTGCTCAAAGATGTCATGTAATACTAATATGGTTGGCAAACTATTTTGCTCAAAAACTAATATGGCTGATAAAAAATGTTGCTCAAAGAGGTCGTATAATACTAATATGGTTGACAAACAATGTTTCTGAGGTCATGTAATAAATACTAATATGGTTGGAAAACAATGCTGCTCAAAGAGGTCATTTGATACTAATATGGTTGGCAAATAATGTTTCTGATAGAGGTCATATAATACTAATATGGTTGACAAAGAATGTCGCCCAAAGAGGTCATATAATACTAAAATGGTTGGCAAACAATGGTGCTCAAAGAGGTCATGTAATATGGTTAAATATGGTTGTGCACAGCTAATGTTAGGCGATGTTCTATTTACTTGCAACTGAGGCACTTACATCTTATTACAATATTTAAATCAGATATTATTTTGCTCTGCACTTGAAATCTTTGAGACAACTTTCCATTGTCAGTTAGGGTCTTATCCACTAAAGATATAGTCAATGTTCCACGTGAATATTAGAATAATAGAATCACAATAAGAACCACTATATAAGACAAATGACTGTCATGATAAATACAGGTTATGATACCAAAACATGGCTATCAATTGTTTTCTGATTGGCCAAACTGGACGCCAATTTTGAGTCATACATTGGTCAACGGCTGATAAGTCTAAATTGGTCAGGTTTAAACAAAACTCGCTCCTAAATGAGAATTAATGAGAGATTCACCAGTCTCTGAGTTCTCAACCAATGACCTAACGACAATGTTGAACACTGAACGCCTTTGTGAAGTGGACTAAACATTTGAAATCTACAAAATTCTGTCCGGATATCATAGAGCTATTCCCTACTTTTTAGGAATATATTTGAACCTAATATAATTTGGTGAAGTAAAACTGTATGTGGGCATGAATATATGCTATTTTAACAGCAGTATAAATAAAGCCAAGAATCAGTTTTGTACATATAAATGAAATCCACATCTGGTGATACATCATAAAATGTGATAAAGAATGTGTAATAAGTGTTAGATTTACTTAATTTGGGTGCGAGTTTTGTGTTTTAACAATTTAATGTAAAACTAGATTATCCTAATATAACGCTGATCATTTTCATGATGCAGATTGCATTCATTTTTAAAGAAAGTCAATGTTTAGAATGAGACAAACTTAAGAACACAACAATCAGTACAATATATAAAGTATTTAAAAAAGCGGCATCATGAAAATGATCACCGTCATATTATATATCAGGATATTCTAGTTTTACAAATAATTGTTAAGATAGTTTCCCTTTCATTAATCTGATGGATTCATTGAGAAAAATACTTTGGTATCATGTGTAGCAAACTCATATATAACAGGTAAAGAAAAGACTACAGCAAACAATTTTTAAATAGCGTCTGATACAAATGTAGGTTGAAATAGGTTGTTTGCTGACTAGCTTTCCTGATTAAAATTACAGACTCTAAATAAACTAGCACTAGACACTGGACGTACTAGCACTAGACACTGGACACACTAGCACTAGACACTGGACATACTAGCACTAGTCACTGGACATACCATCACTAGACATTGGACATACTAGCACTAGACACTGGACGTACTATCACTAGCTCCCCTGTGGGTGCGGGGATTAAAGAATAGCCCCACTGCCCCCCAGCATGTCGTAAAAGGCGACTAAAGGGGCATCCTGTTTGCCGTGGGATGCGACCCGTATCGGGTGGATATGGAATCCTGACGGGCTGAGCACTGGGCTGGTTTGGCAGTAATACCGGTCCAGTTGCAACACGCCTGTCTTGGATCCAGATGTTCACCAGACGGGCAGATCAGATTAGGCCTGGGTCTGAATTAACCGGCTTGTGGTATATTTCCTTTAATGTATTCTGGCTATTTTATTTTTATTAGTGACAATTTCAATGTTTAAAATTTAAGAATAATTGATAAATTTTTGATTGATATTTCCCGAAAGGAGATTACTGCTGATTGGGTCAATCGAGGGATATAAATAAAATCTGAAAGGGTGGAGTTTTTATTCTAAGAGTATGTCATGTTGGGTATCCTCATGGCGTCAGGGCTTGGAGTTACCGGCCCAGAAAGGCGTCCCCTTGTTGGGCTCCGTGGTGGGTAGGGGACCTAACTGATGAAATTTAAAATAACACACATGGCGCAAAACAAACAAAAACGACCTAGGAATGACATAGACAGTGATGATGACCCAAATAAAACAGAAAAATGGCCTAGATTTTTAATTGCGGAAAGTTCCGATGCTGAACATACCCTGGCAAAAATGTCCCCCTTTGCAATTGCAAAGGGGATTCAAGGCATTGCCGGGGTGCCGAAAACAGTTAAAAAGATGGGAACGCGTTTATTAATTGAAGTTGAGCGGAAGAGCCATGCGGACAATCTTTTAAGATGCCGAATGTTGGCCACAGTTCCAGTTTTGATAACAGCTCATAAGACCCTCAATAACAAAAAAGGAGTGATAAGATGCCCAGATCTGATGGGAGTTTCTGAAGAGGAAATAGTGGAAGAATTAAAAGATCAAGATGTTGTCCAATGCAAATGAATTTTTATTAAGAAGGATGGAGCCAAAATTCCAATTAATACATTCATTCTGACATTTGAAGCAGCGCAGCTTCCAACATCTATTAAAGTTGGATATTTAAACGTCCGAGTTGATGTTTTCATTCCAAACCCTCTGCGCTGCTTCAAGTGTCAGAGGTATGGACATGGATCTGATCGATGCAAAGGAAACATAACTTGCCCGAAATGTACAGCCCAGCATAGTGGAGAAGAGTGTTCTTCGGAAACCATGAAATGTGTGAATTGTCAAGGCAATCACCCATCGTATTCGCGGAATTGTCCTTCATTTTTAAAAGAGAAGGAAATTCAGCGAATACGCCACACCGAGAACATTTCTTTTCCTGAGGCACGTAAACGTGTAGAAAGTTTTAATAATTCCAAAACATCCTATGCTACCACCTTAAAAACCAAAGAGACAAAAACAATAGCAATACAGACAGAAATAACCTGGCCAATCGATGAAAAGAATTATTCCTATTTTTCAATTACCTCCAAATCTTCAGGAACATCCACTCAAACCCAAACACCCACTACCCCAGTAATAACTATACCAACAGTTTCTTCCACTAAAACCTCTTCACAGACTCCCTCCACATCATCCAGTAATAAAAATGTAAATAGCAATAGACCAATTAAGAAATCAGACAAAAAAGAAATCAAAGATCAAAGCAAAACTAAAATAAATAGAACTAAATCCTTAGAAAGGATGGACACAGGTGATCCTTCCGATATACATTTTACACCTGTTCACTCAAAACATAATCATAAACTTAAATGATTATGTTAAATCCTATATTTATCCTCATTATTTTTAATATGGCTATCAGCAGTATCATACAATGGAACTGTAGAGGATTCGAGGCAAACAGGCCAGAACTGGAGTTATTAGCCCAAAAATATAACGCATC
This sequence comes from Amphiduros pacificus, assembly GCA_949316495.1. NCBI lineage: Eukaryota > Metazoa > Annelida > Polychaeta > Phyllodocida > Hesionidae > Amphiduros > Amphiduros pacificus. The sequence continues at coordinate 5,905,981 of OX439004.1, forward strand.
AGTAATTTGTTTACAAGAAACTAAATTCAAAGATAATTCCACAACATTTAAGGGGTATGTACCTTATAATAAAGTTGGTTCAATAGATGCAATGGACCGAGCACATGGCGGAGTTTCTGTTTTTGTTAAATCCTGTATACCACAAAGTAAAGTAACATTAAATACTAATTTACAGGCTTCTGCAGTCAGGGTTACCCTGCATAATACATTAACTATATGTTCAATATATTTACCGCCTAGTGAGCTAGTTAAAGTTGCTGTAACAGATAATATGATGTAAAATTTGACAAAAGTTATTTTCCAACCATTTAGAAATGTAATCCATGTGTAAACACATCAACCACATCACTTTTTGGATTTGATGGGTCCATATTAAGTTTTTGAAGAAAGATTCAATAGGAGAGCTGGAAAAAATATCAGTCCCATGGGTTCAAAATTTCAAATTTCCTCATGGGGAATCCTAGTGATGTCATCACCTCAGCTGCCAGGCTCCTGCTGGTGCTGGGGCTTACAGGGCATGCGTCACAGGATGTTTTGATTGCATGGCCAAGTAAACAATACACATGTGTTTCATTTTAAAATGGGAAGAAAGAAGTTATATCAAACCAAGGCAGAAAAAAATAAAGCCAAGAATGATACCAGAGTTTACCTTCAGAATTACAACATACATAAACATGGTAAAACACATGGGTGAAGGAGGTCTGTCACATGGATCCTTGTTGCCCTCCCATCATGCCTACCCCTAACCGGGGTCACACTCTTGCACTCCACATGCTAAAAATAGCTACCCTCAGCAGCTGTGTGGGGTATACCCCGGTCAGCAGCAGCAGGCCTGACTGACCGTTATAGATGGCAGCCTGATGAAACCACATGGCTTGAGATAAACATTTGATTTCTATGCTTGTAACATATATATTCTCACAAACAAGAATGGGGATGTGTTGTGTGGAACATGTCCAACCAATTTTGAGGTATGTAAAAAATTGCCCGGGAAATGATATTATCTGTTACAGCAACTTTAATATTACAGATTTAAATAATTTGATAACCCAGCTGCCACAGCCATATATGTTAGTTGGTGACTTTAATGCACACAACTATCTTTGGGGTGGCAGAAATAATACTGATGCCAAAGGACGTATAATAGAAGATTTTTAAAAATAGTTTGTGTCTTTGGAATGACGATTCCCCGACATTTACATCCTGCTACAGGCTCTTTAACATCAATAGATCTCTCCATGTGCACTCCAAATTTATTTTTAGACTATTCCTGGGAAGTAGAGGAAGATCAATGGGGTAGTGATCACTACCCCATTATTTTAAATAACCATTTTCCTCCACCAGATGAAAGAATCCCCAAGTGGAAATTTCATAAAGCCAATTGGGCAAATTTTCAAACATCCTGTTTCAATAGAATAACTCCAGAACTTTTTAACAATGTAGATGATCCTCTTCAAGTTTTTACAGATACATTGTATGATATTGCTGATGGGTGTATTCCCAAATCAAAGCCAAATTCTAAAATTAAAGAAAAACCCTGGTTTAATGATGAGTGCAAAAAAGCTGTCAAGGAGCGCAAAAAAGCTCTGAAAAAATTTTATCGACAGCCAACTCAATTTAATTTGCACCAATTTCGAGTAAAAAGAGCTAAAGCCCGTTATATTATTAAAATAAGCAAAAGAAAAAGTTGGAAGGATTATGTTTCCAAATTAAATACGCGTACACCGATTAAAAAATGCTGGGATATGGTGCGTAAAATTTCGGGGAAGGGAGGTGGAGCAAAGATCAAACATCTAACTCATAATGGCCAATTAATTACAAATCCCACTGAAATAGGTAACACAATAGGTCAAACAATTTCCAAGAATTCCTCATCCAATAATTATTCTGCAAAATTTCAACAAATAAAAAATAGAAAAGAAAGAAACCAACTAAATTTTATATCTCATAACTTGGAACAATATAATAAATCATTTACAATAGAAGATTTGAAACTTGCTTTGGATAAATCTCATGATACCGCTCCTGGGCCTGATCAAATTCACTACCAAATCCTTAAACACCTCACTGATCAATCACTTGGGCATCTTTTAAATATTTTTAATAACATTTGGGAAAGTGGTGATTTTCCTCCTTCATGGAGTGAAGCCACTATTATTCCCATTCCTAAGCCTGGCAAAGACTCCTCAGATTCAAATAATTATCGCCCCATTGCTTTAACCAGTTGTATCTGTAAAACAATGGAGCGAATGATTAATGAGCGTTTAGTTTGGTTTTTAGAAACTGCAGCTTATATTTCTGTTGCACAGAGTGGCTTTAGAAAAACTCGAAGTACCATTGACCACCTGGTACGTTTAGAGACATTTATAAGAGAGGGTTTTTTAAAAGGTGAGCATGTGGTTAGCATTTTCTTTGATTTAGAGAAAGCGTACGATACTACATGGAAATTTGGAATAATGAGCGATTTATATGATATGGGATTAAGGGGTCGTTTACCCCTTTTTATTCAAATTTTTTTGTCAAATAGACAATTCAGGGTCCGAGTTGGTTCATCACTTTCTGATGCTTATGATCAGGAAATGGGTGTTCCACAGGGAAGTATATTATCAGTCACCCTTTTTATTAATAAAATTAACAGCATTGTTGATTGTATGAGGCTTGGAGCAGATTGCTCACTTTTTGTTGATGATTTCAACTTAAGCTACAGGTCCACAAGCATGCATACAATAGAACGACAGCTCCAACAACACTTAAATAGATTACAAGAATGGGCTGATCATAACAGATTTAAGTTTTCTTTAAAGAAAACTGTGTGTATGCACTTTTGTAAAAAATGGAAGGTTCACCCAGATCCTGATCTTTATTTAGGCCAAACTCGGATACCTGTTGTCGAAGAAACCAAGTTTCTTGGACTTATTTTTGACAGGAAATTATCTTTTATTCCTCACAATAAATACGTTAATAAGAAATGCCAGAAGGCATTGGATTTATTACAGGTTCTTGCCCATACCGATTGGGGAGGGGACCGTAATATTTTATTGCAATTTTACAGAGCGCTTGTACGTTCTAAGCTTGATTATGGATGTATAAATAAATCTTCTATTTATTCTGCAGAACTTCATGCTTTATACCTAGCTTTAGATCATGTGGAGACTTCTCCACATCGAAAATTTTTAATATTTTCTGATTCATTGTCTTCTTTACAAGCAATGAAAGCAAAGGATTGGAAAAATCCTTTTATTTACAATATCCTTGAGCGGCATCACAAACTCTGTACTGAGGAAAATAAAGAAATTAGTTTATATTGGATACCAAGTCATATTGGAATCCTTGGAAATGAGGCTGCTGACCAAGCTGCCAAAGCAGCATTGGATAAGCGCCCAATAAATATGCTTATACCTTATACAGAGTTTAAGAAATATATTACTGTTTTTTTACGTTCTAAATGGTAATTGCGCTGGAATGAAGCAGTTTTTAATAAATTACACGAAATTAAACCCGTTCTGGGTAAAACAAAAGGTGCTTGTAGAATTAACCGAAGAGAAGAGTCTGTTTTAAGTCAAATAAGAATAGGACATAGTCATTTAACACATTGCTATCTTCTTAAAGGTGAAGATCAGCCTCAGTGTGTTGGATGTCAAAGGGCTATGACTATTAAACATATTTTAATTGAATGTATTGATTTTGATATAATTAGGACTCAATATTTTAATGTGCAAGATTTACATTCGTTATTTGATACTGTAGATAATTCTGTGATAGTATCGTTTTTAAACCAAATAGGACTTAATAACCAATTTTAAGTGTGGAGCTCTTGTTTACTTAGGTCATTGGCCTATTTATCAAGAACCGCGAAACATCAGATGATATTTAAAGTCTTTTAAATTGAATTCATTTATACAATTTTGTTGTCTATAACTGATATATTGAAAGGATTTTGTTGATATTTTATGTTAAGATTATTTACATATATTGATTTTATAAACGTTTATGTTTTTACCACTTTTAGGCACTGAATAACCTTAGTGGTTGATGTGCCTCTAAGCAACCATTCATTCATTCATTCATTCATTACTATCACTAGACACTGGACATACTAGCACTAGACACTGGACATACTAGCACTAGACACTGGACATATTAGCACTAGACACTGGACATACTAGCACTAGACACTGGACATACTAGCACTAGACACTGGACGTACTATCACTAGACACTGGACATACTAGCACTAGACACTGGACATACTAGCACTAGACACTGGACATATTAGCACTAGACTCTGGACATACTAGCACTAGACACTGGACATATTAGCACTAGACTCTGGACATACTAGCACTAGACACTGGACATACTAGCACTAGACACTGGACATACAAGCACTAGACACTGGACATACTAGCACTAGACACTGGACATACTAGCACTAGACACTGGACATATTAGCACTAGACTCTGGACATACTAGTACTAGACACTGGACATACTAGCACTAGACACTGGACATACAAGCACTAGACACTGGACATACTAGGACTAGACACTGGACATACTAGCACTAGACACCAGACATACTAGCACTAGACACTAGACATATTAGCACTAGACCATGACTATACTATCATTAGACACTGGACATAATAGCATTAGACTCTGGACATACTAGCACTAGACACTGGACATCCTAGCACTAGACACTGGACATATTAGCACTAGACACTGGACATATTAGCACTAGACACTGGACATACTAGCACTAGACACTGGACATACTAGCACTAGATACTGGACATATTAGCACTAGACCATGACTATACTATCACTAGACACTGGACATACTAGCACTAGACTCTGGACGTACTAGCACTAGACACTGGACATACCATCACTAGACATTGGACATACAAGCACTAGACACTGGACATACTAGGACTAGACACTGGACATATTAGCACTAGACACTGGTCATACTAGCACTAGACACTGGACATACTAGCACTAGACACTGGACATACTAGCACTAGACACTGGATATATTCGCACTAGACACTGGACATACTAGCACTAGACACTGGACATACTAGCACTAGACATTTGACATACTAGCACGAGGCACTGGACATATTCGCACTAGACACTGGACATACTAGCACTAGACACTGGATATATTCGCACTAGACACTGGACATACTAGCACTAGACACTGGACATACTAGCACTAGACATTTGACATACTAGCACGAGACACTGGACATATTCGCACTAGACACTGGACATACTAGCGCTAGACACTGGACGTACTATCACTAGACACTGGACATACTAGCACTAGACACTGGACATACTAGCACTAGACACTGGACATACTAGGTTGTCAGGGGTCACTGCATGAGCTGGATACCACATTTCTACATGAGCTGGATATTGTGTGTTTTCTGTCTGAAGGAACAACATATAGGCCAATTTGGATATAGTGTGAAACTTTTAAAGTACTAGAGATCGCATAGGATACTTTATCACTGGATAATTTTGCTTAGTTTGCTGAGACTGGATATTTAAAAGTGGCAGGTAGGACTGAGGTTTTCCAGGTGATTGCACCCAGGTAATCTCTTGTATTGACCCCTCTGCTCAGTCAAGGGTAACACCATTGACCATACCTGTATTGTTTACATTCCATTATCACTCACTTGCACAACATGGCTCATACCAGAAGACAAGGGAAAAGTGGATCCTCTACTAAACCCCCATCATCGGAGGAAGATGTTGATTTCGAGATTCAACACAATGTTGAATTACAAAAGGGAGATGTAAACACTATTCTCTCTAGGATAGGTGACTTAGCCAAAAGAATGGAATCAAATCACAATGAAATTAAACATGACTTGTCTAAATCAGCCCAGGAGATCAGAGAAGAAATCTCCCTCCAGATCAATCAGATGTCATCAAGGATTCAAAGAGTTGAAATGAAAGTTGAAGAACTGTCATCTAATAAAATTTACATGCCAGAAAAATGTGTCATGATATACCATTTACCTAAAGCTGCAGATGAAACGGAGGGATCCCTTATGAACAAAGTGGAAGATGTGGTGGCCCAAGGCCTTAATCTACCTGGTTATGAGGTTGTACGTGTTAGGCGTTGTTATGGAGATCCAGGCCCAGTTAAGGTGGAGTTCATCAGTGATACAGTAAAAGTTGACGTTTTGAAGAATAAGAAAATATTGAAAGACAAACCACCTTACAAGAACTTGTATATAAGAGCTGCCAAATCACATGAGGAAAGACTCATAGAGTTGAACTTAAAAACAATCATGAATCACTTGCAAATAAATGATGTATTTAGATTCACAGGATCTGGCCGTCTTGTTCCCAAAGATGTGAATGAGAGAGGGAGGGGGAGAGGATATGGTAGAAACATGGGCATGTTTGAAGCCCCACCAGGTGCACGAATGGAACAGCCTAATCCTTTGCCCGGTTTTCTCCAGAGAGGAGCTGAACCATTGAGAACATTTAGGCAGGAGAGGGATGCACCAGTAACAAACTACTAGCCAGCCCTTGCTCAGTGAGAGTAGGAACCTGGAATATCCAGAGTTGGACTGAGGGAAATAAAGGTCTAAGGACAGAGATTATTAAGCAGTTAAACTTAGATATTGTTTGTTTAACAGAGACTCATCTAAGGAATGAAGACACCATTTTTGTACAGGGTTATTTCTTTTATGGTCATAATAGAAGGGATTTACATATTAGAGAAAAAACAGGGTCGGGGGGATGTGGGGTATTGGTCAAAGACTGGATACTGAATGACTATTATGTTACACATATAAACAAACCTCTGGATGGAATATTGTCCATTAAGTTTATAGATAAGATATCACAATTTTCATTTGTTGTTATTTGTTTGTATCTGCCCCCTGCAGAGTCACAAAGGGGAAGAGACGCAGTTGAATTTTTTGCCTGTGTTTTGGCTGAACTGTATATACATGCAAAATGCGACATTTTTTTTATATGTGGTGATGTGAATGCCCGTATTGGTGAATTGAATGATGCAATTCCAGGTGTAGATGGTATCAGTCCACGTGTTTCATTGGACCATGTTAAAAACTCACATGGTGATAGTTTTGTTGAATTTCTTAAAGACAGTAAAACATGTATACTGAATGGCAGAGTAACCCCTGAACTGAATAATTATACCTTTATCTCCCCCTTGGGAAAGTCAGTAGTGGATTACATTGTAATTAACCATGATGCCATTAAATTTTGTCATAAAACGGAAGTTATCACTATGACTGACTGTTTACATAAATATGACTTGTATCATTTACTTTCATATACATGTCGGAAGCCTGACCATTCTATTGTTGTAGCTGATATGATCCTCAGCTATACCCCTACTTGCTCTGAATCAAATGACACATGTGACCATCCTACTATATACCCTAGGTATAAGAGATCAGATTTTCCTAATGATTTTATGTCTAATGAGATATGGAGAGAAAGTATATTAATGTTAATTGACAGATTTCAGTTACAAATTAATAATCAGAGAGAGATAGATGAAAACTATTCTGAGTTGGTGAGGATACTGACAAAGGAGATGGACACTTACTTATCATTACCTACTGTTAGTCACAAGACTAGAAAGAAATTTAAGTACCATAAGCCCTATTGGTGTGAAGAACTGACACAGCTATGGAATAGATATCGTGTCAGTGAAATAGAGTTTTTACATAGTAAGAATGTGTCTAAGCGTGTAAGAGATAATAAGTACTTTGAGTTTGTAAGATGCCAAAAAGAGTTTGATAGAGTATTAAGGAGGAAGGAAAGAGTATATAACAGAGGCAAGATTGTTGAGATTGATGAGATTAATGTTACTAACCCCCGTGAATTCTGGAAAGTTCTAAAGTCACTTGGACCTAGGAAAAATATGTCTATTCCTATGAAGGTATATTCTAATACTAACAGTGATATTTGTACAGATAGGAATATTGTACTTGATAAATGGAAAACAGAATTTTCACAACTTTATAATAAGTCTGACGACTCAGAATGTGACGACACTGCTTACAGTTAGTTGATAGCCAACAAATTGTATTTAGAGACTGTGATGAATAGTCCTGACTATATACAAAATGAAGTTATAAATAGAGATATTACTTTCCAGGATATTGACAAAGTCATAACTCGTCTTAAAAATAACAAATCTGTTGGTGTGGACAGAATACCCAATGAGATATTAAAGCATAATGATGTGAAAAATGTACTCGTCATATTCTTGAATAAGTGTTTTACTTTGGGCCTGATTCCAAGTATATGGCTGAAAGCCGTTATTGTCCCAGTTCCAAAGGGTTCCGGTAAAGACCCACTTGTACCACTTAATTATAGAGGAATAAGCCTTTTATCATGTATATACAAGGTGTATTCTAGTATTATTAATGTGAGAATTGTTGATTACTTAGAACAGAAAAATTGGTTTGTTGATGAACAAAATGGGTTTAGGAGGGGCAGATCATGTCAAGACCATATATATAGTTTAACCTCCATTATACGTAATAGACTTAGTTCAAATCTGCCCACTTATGCAGCATTTGTGGATATGAAGAAAGCATTTGACTGGGTTGACCGTGATCTGCTGTTCCTTAAGTTATTACAAAATTGTATTGATGGTAAAATTTACAATGCCATTAAGATGATGTATACTGACACAACTGCTAGTGTAAGAATTAATGGTTTTGAGACTGACCCTTTTTTATGTAAATCAGGTGTCAGACAAGGTGATGTCTTGTCTACAACTTTGTTTAGTTTGTTTATCAATGATCTTGCATCTGATATAAAAAACCTTGATAAGGGTATTAAAATAAATGATTTTCTTGTCTCAATACTGTTATATGCTGACGATATTGTTTTACTCGCTGATTGTGAAGATGATTTACAGTATATGCTTGACAATTTGTATGCTTGGTGTAGTACATGGAAAATGGCTGTTAACAAGACGAAGACAAATATCGTACACTTTCGAAATAAGCGTATACCTGTAACTAACCAACAATTTAAACTGGGAGACAGTGTACTTGATACTGTTGAACAATATAAATATTTAGGAATTGTACTTAATGAACATCTTGAATTTGACATAACAGCAAAGATTCTAGCTGAGTCAGCTGGGAGAGCCCTGGGTGCAGTTATAGCGAAAAGTAAACATTTATCTGATATAGGTTTTATTACATACGAAAAAATGTTTAATTCTGGTGTCCTGCCCATACTAGACTACAGTTCTGAAATTTGGGGGTACAAGAATTTCCGTATACCTGATTCTATACAAGAGAGAGCTATTCGTTTTTATCTAGGAGTTCATAGATTTATTCCTATACCTGCACTTAGGGCTGAGGTTGGATGGTGTCATATGCAGAGTTTGAGATGGATTAATATGTTAAGATATTGGAATAGGCTTGTTAATATGTCTAACTCTGGATTAACTAAGAAAATATTTGAGTGGGACTACTCTCAGGCAAGTTTGTATAATAACTGGTCATCTGAGCTCCTGGCTATTTTCCATTCAGTTGATATGAGTGATATATACGATCACAGGAGTACATGTGATTTAAATTTAGCCAAAAGTAAAATTTTTCTTATTGATGCTAATCGTTGTTATAATGAATGTATCAATAAACCTAAACTGAGAACATATGTAAATTTTAAGAGAAATACTGAGGTGGAAAAATATATAATTAGCTATCTTCCAAAATGTGAACGCTCAGTTTTAGCTAAACTCAGATGTGGTATTCTTCCCTTGAAAGTAGAGACTGGCCGTTATAACAATATTAGACTAGAAGATAGAATTTGTGAACTATGTACTAGCAATGAAATTGAAGATGAATTCCACTTTATCTGTAGATGTCCATTATATAGTGATGCAAGGCTAAATTTGTACACTAAAGTTTGTGATAAATATCCTGGTTTTAATGATTTACAAGATAAAGAAAAGTTTATGTACTTAATGGAGTCCTGTCAAATACTGGTATCAAAATTTGCATATAATGCCTTCATGCACAGAAGACAAAAAATATACAATTAATGTTGCCTGCTCTTGTAGTACCCTGAATTATATTATTAAGTGTGTATAGTGACAAATAAGCCTCTATGGCTGGGAAGTATGTTTAAACTGTAAATGTCTTGTTGAATATGTCTACTTCTTGTCACTTTAATAAAGATGTTTTGAATCTTGAATCTTGAATCTACTAGCACTAGACACTGGACATACTAACACTAGACACTGGACATACTAGCACTAGACACTGGACATATTAGCACTAGACACTGGACATACTAGCACTAGACACTGGACATCCTAGCACTAGACACTGGACATACTAGCACTAGACACTGGACATACTAGCACTAGACACTGGACATACTAGAACTAGACCATGATTATACTATCACTTGACATTGGACATACTAGCACTAGACACTGGACGTACTATCACTAGACACTGGACGTACTAGCACTAGACACTGGACATACTAGCACAAGACACTGGACATACTAGCACTAGACACTGGACACACTAGCACTAGACACTAGACTTATCAGGACTAGACACTGTACATACAAGGACTAGACACTGGACATACTAGTACTAGACACTGGACATACTTGCACGGAAAACACTTTGGTTATCAACAGGTCACAATAGGAAAATATATCTTAAGCACAAGCCTGGAATAGTATATGAAAGTGTATTTCAATGTTTTAGAAGGATAAACAGAAATGTGGTTTTGTCATATTTTGAAATGTATGAATTCTAAAGACCACGTTTTGAAGTTTGTATGATCGATCTAGAAAGACAAGCAAAGGCTTTATCATGTATGTATAGAAACAAAACCTCAACATGCTATATTACAGTCGCTTAGCTCAAGGTCAAACATGCACCACTACTTCGCCAACACCAATATGTGTCCGACTCATTCGTGAGCAGGTGTTAATATTGTAAACATCAATGTGTGCTTCGTGATGTAAAGACAAAGATATTATTTTAAACAATGGAAGGGTTTATCTCACTATTATCTCAATATTATCTCAATATTATCTCAATATTATCTCAATATTATCTCAATATTATCTCAATATTATCTCAATATTATCTCAATATTATCTCAATATTATCTCAATATTATCTCAATATTATCTCAATATTATCTCAATATTATCTCAATATTATCTCAATATTATAAAAAAATACTAACATTAACGTTATTAGGTTATGATATTTATGATGATATCATGATAGTGGTGAGATAATACTAGAGATATTATGTGATAAAGATGAAAGGATATTGAGATAATATTGGAATAATGGAGAAATAACATTGATGATATTGTGTGATAATATTGAGATAATACGAGATAATACTGGAGATATTGTGACAATATTAAGATAATGTGAGATAACACGAACGATATTGTTTTAAAATATTAAGAAAATATTGAGATAATTATGAGATAAGTATGAGATCATATTGAGATAACAAAGATGATATTCTGAGATAATGATGAGATAGCATTGCAAGTAGCAGTGGTCTCTTAAGTTGTGAATATATTGTGATTTTAACAGGACGATTCTGAGATTTAACCACAGTCAACGTCAATACAAAATGTTGTATTATTGGCAGTTTCACATCAGCTGCACTGACAAAACGCTTTCCCATGATACTTTTGTGTTGCTTTCATGTTAAATACGACATTAATCCTCGTCTTGTCAAATAATCAAAGCTGCATTCATCACAGATCTACATATTGGTTTCCTAAACAGTCAATAGCTCCATCTGTTCTACTCATGGTTAAAGTGTGTATAACCTACATAACGTATTCTTATCACACGACAATGTCCCCGATGTCCGAGGCACCTGCTGATTGGCTGATGTGTGAGAGTTTAACAAGATGGCTGCAATCAATGCCGTGGTGATTGAGGTGACTGGAGATCATTTGTCACCTAAACAACTTCCATATTACACCTCTCTGACACATGATAGAACGACACTCAGCCTGCCTTTAACCTGTTGCTGCTGATTATACAAATTGGCTGTTTCATTAAGCATTCATTTTACCCCTATATCATTTATCTATCATTTTCAATTACTTATGACCAAAAGGGGGCGTGATTCTGCTGATATGAACGTGTAGTGAGTGATTTATCGCCATTGATCTGGATTGAAGCTTAAAACTCTTGCTCTACAAGATTGAACTTTTATCATAACTTTGTTCTTATTTATTTTTTTATTTTTTTATTTTATTTTTGTTTTGTCTTCGTCTCAATCTCATAAATCAAAATGACCTTGTAATTTTAAATTTATTGGTACTCATGTACATGATCATGCTCTAACATGGTCACAGATATCATCTAGTTTAACAAGAAAAACAATCAAGCATGACTTTCAGATTGACTGTTATCACAAGGAAAAGGATTGGTGTAAAATTGTAAACGGTTATGCATTTATAATGTTAAACTTTGCTTAATTGAGGTCCCCTCTTTTTCATAAAAAAAATCTGTAAAAAATTAATATTATATCATGGAAATCAAATGTGTGTCTTGTACACACAGCATTCCTGGTGATACGTTTTGCTGATGACAATGGTATTTGTATAACACATGTAATTCCTTGTGACATATTTTCTTATTTTTGTCTGTGTCAGCTTGCAGTGAGAATGAGAGAATATTTTGTCAATCTGTCCATTTTTTTTCTGTAACTGGTCTTCGGAGTTCTTACTGCATAGTAGGTAACATGCATTTTCAGAGGGCTAATCATATATTATATTTTTCATTTGGCTCAAAATTGTCCATTTTCTATTTATATTTGAATGAAAAATCTAATATCTATCACTGATTCTCAAGGAGACTGCTATTGAATAACATGACAAATATCAGGCAACGAGAATCGAGATAACAATAACAGTTTGGACATAATTCAACATGTACTGTGCATTTTAATTGGCCGAAATTATAATCTACCCAAGGTAAAAGATATGAATGATTACTCCTAGACTAGGACAGATTTATTCAGGTGGATCAACAGCATTTTCAACTCTATCCTTATATTTGCCTGAGTGGTTAATCCATCTCAATAAAAGCAACCAAAATTAAATGTGTTCTTTTAGCATTGCTTTTGTGAATTGCTCTTATAAATGTCTTTTACTAATATAATTAATCGAGAATAACGTCATACCTATTCTTGTTACTGCAATAGAATTAAGCCTACCACTTTAATTATTAATATAAAATAAATTATATCTGACATTTTTATTGTATTGTATACACATTACTCCTTTAAGTTACGTTTACTTAAGATGTAAATATCATACCGGAATAATTAGTATCATCATTAACTGTTTTCAACTGTTTCAATTGTGGTTGTGTTTGTTATTAAAATGTTGTTTTTTCACTATTTTCCATCGAAATAGATAATATCCAAGACCTGAACCCACAACGACGGATGTGCACAAGAACACGTTAAATGTCATAAATACAAGCATCAATAAATAACTGACTGTCAACTGTATCATATGTAGCAGTGTTTGTATGGAGTGTGCACAGCTGCATATCGTGGTTCCTCCACTGCACAAATGGCTGAAAGGAAACATCCATTGCAATAAATAGGCTCTCATAATCCCTTATATAGAGTACAGGATATTAACACATAGCATAAACAGATTACTGATTTAATCTATGTTCACACCCTCTTCTTGAACCAAACACTATGTAAAATTATAAATATTCAGAATTATAAATGTTGTTCAAATATGCAAATTAAGATTTTCATTAAAATCAACAAATATTTTGTAAAATATCAATTTTCCTGATGTTTTCTTATGGAGTAGTAACTTTACCATTTTGAATCCTCGGGTCCATTAGGCAATTGGAATATATTTTCCCTGAGAAGTTTAAATCCTTCAAACAAAAAAGAAACGAAAGCAACACCGACACATGACCATATCATAGCTGAAATCAAAATAAGCAAACCATATTAGATAATGTTTTAATTATAAAGAAATAATAAAATTAAATATTATGTTATCTTGTACAGAATAGCAAATCATCCAAAAAGGTACCAGTAAAATCGAAACCTCCAACATAATAACTCACCATGCAATGATGATGGTGTCCATTCAAGGAACAGAATTGTTGATTTCATATCCGTGTGAAAATATCCCTACAACCAAAATGTTGAAAAATGAAGAAATTTTGATAAATTTCAACCTATTCTCATCTTGGAATAAGTGATTTCACAGTTTATAACACGTTACATATCAATTGATATGCTCTCCCCTGAATGTGTTTCTTTGTTCGTTTGTTCGGGGTTTTACATCACTTTCAATATTATTTCAGTCATTTCGTGATGAGACCTACTTGTAGCAGATATAGTGCTGCCTCACTGAATTGCCATGTCATAGGTCCTTGACATGACAACCCACCCGGTCACAGATTTACAAGGACAACGGGTTAACCCTTTGGCACAGGCCTCAGCTCATGTGTGAAATTGTATCATGATTTCAATCTCGGCATGGTCGGGGATCAAACCCACGACCTTTGGATCACCACAGAAGAACTGGTGCTAATAAGCTGGCGCTATAACCAACTACGCCACGGCCGTTGCCCCACATGAAATAGGCATAGTAGGCAGTTAGGTATAGGCCAGCAAAACAATAACAATATAATCAACACAACTGTTCCATAAAATATGTTAAACCTTTTCTTTGTTTTCTGCACGTTCGGCATTTCGTGCAAATGATCTGCAACTAACACAGTGAGGAAATCCTACGAAAATTGTAATGTATTCTTAACACCCAACTGTTCATGTGTTGCTGCAATTGTCTCTCAACTGTGAACCTGTTTGCTGATTTGTAGCAAATGTTAAAATTATCAAAAAAGAGAAAACATTCCTTCCCAAGTCTAATACAGTTAACTATTGATTTGACAATAAACATTGTAACAGATAAAATGCTTCCCATGGGTACATCTGTCTCCTGATTAAAAGCATCAGATAGTGTTGTGCCAACACAAACATGCACTTTTAATTGAAGATCAAGAAGGTGTTTCATTGACAATGGATTTGACCTTTTTCTTTTCTTTGGGATGTTATTTTTTGTAGAGGAATTGTGTGATGCCCAAATTATTGGCTCTTTCAGTAACATTCGTTTTAGACTAACCTTTTTCATTAAGGTGTTTAATCTTAAGATCTCCCTTCGTGTTTATTTTACATATCATAAACCAGCATCTCTGACCGTGAGCTAATTGTTAAAACAATCTTTCCAACTCCTCTTTTAGCTCTTTTAATATGATATTGATTTGAATTAAACTGGGCTTGTGGGCTGTTCAGAAGAGATCATCTTTAAATAGTTCAGAAGAGATTTTCTCATAGCAGACAATTGACAATATCCCCGTATCGACTTTATGGAATTATCATTTCGAGGGTCCTTCATCTGAAGAAGGAAAATGGCCATTTAGAACAATGGACCAATGAGCTTCCTCTACTCAAATCTAAAATTAAACTTGAAGAGCACATGGTGAGATCAACAAATGTCATGTAGCAGGATGAAGATAGGTTGGTGTGTCATCGTTAAAAAGGCACAGGTTATTTTTTTCAAAAGAAACCCTCAATTAAGTGTCCCTTTGCATTTCTGTTGCCCCTACCCCATAGATAATTGCGATGCCATGTTATGTCTGTTCGGGCTGCCACTGATTTTGTCTCATTTGGTTTACTAGCACTAGCATATGACATCACTAGAAATGGGAGACATTGAACTTGAAATGGGTATTACAAAACTTCCTATTGCAGTGGGTACATGGTGTCACTTTCACCAGGCATAAATGGCGCTAAAGATAGAACACATTCTCCAATTTATATACATATTCAAGAACTAATTTTAGCACCTTGCTTTTATTGAAGAAGAAAAATAAAAGATATGAAAATTTGCAGAAAGAAATCAGTATGTATGAAATATGTATGAAATTTTAAAAGATTGTATTGGATCAATTTAAAGTCCGTCAATTTTCATGTTTAGTACACATACCACATTCAAGCTATTTTTTACCAAATTTAACTTGTTAATAAATATCGAAATTGACAGACTTTCTTTTCATTTTATTTTCAGCATTTAAGTTTTTACTTTATGGCATAATATGTACTTAATTTAACCAACAATTTATGTACAGGTGCGCATTCAGTTACGTGTCATTTGTGGATGTGTCCCACACAGTAAAAACGTTATATGCCTATGTCTGTCATTTCTACTTTTGGTACATTTTTTGCCTCTGTAAAAGAAACATTCTCAGTAGGCCTTATTCTTTGAATTGCCTATCCTCTGTGTTCTGTGTACCTTAGATTTACCTTTCTCTTTTGAAGTTTGGTCCATTCCTGGAATACGTAGGATGATCAATCAGGCAATTTATTCATCTGATATCCTGTAATTGTCATTCCTCACTACTGTGTTGACCTGTGCATTCTGGCCTTTGTATTGATCAGAACTGTGGTCGTATATGTCTACATATTTGTCTACACGTGTCTACTCATATATGTATCCTGCCTTGATAAATGCAGGTAACTGCACTGCTTAAAATGTCACGATGAATCTGTAGAGGGATTCTTTACACCACATTGTTTGATGTAACAAACATCCTGGGCAGCGAATTCCCGTACCATTTCCTCGTCATAGATGTCAGTTAGGTCTGAACATCTAATGACTCTTTTTCCATATTCATCGGAGATCCCGGAGTCATGAACCTAACCTAACTGTAAATATAAACTGAGTGACCTTTCCTGTAAATTGTCCCAGTGACTTTTCCCGTTGATGTTTTTTTTCAGATAGAAACGTTTCATTAGGAGTTTTAATGCCCTGCTCTTTTCAAAAAGTGACAGGGAATCTTTCTTGCATTATTGAATACATAAAAAAGCATAAAAAAGGCTTTTGATAACCAATAAGGGAGCATTGGCAGGGAGAAAGAAGAAACTCAGAAACAGATGACCCCCTTCCTTGACCATACTACTTGACTGGAATCAAACTCCAGACAATTAGAATGAGAGACAAACGTCTCATCCATTAAGCCAAATCCTACTCCCTTGTGCTGACTGACACAGGGAGAAACATTGTTTGTCAAGGACATGCCTGAACAGCATAAGATGGCATGGAGTGAGATATTTATAGATTAGTTACTTGCAGCTTAGTCATTTCTAAATTAGAGTAAATCTCATGTTAGAGAAATCCTTACCTTCATCATCATGTCCTCTGTGTTGTCTAGTTTATCCTTATTCTTCTCTCCTTTCTTTGTTTTGATATCACTACGATCCATATCACCATGATCCATATCACCATGATCCATATCACCATGATCCATATCACCATGATCCATATCACCATGATCCATATCACCATGATCCATATCACCATGATCCATATCACCATGATCCATATCACCATGATCCATATCACCATGATCCATATCACCATGATCCATATCATGACCCATGCCACCATGATCCATATCACCATGATCCATATCACCATGATCCATATCATGACCCATGCCACCATGATCCATATCACCATGATCCATATCACCATGATCCATATCACCATGATCCATATCACCA
This sequence comes from Amphiduros pacificus, assembly GCA_949316495.1. Classification (NCBI taxonomy): domain Eukaryota; kingdom Metazoa; phylum Annelida; class Polychaeta; order Phyllodocida; family Hesionidae; genus Amphiduros; species Amphiduros pacificus. Next base: position 5,923,627 of record OX439004.1, read on the forward strand.
TGATCTATACCATCATGATCCATATCACCATGATCCATATCACCATGATCCATATCATGACCCATGCCGCTATGATCTATTTCACCACGATTCATGTCATCAGCATTATCAATGCTACTGTGGTTCATTATATTTGAATTTAAATTATTATTATCTGCCTGATCATCAATATCTGATTCAGAGTTTCTGTGTTTGAGAGTTCTATGCTCTCCATTTCTGCTATTACTGACATCATCATCTTCATCTTCGTCTAAAGCTTCCAGTATATCTAGAATATCCAATACATCAGTCTCTGATATGTCTGCATCTTTATTCCATGAAGAATCTAAAGCTTTTTGGATTGTTCTCCTTATTCTTTGTTTTTTCTCCTCACGTTTGGGATTACTACCAGGGATCTCACCGTGAACATCCCGTTTTTTTCTTTGAAAACTGAGGCGTTTCTTTTCTCCAGGTTTGTCTTTATCGATTCCACTTTCTTTATTTGTAACATTTCCATGACGTTGTTGGTGATGTTGGTGATCTATTTTGTTTGGTTTGTCGCTCTTCTCAGAAGAAATCTGTCAACAAAAAACTAATGTTATCTAATTCTGAAGTAAACAATGCAGTTCATTTTTATTTTTTATTTTTTGATTTGCTATTTGACGCAAAAAATATTCACATTTTATGCATTAGAATACTTATTCCAATTCTATTCTGACTATTCGGTTTGTTGTAATAGATTAATATATAGGCAACTATTGCTGTATATCTAACAGCATTGAAATGTTATCACTAACAGTGTAATAACTGTTTTATGACAGCCATAAATACTGTGATTTTAGGTGTAGTAGAGTATGCTGATAAAATATATATATATATATATATATATATATATATATATATATATATATATATATATATATATATATATATATATATATATATATATATATATGAACTCCTTGCTGAGACTGAATGCACGCCCACTATGTTATGTTAAACCTATATTCATGATTCAGCCTTCGGTCTAATAGTTAATCTACATTAATAGTAAGATCTTGCCAATTTTTACAGTGTGATAGTAATTTAGTAATTCAAAATGGACAGAGAAAACCAGGATTTCTTCCCAGCTGGAGCTTTTTTCACATTAGTGTACATTCTGAAATTACCTGCAAAAAGAAATATCAAGGATATATATTAATTTATAAATCATACGCCATTGCTGTAACCGTCAACTCTGTGACCTCCTCAGATTTGTCCCAGCGCCTTAAAAACCACAAGTCGATATATCTTGGTCAAAACCTGCAACACCTCACTACCTGCCAGTATACACTTTATCAAACGCCCATACGCTTCTCTCATCTAACCCTTATATTATCGAGGACTACAGCCTGCATCTGACATCATGCTTCAAAGTTGGTTTGTTATAATCTGACGTAGTTGTCTCCTCTCAGAAGCATCCTTGATAGCAGTGGAGGGGAATAGTAGAAACATATGATAATAGTAGAAACATATTATAATAGTGTCTTAAGTGGCCTATCATTGTCGACTTCCACACCGTTTAGGACCAGTTTATATATGAATGTATCACAAATATAAACAAATAGCATTATGATTGGAGAAGAATTTGTATATTAAGCACTTTTGGAGGAACACATTGCAAAACTTTTGGCAGCCTGACCATAATGCTGTGAGCATTTGAGGTTGATTGTCTTGCCAGGCTTTTATTAAATTATCTCTTATATCCAAACCAAAATGTTGAACAGGCTATGTGTACAGACTCAATGACATTATGTTCACCGACATAAATATGCCGTCCCAATACCTTCCCAAGCCGTCCCAATACCTTAGCGACGACTCTGAAAATGAACAACTATGACTTGATTATGAAAACATGTTGAAAAGTCGACATTATTGGCAGAATTGCCTGTAACACCAGGAGGTACATCATCAGTAAACATATCATCACAAGCTACATAACCTGGAAAAGCAACATGATTTTCATGCTGCCACATTGCCTATGATGAAATCTGTATGCCTTTTGGACAATATGAACAACAATCCTGTTTGCAGTTGATACGAATGATATACCCCATCAATCTGCGTATTCAATCTTAAAATATGTCAGGTTCTTTCCTTTGTAATAGCCCAGCAAGGGTATTAGGGGGCAGTTATATTGAATCATTTCAGAATATTTCAAAATTCTGATTTTATTTAATTTTCCACAGGTGATCTTCGAAGAACAGTTGTAGCAGAAGGTCTGTATGTCCTGTGAAATGTTTATGAAATATATATATGAATGAATACATAAAAAGATGATAAAATATTTCAAATTGAACTTTTGGAATTGAACTAGATGCGCCATGCAACATGAGACGATAAGAGCGTGATTTCTGCATTAATCTGAGGCAAATATTTCTGACTTCAAATTGGATACTTTTATATCAAATTGCTTTTTGAAATATTTAACAAATAATGTAGGCACACGAAATGAAATTGAGGTGATTCACGAAAAGTTATTTATGTGATTAGTAAAAGGTCAACATTGATATCAGATTTATCTTAAATGATGTACAAACTCAGATTTGAAGACAATTGCTATTCCATATTGTCTTGAGTAACAAAAAATGTTAAAAGTTGTCAAAAGTTGTTAGAACTTAAGGTTGCTATTATAGCGTAACTATGGTAGGCGTATTGTTAAAAACATGAAAATATTAATTCGACAACTCATTGTGTAATCCTTTTTTCAATTTGTAATTTTGTAATAACAAAATCATTTCAAAAGGCATATTCAATAATTTATTGATATAAACCATTTTACCAGCCTCAAGAGGTGTCTATGACCTTATGATATACAAAATTGAATTTATTCTCATATTTGGTAAAACTTTTGTGTCACTGTCCCTTTTATAGAAAATATAAGAAGAACATATTTGTTACAAGAAGTGCCATCTAGTGGAGCAGAACCACGGCCGCTAGATGGCGTGATTGCATTGAAACGACCACCAGCAAGGCAGCATGAGACCTGAGTCTACTATTTGATATGTGGGACCAGGGCATACGAAAGTAGTGCTTGATAATTTCCTACTCCCCCTTATTATACATGATAATAACGAGATGCAGATCACATTAGACATAAAATGAATCGTGATATTTAATAGCACAATAATGGCTTGTTTTGTCAAAGTTATTAGAAAAATAATGAGAATAATTGAAGGGACTATATATTGATCTTTGCTATCAGGGGTTCATTTCTATATTGCCATGTTCTGTTCTTTGTTTTCAAGATAGGTGGCGCTTTAACAGATCCTAGCAAAAAATTTCAATGGTCAACCTAACTTCATACTCTGCTTTTAGGAAGATAAATATTTTTGCCATCTTATAAGTATTTTTCAAAATACCCTAGGTCGATACGAATATTTTCTATGAATTTTTGAAGGTGAGGCATTTACTATGGTTTTCAATGGGACATTGTAATAGTGGTCCGAGGCCTAATAGGCAAACAGCATGGAGTTTAACTTTCAACTGTGAATCTTTTGAGCAGTGATTTGTCAATTAATTTAGTAAATTTATGTAAATAGGAAATAGATCCAGTGTAGTTTAATCCATATCAGGTCCCTTTTTGCCTGATATAATGTATGACAATGCCAACAACCCCTATAAACCTCTATATTGAAGTGCATGCTCTATTGGCACCTGGACCACATGCTGCACAAGTCAATAGGTGTATTTTATATAATAAATATACACAGCAGAGAGAGTTTACAATGTGAAGATGTATAAGAAAAAACTGTATAAAATGTCCATTGTGAACTTCATGCTCATCAATTAGGCAAAATGCATGCTCTCAGACTCTCTGTTTTCTGTGTAACATCCTAATATATTGCTCTTAGAGGGATCTCTATTTTTAATATTTCATAAATTATGCATGAAATCAGAAGGTAACATTCAAATTTAAATAATTTGCATAATAAAGTATCATTTTGTACTCTTTATCCTATAATATCGACTCAAAACAACATTTTACAGCACAAAAAAGCATTTTTTCATGATTTCTTAAAAAGTTTTTGATTTTTTTTGGCATTAAAAAATTCTTTTGCGTAGTTATTTAAAATTTACACATGTGCATCCCTACTTTACAATTTGATTCTGAAAGTTTGAAGTCAATATAAAATGAAATACTAGTTTTAATCATCCCTTATTGTGTGGCACCAAAATGCCCTGAATGGTACTCTAATCTGGTAAGACCAGGGGAGCCAATAGGTGGCACTATGGTATATAGGTAAGCATGCATGCTTGTTTTAACACCTGCACTTAATTAGGGTAATATCATAGATGACTATAATTGGCATAAAGTTGCATTTAGGTCTATATTTGATCTCTATTAGACCTGAGTCTACTATTTGATATGTGGGACCAGGGCATACGAAAGTAGTGCTTGATAATTTCCTACTCCCCCTTATTATACATGATAATAACGAGATGCAGATCACATTAGACATAAAATGAATCATGATATTTAATAGCACAATAATGGCTTGTTTTGTCAAAGTTATTAGAAAAATAATGAGAATAATTGAAGGGACTATATATTGATCTTTGCTATCAGGGGCTCATTTCTATATTGCCATGTTCTGTTCTTTGTTTTCAAGATAGGTGGCGCTTTAACAGATCCTAGCAAAAAATTTCAATGGTCAACCTAACTTCATACTCTGCTTTTAGGAAGATAAATATTTTTGCCATCTTATAAGTATTTTTCAAAATACCCTAGGTCGATACGAATATTTTCTATGAATTTTTGAAGGTGAGGCATTTACTATGGTTTTCAATGGGACATTGTAATAGTGGTCCGAGGCCTGAGCAGCCAAAGACAAGATTACATCCTTACAGAATAATTTGAATAAGGAGGCGAATGCATGCCATCTGACAAAGATGAGAACAGTGTGGTGCCATCCGGTGTGAAGACATAAACACACTAAAGGTCACCAGGGTATCCTTCATAGAATAACCCAATGTGAACAGCTGCAAAGTTTTCATTCACTGTGCTGACAAAAATAAATAACTATTAATCAAAAGTACTTCTGTTTCCAAAATGGTAACTGTGAGTATAATGCAGTTATCATGATTTCAATCTCGGCATGACCGGTGATCAAACCCATGACCTTTATGTACCATTATGATTAGAACAGCTTATTGGGGGTTATTTTCTGAAAATACCCTATTGCATAGCTTATATATGTATGAAACTCTAAAAGATTGCATTGGATCAATTTAAAGTCCGTCAATTTTCATCTTTTGTACACCTACCACATTCAAGCTATTTCTCTCAAAATTCACGGACTTTATTTTCATTTTATTTTCATCATTAAAGTTTTTTTATTAAGCGGTATAATATGTACTTTCATAATTTAATCAATAATAAGTTGTTATTACAGATATTATTACAAAATAGCTCAGCATATCAAAATTTCCTCTAATAACCTTTGCAGATTGGTCCAAAATTAAAAATTGCTTTAATATTGTTAATTCTTAACGGATTTTGATGAATAAAGACTCTATGAGCTAGTTTTTGAAGAACGCATATGATTGAATATTCAAAGGTCACTTCAAGTTCACCAGCTATATTTTATACAAATAGCTTACAAAGGTCCACATTCAGTCATGTATCATTTGTGGATTTGTCCCACAGAGTAAAAACGTTATATGCCTATGTCTGTCATTTCTACTGATGGAGGAACTGGTGGTAGTAAGCTCGCACTCTAACCAACTGTGCCAGGGCCTGTGGACTTCATAGTGGAATGTATTCCCAGTAAATAAACAAGACTCTTGTATAAATCATCCCTTAGATTAGGGCTGAAAAGCGAAATAACTCTGTGTATCTCAAATGCAGTGCTTCTATATGACAGTCATATTTCAATTGTTTAAGTATAAAACAAGAGTGATTTTGTGGGTTAACTAGTCTAAGATTCATTGTCATCATAGTTTTATTGTTTGTTTTTATCATTTTTAAAGAGTCAAAACCAAGAATTGGTAACCACCTACAAAACCATGATATGAAAAGGGCAGAATTAAGAAATTCAATGTACATGGTTGTAACTCTTAGATGGTAAAGCCTATAACTTTAAATTTCAATAACAAAACAAACTTTATAATGACAATGATAAATCAAATATCCCTGGCCTATAATCCTGTAATTGTGCATTATGAAGTGACGGAGCTTACACTCAATGTCATTGATCATCCAAGAGGGTGAACAAATAATGTATTTGTTAAATAAATTTGGGAAATAAGATCAACAAAATTGGCATTGTTAAAATGAATTAATGGTCCATCCCCAGCTTATTTCATCAACCAATTCTGTTGTACTCACTTCTAATCATCAAAATAATGTCAATCTGGTCATGTTATTACATGTGACTACATTTATATATCAGTGTATATTTGTTGCAACACAAGTAGGTAGTAGGGGTTGTGGTCCCAGGAACTCACTCACACAGGCAGTTCCTGCCACCACTTTCACTTGAGTTATGTCCTGGCTATTCAGGATCCATGTGTACATGCAGTGTCCCCATTAAGGGTTTACAAAAAGTATGCAATCTTTACCCCATACCTGATATCCCATAAGCCATGGGGGCCCATTTCAATATTTATATATTACCGAATCATTGTGTTTTATTTACATTATATGTAAATACTGGACACTATGTACAAGGTAAATACAAAAGGTTAAATGTAAATATAAAGTGCATGAAATGAAATGAAGATTCGAGAGTAGAAGGCTTATGATGTAAAGGCTTCGGATTTGTGAAATCTGTAAATAATCTGTAATGCAGCCATCTTAACACTGAATGTTTACCGCCTTTGAATAGTTCTACGTACTGATACTCTAAAGATTTTCCACATTTCAATAAGATTAAAATCCATTCCGACATATCAGACGTGCATGCTTTACACGAGAGAAAATATTAATAACATCATCAATATTTACTCACCTGTGTAGTTAATATAATATTCACCAGCAATATTACAAACTTTAGGTTGTGTACTTTCATTGTCAAAAAGGCCACCGGATCTAAGATAACTTGAAAGACTTTAATATTATGATATATCTGTAGTTTGTTTGCTTAATGTATTGAAGCCTGTGAGATTCGAAACAGATAAGAAAGATAACTTTAATGATATGGACTAGTATATTTGAGCAAGACTATTAAAATCAAGATAAAGAAACATTTACTCTAATAGGTAAAGACTGTACAAGCATTAGGTCAAGGTTATTACACCATGAAGATAATTCTACAGGCATTAAATTTCAAAATTATGTTTAAATATGTTTTTATGTTTAAATGTGTTTAAAAGATTTGTGTGTGAAAGAAAAGGTTATGAAGTCCCGTTTGATTTTAAAATTGTACATTACTATCACAGAAGTATCAAACGATATTTTTTTACCATTCTCAATTGTTTTTCTCAGTCGCTTGGGCCACCAATTGATTTTTCTAGGATCCAAACAGTTTTTCAAGCAGTCATTTATTTCAGAAATAAACTTCATCTGCCTATGAAGTCCTGGGTGCCAGGAAGTTTTGTCCTATTTGCCGTGAGTGTGGTCACATTAGATATGGGCACTGCACGGCCACTGACCATATATCACTTGGACACCACACATTTTTCCAGACATCAGGCAGTCTAAATGTGCCAAAGGTTGACAACCGGTTTTGTAAAAAAATCCATCGCCTTAGCACCTTTTGGGAAATTGGAACAAATGCTCGAAATTGGAATAAATGTGACTGGGGTATAAGACCTGATAGATATATGCATGATAAGAGCCACACAAAAGTGTGTTGTAGACCATTTGTTGCAGAAAAGGAATGGGACAGCAGACATCTTAATTATCTGTAGGTCAGTAGGCCAGTGCTTCTTCAAGGTTGAAACGCCACTTTTTTCCAAATAGATGTGACCCTTTCTGCAGATGTGCAAGTCTCAAATTTAATATTTTTATTTTTTAAGATTGGCATTCTCAATAATGTTTGTCTCCATCAAGTGGTCTCGCCAATATATTTTTCTTAACCTTCCTCCACCCCCCCCCCCCCCCGCCGAATGAGTAATGGTCCACCCCAAACACATGGTTATCTTCTTGAAGGGGGGAAACATCCATCCAGGGTGAATTGGCTGTCAAAGGGCTTTTACTGTCAAACACACCATGTTGACTGTATCAATTGCAATTGTTTGTTTGTTCGGGGTATTACTTCACTTTCAACATCATTTCAGTCATTTTGTGATGAGACTTACACCAGATATAGTGCTGCCTCAATGATTCGTGCCGGGATTGAACTCATGATACAATTTCCCATATCAGCTGAGCCCGTGTCAAGGACCTGCGACGTGACAATTCAGTGACGCAACACTATATCTGCTACAAGTAGGTCTCATCACGAAGTGACTGAAATAATGTTGAAAGTGATGTAAAACCCCAAATAAACAAACAATAAACAAACAGAGGGGTGAAAAAGATATCAAAAGATATCTCACAGGTGCAGATCGCTCTCTTGAGGCACCAAGTATGAGATAAAACCATGAAATATAATCAGCAAAAAGGACATGATAAAAGAAGTGAAAATAAAAACATTTGATATCGTAATGGTGGCATGGACTATTTATTGTAATGCAAACACGTACCATATTGGAAATTAATGAAAGCCCAAACGTGATAATTTGATTATTTCTCATTTAACACATCCTTCTGATTATATAATAATATACAAATAAAACACACTTCAATATATCAACTTTTCTTTGAAAGTCTAGATAAAAGTCTAGATCACAACACAACATCACAACACAGGTCACGAATACTTTAAATTATCAGGATGATAACATTTATAGTAGTGTTCTGTGAGATAGGACATTTACACAAAGTATCGTTCCAGTTCTAGAAAGTAATTAATAAAAGCACCTTTTAGATTTGTGTGTACAACGGTTTACCATCGTTTTAAATCTGCTTTCCATCATTGACAATGTTCATTTTGATCATCAATATCCGGGTAGTCTGCCCTGAAGATGAAATATCCCAATGCCATTCCTAGAGACACCGAGGTGCAGAGTCCGATGTTGAAGGTCATGAAGACAAGCATAAGAAGGTAGCTGTAGATCATTTGTACCATGTGTAATAAGGACTGGCAGATGTGTGCACAACTTATCCTTTTATTCCTGAAAATTATATAAATAAGGTTGTGATGTATCATGTTCATCTTTCATGAAATCTGATTTATTTTCATGCACTTTTTCATGCACTTTTTCATGAAATCTGATTTATTTTCATGCAATTTTTTCCCAAAATAATGTAAATATTTATAACCTAAACTTTGTGATCAATTATTTTACCTATTATAATACCCCAATAAAAATGTCTATGCTAAGTAAAGGAGTCTTTCCTTGAAATATAAATCACACTGTATGCAATAGATTTGCTTTAAATATATATATATATATTTATTTATATATAAGGTTATAAACAATGTATCTAAATAATCCATAATATATTCGAAATATTGATGTGTAACGAACACTATGTGATGTTGATTGTAGGTAGTTTCATAATCGTTAAAAACCTTTCTTTTACCTCTTGCTTTTCCCTGTTGGAAACTTGGATCTCAGGTGTACCCTTAAAACTTTAAGTCCTTCATAAAAGAACGCAACCAGAAACACTGCTACGCAGGAACCCAGTAACTCTGGAACAGAAAACCTCCAATAAAACTGAATCATTGTCCTTAGCAACCGAGATATAATGCATCACAATTTTATATATTTATACTCAATCCATTTGTGGGGAAAATGCTGTTCAAATGCTTCATCGCAGTGCGGGTTGCAATTGTCATCATAACATTAAGAGATGTGTGAGTGATATATGTAACATATTATAAATATATATATAGCATATGGATCAAAGTATAAATGCTAAATTGTACATTAAATGTGTCTTGATTTTCCATGACATCTGGGATGGACGAAGATGATATTGAACGTTTTCCTTTTCACGTTAAAATCATAACCCAGATAAAGTATGAATCAGAAGGATATCATACAAGACTAATGAGGAGGATGTAGGAGAAAAATCTCATGTCTCTATAACAGTTAACTATCAGCACTTACCAAGCCCAGAATCAGTTGTCCACCCTTTGAACAATATCACAGTGTAATCAGTGTGATGAAAGTAACTCTACAATAAAATAAACAATATAAATCATTTATTAACCTTATACATTGGAATAATCACTCAATGGAAAATTTTTAAAAAATATTAAAATATCAAAATTATATTAAAATATAATTGTACGAGGGGCATGTCAAATTCACTTCAACTTGAGGTGAATTAGATAAAAAATTAGCATTTTCTTACACCATGATGACTAGATGAGATTATATTTAGATTACTTACATAATGTCCAGGTGAGTCATGAGTTGAGTGGTCCATGCTATCATGTCCCTGACCTTCATGACTATGAGTCATATTATGGTCTGTCATACTATGGTCTGTCATATTATGGTCTGTCATATTATGGTCTGTCATATTATGGTCTGTCATATTATGGTTTGTCATACTATGGTCTGTCATATTATGGTTTGTCATATTATGGTCTGTAGAGTTACTCATCACCATAGGACCCTAAAATCAAATGACAATAATCATGAAACAACATCTCATCCTGTATTTCATAATATATTTAATTTCAATTATCAGAAAAAAATATTAGTCACTAGTGGCTACATACCTTAATACTACAACACAGTTCATACCTCAGAAGACCTTTGAATTACATCATGAGATGAAAATGAGTGTTCACCACCCATTTCTTTGAAAATTTTGAAATCTGATTTTGTATAAAACTGTATATTATATCCTCACAGTTAAAATAAACATCTGAACACATAATATAAAGTTGATCTAGGTGATTATTTTTTATATAATAAATGCATATATATATTGAGGATTCAAGTGGTCATGCAAAGAGAAACCATCCAGAAATAATTGTATTAGGTAACACATGAAATCAGGACATCAGGGACACATGCCTGAAAGAGGTCAAGAATATTATATGTGTGACCATAATGTCCTTCATGTTGCAAATGTATAGTTAAAGGAGAGGGGAAAAGTATAAATGGGGAGGGGGTGGAGCCTATCAAACATGTCTTGGTCAGCTAAACACCCACAGTTTCAGGCAAAAATAAATTGAACACATTTAAATATATTTGTTAGTTTCTTATAGAAATGCATGAAGCTTCAGCATGAACGCAAGGGCTACCATATATTTCCATCTGAAATTTGAATGTTTAATATTAATACCCCTTTAGGCAGCAAAAGGATTCTGACATTATAAAAATGTTAAATTTGATTGACAGTTGACAGTACTAGTGCATGTGTGAGATGCGGTCTGAGTTTGTAAACAACAAGTACATGGTATGAGTGTGAGTATGAGTATGAGTGCAGCAGCACCCTCAATCTAATTTACCCTTTAACTCACTTATCGTTTAATTTGCAGCATCCTGTTTCATGTATACAATCATCTGATCAAAGTAGCAAGAAACTAGGTTAGTTTCTTACTTGACATTTAGGTACTAATTTGTACTTGTGTAATCCATGTAAGACAAATAACATCACAAATAATCATCCCTTGTTATTGCAGTACTCCTAGCGTGTATGTATGTATGTATGTATGTATGTATGTATGTATGTATGTATGTATGTATGTATGTATGTATGTATGTATGTATGTATGTATGTCATCGCGAGAACTCTTGACCTATTTTCCAAGGTCACAGGGACAATTATGTGAAATCCCAAGAATCACAATTTCTCAAAATCGAATGATGGCAGCTTTATGAAATTTGACAGCTTTATGTTATATTCGTCTATAAAACATGACCTTCACCTACTTTTCAAGGTCACATGGACAATTATGTGAAATCATCCTTGTCATCGCGATAACTCGAGAACAAATGATGGATCTGTTAAAGACCTCAGACATTTTTGTATGGAACATGACCTTCATCTACTTTTCAAGGTCACAGGGACAATTATGTGAAATCCTATGATTGCTATAACTCGAGAACGAATGATGGCAGCTTTATGACACACATCAGCTATCAAAGGAAGTAGATTTTATGTTTTTTTTAACCCCTGCATCAATTTGCCTTGGCGCAGAAACGTTTTGTTCATAAATATTGTGTGGAGCGAATACCAGGGCCCAGGGTTGATGCATCTCTGATGTCTATGTTTAAATTACTGAATAGTGTAATATTGGTATAATCTTGGTAAAATGCAGTCCGTTTTGTTTCAGAGTATTATCATGATTACTATAATATAACATCCTTATGCTTAAAGGCTATAATCCTTGGTAAGAACAAATGTGTGAAATAGATTTTGAGTACTTTGAATCCTTTTGTTTATGACCAATTATGTCTCATATATGGTTCATTTCAGTGGATTCGGCAACCACCTACTAACAAGAGTGAGCACACATTCTGGCATTAAATCCCTTGGATGTGTCCTGTCAGGTCCAGACCAGGCGTATAAGTGTCTGAAATGTATAGCTCCAATTTTTAAATGCACATGTCTAGGATCATTTGTGCAATAGCATCACCCAAAATATTCTCTAATGATTTTTGCAGGGTTTTTTTGCTGTTGGCTGGATGTGGATTACTGATCGTGGTTCCTTACCACATCTGTCTATTCCTCTCATCAGTAATGCATGGCTTGAATAAACTAAAAGCACACTCTTCAGCATCATCAGTCTCGGAAATACTGAATCCTATGTTCCCAGTGTCTGCTTGACCTGCACCATTAGCCTGGCCTGAGATGGACCCTACTGCTGAAGTCACACTCAGCTCACCACAACTTGTACATAATTTCTCAACTTCACTGTTGTTATTTTTGACCACCTACACTAGCCAATTCAGTCACATTAGATGATAACAATGTTTTTTGTATTATACATATTGTCTCAACAAGGAGGAGATTCAGTCATTTATGAAATGACCTGAATAACATGCTCCTTGTACTTGTCCTTAGCACTTAAGTAACAATAGGGGTTATGGAATTCTCTCTTAATAGTCAGACCATAAAACTGACATGTTTATTTAAAATTAACCACTTGCTGTGATCCTGCATAGCTGTATATAAAATTGTGAAATGGTGTTTTAACGACCCTTTCAGCAACTATGGCCATATCAGGTCGACTTTCAAGACTTTTAACCAGTGTGAAAGTTACACTGCCGGCAGTGGGAATCGAACCCACCACCTCCCGCCCTCCACTTATATAACCATTAAAGGCACAGATCCTACACTCTACCTAGCTGTATATAGTTATGACAAATATTATCGAAACACAAATAACATAAATAAAAAAAAATATAAGTAAGTTGTCATTTATATGTTACAAGTTCTATGGAAATCAAAATAAGGGACATAGAGAGGAGATCAGACCTTGTGAAATACTGAATGATGCTCTTGATGCTTGGTTGCAAAGACAGGAGGAGGACAGGAGAGATCCTAAGGTTAGTACCAACCAGCAGTTTGACAAAAACAGGTCCACTGTCCATGTTTGTCATCTGTGAGGATTCATTAAAACATCTTTTGAATATATGCTATGTTTAACAACTGGAATGACTAACAGAAACAAATTTAACAAGACTAGTATGATAACATGAGAATGTATAAGCATGCAATGGAAGTAAATAAAACTGTATGAAAATGAACCAAACAGATGATTATAACTAGCAGGGTGTAGGCTTCATGTACCAACACATGATCTGAAAACACAGATCAATGGCATGCATACTGGAACATTACTCGTACACCTTCATAGTAGGAAACTACGCCCCCTCGCGATCTTAAGCAGGATTCCACTAGTGATAAAATGAAGGGATGAAAATGAAGGAATACAGTGAGATGAGTATCAGCGTAATGTAACATGCCGTTGATTTAAGATGTTGATGGGCAAAGGAACTTCAATGACTGACTGGTATTTAGCAAAGAGATCTCTGTGTTTATGCTTAGTTTTGTGTAGCTGTTTCACTAATGATTTATAATGAAAGCCCTGTCTCATCAGCTTCAAACACAGAAATTCATGTCTATCCTTAAAGTCTTTGAATGAGTCACATGCGCGAGCAATGCTGATGAGTCTAGAGGCATAAACTCCATAGGCAGGCTTTTCTGGAATGTTTGAATCCTTCACAAAGGGATGGTTCACAATATCAAACTTAAAGCTGTCTCGTTTGTCATAGAGTTTAGTGTGAAATTGTTTGTTGTTGATCTCAGTGTAAAGATCAAGGTAGGAAGCCCTATCACTGTGAGTGTTTTCCTGTTTGATGCTGAGTTCTTTAGGGTAAATATGTCAGGATCATGGGAGGGATTGTTCAGAGGCCATGTAGCTCTAGTAAAACTGAAGTGTTGGAGACTATGTGGAGGGCATCATACATATTGGTGGTCATCTTCCCCAAAATCACATGTCAATACATATGTGGCAAATGAAAGGGTCATGTATGGAGTAGTTTTCAGTGGTATGTGGCCTACCCATTATGAGCTATCTGAAGGGGCAAGAATGTGCCGTATTGATATTGGTAAATAAAAATACTACCTCATCTGACATTGGCCTATCAGGGAAGTATTGATGAAGCACTAGGTAAGGAAATAGCAAGAATGCTGGAAGATAAAATGGAGCCACTTGGGACTAGGTGACAACTTCCCTACCAGTGTGTTGAATAGTGTAGAACATTACAAAGGCAACCATTGAGACTGCACAGCAATATCCAGATGTAAGACTGATCAAAATTATGAGTCCCCAAGAATTGGCATTAGTTGCTGTATACCTTCTTTTATCTGTCATCAAAAGATCATATTGTATAGATTTGCAGAAAACTACACCCTCACTAAAAGCACAGCCCATGTTGAGTACTTCAACAACACAATGCTGATGTTTCAGGATAAAAGATCTTATTGCAGTGACAAAGTATGCAGATTGAATTCCATGATTGCAGTGCTCAACTGGAATAACAATGTGAGCAGTGACCATACCACTGTGTGGGAAACAGGTAACATAGGTGGAACTTATGGTTCTTAGAAGGAAATCCTTGTGAAAGAGTCCTATCAATATCAGTCTGATGTGTGGGAGAACTACATGGGCTCATAATATTGAATCCAAGGTACAGTATGTAGTGACAGTAGCTTATTAGCATAAATAGTGGATAGCAGTAGGACTATTTCATTTGGACTATTTAATACATTGGCTGAGGAGTCTACAAGTATGTCAATGTTGAGGATTGCACTCCAAAAGACCCAAATTAAATTATCACTTAATTATGCACTCACATATGTTGTTGTTTAGATTTTGTGGGGTTGCTAAGCTACAGGATGTTACTCATTTCCATTGGCTGGTCACCTTAACACTTGCCCAATGGTCAGTATTACCTGACCCAGATGTTTATCACTGAGGTAGCCATTTAGCAATCCTGTGGTCAGGCGTGGGCTGGCCTACCTTTAATTGCCAAGCACCTGCTTTTTAGCCTCGTCTCTCCCTCTCCTTTCAGGATGGGTGTTATCATGGATGCCTTAATTTGATTATATTGTGTTATATGTTATTGATCAAGTTAACACCCCACAGAAATAAGTTTATCTACAGTAATGATGTATCAGTGTTTGGGTGTGAACACTGATGATGTAGTTATAACCTGTATATTACCAACAGAAAACCTGCCATTTAGAGTCAGTGTTCACTGTAGAATATTCTCCTCACAATTTTGAATTTCTGGCCAGTACAGGTGCTATTAATCCTTTTAAATTTTGGGAGGAGTGCATGAGATCAAATTCACATGTATTATGTAACTCTGATGCGATCTATCACATGCCAAGACCATCACATGCCAAGACCATCACATGCCAAGATTAATGCACCTTTTTACACCTTTTTACACTCATGTGCTGGTCATTAATTAAGACTTTTACTTCTTATCATAATCTTACTATTTATAATTCAAATGAACAAGAAGTCTCATTTTTATAGTAAATAACCTAAATAACAATCGTCATAGTTGATTTAGGATGAGGGAGGGACAATTAATGATATACGACTGCACCAGAATCCATTAGCCTGGCTTTGACACACTTTCCCCGTCACAGCTGATAATCATGAACCTTACTTGAATAAGCAAATATCAAGTTATGCTTCAGTAATACTGAGCTGCTACAATTTCTTTTGCAGGCAGATGTATGTTAATATGGTCACAACGATAGACAAATACTATGATTGGTGCTCTAAATAACATAATTCATGACCTGTCTTGAATAAATGGGTTTAATTGTAAATTTGCACATTTTGGCTTCTCATAGGGCTGCTGGAATGAATAGGGCAGGTGTATAGCAGACCTGTCTTGACATTGATATGCAATGTGAAATCCCATTTGGAACATTCACATTAACCCACCCAGAGCGATTCACGATCCATGAGCGATTCATCACGATTGGGCGGGTTAAATACTTCGTGGTAAAATGCAGTCTACATTTTTTACGTTTACCTTGTGCATAAGCAATGCATATCAGGTACATTATATCCATGCTCCATTATGTCACTGGCTGAACTCAACACAGACCAGGAATCTCACCACAGGAAGTTAACACATAAGCCAAAATACAGCCAAAACTGTTTAAAACTTATTGAAACATATACTGGAAATAGCTTGTTGACAATCCAACTTAATTTAGCCGATTGCGTTTGTTTGTGCCATAGTTTATACCATAGTTAAGCAAAGACATAGTCCACGAAAATGTTTACAAAAAGAAAACTATGAAGACCAATTTTAGTACTGATGCTTGGCGAGGTCCACATGAAGCTGTGCATTTATTGAAATTAGCTCTTTTGTTGATTACTTTACAACAATAAAATATATCTAAATCAACTTTAATGCTTTTTGGACATTATTCATTTCTCTCTCTTTTTTAATAATATCAACAAATTGTATTGTAACTATATAAAATTTTGAAAATTTTGTAATTTGTTTTCATTTAAAGTATATTCAATCAGTTTTCATAGATTCTTTCTATAATAAAAATATGATGTTTTATTTTATTCAGAAAGTATGCTCTTACGTTGTCTCACAATAGAGAAAACATGCATCAGGTATGCAGATATGATCAGCCCTGGAGGCCAATACATAAAGTCACTCTGTGGCCCTGAAAAGAGTGACCACTAGAGGGATATATAAAACAAGGCTTATTCTTATTTAAATCTATATATATAAAATAGAGAACAATACATAGCAATAAAGCAATGACAAGAGAAAGTGTCCAATATAACATAACATGTCTGGTGATCCCTTGATCCCCTGATGACAGAAGAAAGTGTCCTATTTTATTTGACACAGACATTCCCACATACACGTACACCCATCAATTTAAGCAAATGGACTTCCTCAACAGGTATGAACTGATCTGAGTTACAATATAGGGCCACATATGCGTTACTTGCATATCTGTGAAAGTGATTGGCTTGAAAGTCCGAACCCTTATTTTGTGTAAAAATAATTGATTTAACACTATCCACTACATTCGATATACTCATTCAACTTGCATCTACATCTGTGAAAGTATTTTTGATGAGCATGATATTTACCAATTGCAATACCATTTCTTTAAATAACGTGCTGAAGAGTTAAGTATTTACCATAGTTGGGTTGGCCACATATCCAGGGAGTACAAGCACTGTGCACAGGACGCAAATCACATATCCAAAGTACATGTTTCCTCCTCTTTCAATACAAATCATTTCACTGGTTAACATAATGACTTGCTTCTAGTTCATTAAGATGATCTCTAAATTAGCAGTCTTGTTGTGTGGTTAGGATTATCAGGATGTGGTCTGTAATGTGATGAATCAGGGAGCACGTGTGCCCTCAAGCGGAAACAGGCCGGTGCACACAATGACACACGTATGTCCACACACTCTTCAAGGTCTCATGCGCTCCCTCTGTGTGCGTCTCACTAATATCAAATGACTGAGATATGTAGAAATGATGCACGCAGATTTAAAATATCCCGTCCGCTATGATCTCAATGGTCATGACTGCCTCTCCCTTGAGATTTTCTTCAAATTAAAACAGGATGATGTCATTGGATATTCTGTGTACAAACTCTCTTCACTGCACCTTTTACTGTATGTTTATATATAACACGGTCTATTTCAGGAACAACTTTGCACCATGTTTGCTCCTTTTCCACGATATCATCGTCCACAAATATACACAAATATACATATAAATATATATATATAGATGGTACCCCATAATGAGGTCTGACATACCTCCTGTACCTCATATTTGTACCAGCTTCTAAACATATACATATATATATATATATATATATATATATATATATATATATATATATATATATATATATATATATATATATATATATATATATATACATATGTGCCATATATATATATACATATATGTTTCACAAAGGCCACGGGCCGTGGCGCAGTTGGTTAGGGCGCCAGCTTATTAGCACCAGTTCCTCTGTGGTGATCCAAAGGTTGTGGGTTCGAACCCCGGCCGTGCCTAGATGACACAATTTCCCACATGAGCTGAGGCCCTTGCCTAAAGGGTTAACCCGTTGTCCTTGTAAATCTGGCCTCGCACCACTATTACAATGTCCCATTGAAACCCATAGTAAATGCCTCACCTTCAAAAATTCATAAAAAATATTCGTATCGACCTAGGGTATTTTGAAAAATACTTATCAGATGGCAAAAATATTCATCTTTCTAAAAGCAGAGTATGAAGTGAGGTTGACCATTGAATTTTTTTGCTAGGATCTGTTAAAGCGCCACCTACCTTGAAAACAAAGAACACAACATGGAAATATAGGAATGAGCCCCTGACAGCAAAGATCAATACATAGTCCCTTCAATTATTCTCATTATTTTTCTAATAACTTCGACAAAACAAGCCATCATTGTACTATTAAATAGCACTTTTCATTTTATGTCTAATGTGATCTGCATCTCGTTATTATCTGTATAATAAGGGGGAGTAGGAAATTATCAAGCACTACTTTCGTATGCCCTGGTCCCACATATCAAATAGTAGACTCAGGTCTAATAGAGATCAAATATAGCCCTAAATGCAACTTTATGCCAATTATAGTCAACTATGATATTACCTTAATTAAGTGCAGGTGTTAAAACAAGCATGCATGCTTACCTATATACCATAGTGCCACCTATTGGCTCCCCTGGTCTTGCCAGATTAGAGTACCATTCAGCGCATTTTGGTGCCACACAATAAGGGATGATTAAAACTGGTATTTCATTTTATATTGACTCCAAACTTTCAGAATTAATTTGTAAAGTAGGGATGCACATGTCTAAATTTTACATAAGTACGTAAAAGAATTTTTAACACCAAAAAAAATCAAAAAGTTTTTAAGAAATCATGAAAAAAATGCTATTTTGTGCTGTAAAATGTTGTTTTGTGCCAATATCATAGGATAAAGATTACCAAATGGTACTTTATTATGCAAATTATCTAAATTTGAATGTTACCTTCTGATTTTATGCATAATTTATGAAATATAAAGAATAGAGATCCCTCTTAGAGCAATATATTAGGATGTTATACAGAAAACAGAGAGTCTGAGAGCATGAATTTTGCCTATTTGATGAGTATGAAGTTCACAATAGACATTTTATACAGTTTTTCCTTATACATCTACACATTGTAAACTCTCTCTGCTGTGCATATTTATTATATAAAATACACCTATTGACTTGTGCAGCATGTGGTTCAGGTGCCAGTAGATCATGCACTTCAATATAGAGGTTTATAGGGGTTGTTGGCATTGTCATACACTATATCAGGCAAAAAGGGAGCTGTTATGGATTAAACTACACTGGATCTATTTCCTATTTATATAAATTTACTAAATTAATTGATAAATCACTGCTCAAAAGAGTCACAGTTGAAAGTGAAACTCCATGCTGTTTGCCTATTAGGCCTCGCACCACTATTACAATGTCCCATTGAAACCCATAGTAAATGCCTCACCTTCAAAAATTCATAAAAAATATTCGTATCGACCTAGGGTATTTTGAAAAATACTTATCAGATGGCAAAAATATTCATCTTTCTAAAAGCAGAGTATGAAGTGAGGTTGACCATTGAATTTTTTTGCTAGGATCTGTTAAAGCGCCACCTACCTTGAAAACAAAGAACACAACATGGAAATATAGGAATGAGCCCCTGACAGCAAAGATCAATACATAGTCCCTTCAATTATTCTGATTATTTTTCTAATAACTTCGACAAAACAAGCCATCATTGTACTATTAAATAGCACTTTTCATTTTATGTCTAATGTGATCTGCATCTCGTTATTATCATGTATAATAAGGGGGAGTAGGAAATTATCAAGCACTACTTTCGTATGCCCTGGTCCCACATATCAAATAGTAGACTCAGGTCTCTGTGACCAAGTGGGTTGTCATGTCAAGGACCTGCGACATGACAGGCAGCACTATATCTGCTACAAGTAGGTCTTATCACGAAATTACTAAAATAATGTTGAAAGTGATGTAAAACCCCAAACAAACAAACAAATATGTTTCACATATTTGACACATATTTGACACATATTATAATATATATATATATATATATATATATATATATATATATATATATATATATATATATACATATATATATATATATATATATATATATATATATATATATATATATATATATATATATATATATATATATATATATATATATATATATATATATATATATATATATTAGGGTGTTCCATTTTTGGCAAAAGTTATCAGATCTTATGGGCCATCTGGATTGGGGTTACATATGCCTTAGATATGATGCTGATTTTTTTTGGGCTTGATCGGACCGATTTGAATTTGTCCCGTATGACGTTTTTTGCAAAAATAGGTAAAAATGGCTTTTTTCAGAGTTTTTTCAGGATTATCGTTCCTCAATATTAATTCATTTGCAGATTTTCTGTTATTTATTCCATGAATATCATTTCAATGATAAGTATTGACCAGATGGTAAAACAGGTATCACATTTTATGGTTATATATAGGAAAATTGGGGTTTGCTTTGTAAAATATCACTCGCTTAATACATAGATACATGATACAATATATCATTGTCCAGTATTACAAGCTTTGGTTAATATGAATGGATTCCCAGCTTTTTTTGTTCTTTATATAGTAATATTGATGATAAAGAAGTGGGTATGTGTATTATTATGCAAATTAGAAAAGTACAAAAAGTAGGTCAAAGTTCATATCCTGTTGCTAGCAACACCGGGTCAAACATGGTGGGCAGAAGTGTCATCTGCACATCATACAAGAAAGTAATGTGATCAATTTTTCAACAAGAGGACATTTACAAAAAGGTATTTGTAGTATATTTTTCAGTTATTTTGTGAAATATTTAACAAAAGAAACAGTAATTTGTAGCATAGTGCTCAATTGGATAGTGCTTGGAATTGTGCTGATATGCAATACACGGTGCATGTGTATAGTGACTATTATGTCATTTATGACCAAACCCATGTATAAACAAGGTAATTATTATATCATTCTTGCACTTGCAGGTGTTTCATAAATTCCAATGATTCAAAATGGAGTAGATGATGTAGTGCATGTGCATAGCCAGAATGATATAAACTTTCAGTGCTTTATATAGAAACTATAGCTTTGTTGGTGGTGGAGTAGGAACAGTTTAACAATTATGCCTGGGAATAAGAATAGTGGACGTAAAAGGAAAGCAGTGCCTGACGTTGACCTACCAGAAATTAGAGCTCCTACTACACGGTCATCCAAGGAGTCCAAGGTGGTTGATCCTTTGCCTTTACCAGGGCAAACAAGCCAGGGCACAAAACTTACTTATGCACCTTGTGAGCCAAGAAACTGAAGGAAAGAAAAGCACTACAAAAAGTCCCTGTGTCTCCTCCTTGGATTTTAAACATACCATTGGCTGCCCCCTTGATAGTTTCTCAAATAATCACCTTCCACAGAAGCGGCATATCTTGCAGAGATGGAGAGGGCTTCAGATTGTGAATGTGATCAAAGGTTACCACGCCTTTTCCAGAAATCCTGAACAGAGAATTCAAGAAGTTTATCAAGACCAGCTAAACAGTCTGTTTGACATCTCCCTAGGAGATGAAGCAGCTATAGAGGAAGCATTGCGGGAAGAGTGTAGTGATGACTGGATGGAGGACTTGATATTTTACAGAGGCCGGAAGCAGCATCCACAGCTCTACACCATGGGTGGTGTAGACCTCAAACTGGCTGCCAGAGAAAAATGTGCTGCATCAAGAAGAGATCAGGAGAAGAAGAGAGAAGTTATTAAATGTTGATCATTTGAGTTCTACATTATTGCTTTCTCTCTTGTAGGTTGTACATCCTCGTCGCCATGGTGCTCCATTTCAGACTGGTTTTAGGATGAGAAGACCAGGTGCTGTAAGTACAATCAGATTCATGCAGCAAGGTCTGTACCTCCTGAAGATTGCCATGCTTCGTGGACGAGCAAGAGACAGATTTCACCTTACTCCGAGGGAAGAGCAGTGTGTCCTAGCTATGGCCGAATATATCTGCCTGTTTTTGTACAGCACTACCTACAGGCTCGTCTGCTCCAAGATTAGACCTAGAGTTGTGGACAAAGCTGAAGAGGTATGAAACAGTTCATGGAGCTGGAACAAAACAATGCACACTCACTGTAGCTGCTCTCCAAAGTGTGAAATGCCACCTCTGGTATCTTACACAGGAATGTGTCATTTTCTGCCTCTTTGATGAAGATCTGCCAGAGATGGAACGGCAACAGGTAGCTGATCAACTGCTATAGAATCCACAGCCTGCCAACTTTCATACAGGAAAGCCATTTTTTCCAAACCAAAATCTGCTGAATGGTGGTAATCTGGCTGACTTTGTTGGACCACGCTCATGGTTGTTGTTTAATCTAACTAGACTAAACAGCCAATGGCTTCAGAGCCCAGTGGCAGACTGGCATCTTGACCAGGATTATGTCACTATGTATGACATGGTCAAGAAGCTAGAAGTTGTAAATGATGGAGCAGAGAGGGCCATCAAGGATGTGACAGAATATGCCGATATCACACATGATGGGAATCTGCAGGATGACTACATTGTTATTGCCAACCGTCATGGAGAAATATTCCATAGTCTCAAACGTGATGCACTGAGGAACTTGAGAATATGAATGATAACCCTGAGAATTCTTGAGAATATGAAGTCAAGAATAATTCTAGTACCATGGAAATAACTTGATGTTAATTACCTTGTATTATGCATTTAAGAGTCATGTAAAATTTGCTCCAGACTGTGTTTACCAGGTTGTTGTCTCATTTGTTGCATTGACATCATTTGATAATATCATTGATATGTATGATGAATATATGATTAAAGTTGTCTATATTTAGCAAATTCTGCCTCTATCTGTGTTTAAAGTCATTTGTTTTTTACATTATTATTCACTTTCAACCAGAGAATCTGATATATCACTTACAAACGGGTCAACACCTTAAACTGAGTTGATACTTGTAAGTGACATACAACATAATCTACAATTGAGATAATGTTCATGAAGAGAATTGTCAAAAAGTAACGAAAAAGGCCGAAAAATGCAATTTTTGCCTATTTTGCAAAAAACATCATACGGGACAAATTCAAATCGGTCCGATCAAGCCCAAAAAAAATCAGCATCATATCTAAGGCATATGTAACCCCAATCCAGATGGCCCATAAGATCTGATAACTTTTGCCAAAAATGGAACACCCTAATATATATATATATATATATATATACATAATATGTGTGTGTGTGTAGGTGTACAGGTAAACTATGAGGTAATCTATGTATATACTTCAACAGTTATTTTGAAACCTTACACATGTGATGGTATAACGTATCCTTTTTTGTGTTTGGTTTGCTTGGACTTTTATTCATCATAGAACCACTAGTTACCTCTTGAGAATATTTTCATTTTATGACCAATTGGTTCATTGCTAGATAGATATTACCTGCAGGCCGTGGAGTATGAATTGTATAAAGCATTGTACAGTAGAAATATGAACACAATGGGAACGAGTCAGCTAAGAAACACAGCTTATATATTTGAACTTCACAGCAGTTCACAGTTATATACTGATGTAAACATATCTATTCTTCTTTTTTGAGACCTTAAATTTTGATTTCCCACCAATCAAATATTCCTTAACCTTAGCTATCCTTATAAACAATAAATTTAGATTATAACTAACATGAATGATATTGTCCCTCAAGCATTATAAGCGGTACTGTGTAAAACATTTTTCTATTTATGGTTTTAAATTATTGTGATCATTCCAGGATGTAGTGAACAGTAGAATTATTCAGGAATCATAAAATAACACAATACAATGTAGAGGTGAACCACGAAGCTTGTATTTCCCATTAAGGATTACTAGTTGGCCCTATAAAATTATTACTTCCTTGTTATTTGATACACCAAATACACATATACTGTCTGTTGTGGTTTGAGAATCATTATTGTAAAATGAATGATCATTATAAAAGATATGTTCAGGAAAAAATAACATTAAATGGTAGTTCTAAACCCCATAATAGTAATGGTTAAGAGCTGGCTGGAAACGTTCTATGGGAGTCACATTGGTTTCCATGCAGAGCATCAGACTGTGCCCTATATATTCTCTCCTGTGTGCCCTCAGGCTCTCCCCGGTAACATAACTATACATGTACATGTCTGATCTGTGATGACTGCTGCATAGATGACTGCCTCTCTCTGAGAAGTAAAGTTCCCTGAATGCACGTGACACGCGACAAGGTTGACTGATTTGTCAATATGTCAATGTAACATTTTTATCTAGTGCAGATTGCTTTTCAAGACTTGCTGATGAATAAGTTGCTGATACGATGAACTATATACCAGACCATTGCTGAAGTAAAACACACACACACATACACACACACATACACACACACATACATACACACACATACACACATACACAGAGATTATCACAAAAAGGAGGGGAGCTGAACAGAACAATGCCATAGCGCATAATAGAGGTGTGCGGTTATGTTTTTCGCAATATGTCCTCTGGTATGGCCTCTGGCATGTACGCGTGCGCCATCTTATATATATATATATATATATATATATATATATATATATATATATATATATATATATATATATATATATATATATATATATATATATATATATATATATATATATATATATATATATATATATATATATATTGTCCCTCAAGCATATATATACATATATATATATATATATATATATATATATATAATAATATATATATATATATATATATATATATATATATTATTAGTTTCTATTCAACAACAAAAGTCACTTTCGGACTCAATCTTGACTTTAGCGAAGAGCATGAAAAGGTTGACGTTTATGTTTGTTTATTGGCCATTACCAACTTTGCTTTACATGCATGGGTAATGACTACTCCACCAAATGGTTATTTTATGTGTAATAACCCTTTGACACACTTACCTCATTTGAATTCCACATTTCAAGTAATGAAAGCGGAGTAAGCTCATATAAAACTTAGAATGGATATTATCTCGAGGTTTAAACACTATATGAGGCGTGTATCCTATAGTCAAACATCAGCCATCCAGGTGTTTCTCCAACTATCAGTAATGTTATTTGTCCACAAATATTTACAAGAGTTAATCATAACCTTTGATAATATATTTAGGTTTTTACCTCAGCAATTTCCGAGTCAAAAGCATTTAATATATCATGTATTTATGATCTGCAACTGTTTAATTGCAGTGATCATCACTCTCTCTTGTGCGTTTACTGTTAAATTGAAAAATAAAATATCCAAGGCCTGAGCCAATCACAACTGATATGCAGAGGTACAGGTTAAATGTCATGAACACAAGCATCAGTAGATAGCTAACTATCAGCTGAATCATGTGGAGAAATGTCTGAAGTATATGAGCAAGTGTACACATGGGTGTTCTCCGGCTGCAGGAACTACTGAAATGAAAGTCACATCTAATTATTATAATTGTGTATGATAATCCCAATTAATTAGCTGCCATTTCATTTAGATTTAATTTGATATATAGCCCATGGTATAATGAGATATTTAGTGAAATAATGTCATTTATGGTCTTTTTATGAAAACAAAACCAGTTTTATGATATTTCGATAATTATTTATATCATTATAAGTGTTCCTACATAAAAGCTCCTATAATATAGTTCCTTTATTATGGCTCCTGTATTATGGCTCCTATATTATAGCTCATATGTAATAATTGCTATATTATAGCTCCTATATTATAGTTCCTTTGTTATGCCTCCTATATTTTGGCTCTTTTATGATGTATTCTATACTATGGCTCCTGTATTATGGCTCCTGTATTATGGCTCCTATGTAATAATTCCTATATTATAGTTCCTATTATAGTTCCTATGTTATAGCTCCTATGTTATGGCTCCTGTATTATGGCTTCTATGTTATAGCTCCTATGTTATAGTTCCTATGTTATAGCTCCTATTTTATAGCTCCTATGTTATAGTTCATATGTTATAGTTCCTATGTTATAGCTCATATGTTATAGCTCCTATGTTATAGTTCCTATGTTATGGCTCCTATATTATGGCTCCTATGTAATAATTGCTGTATTATAGCTCCTATGTTATTGTTCCTATGTTATAGCTCATATGTTATAGCTCCTATGTTATAGTTCCTATGTTATGGCTCCTATATTATGGCTCCTATGTAATAATTCCTGTATTATAGCTCCTATGTTATTGTTCCTATGTTATAGCTCATATGTTATAGCTCCTATGTTATAGTTCCTATGTTATAGTTCCTATGTTATGGCTCCTATATTATGGCTCCTATGTAATAATTCCTGTATTATAGCTCCTATGTTATTGTTCCTATGTTATAGCTCTTATGTTATTGTTCCTATGTTATAGCTCATATGTTATAGCTCTTATGTTATAGCTCCTATGTTATAGCTCCTATGTTATAGTTCCTATGTTATGGCTCCTATATTATGGCTCCTTTGTAATAATTCCTGTATTATAGCTCCTATGTTATTGTTCCTATGTTATAGCTCCTATGTTATAGCTCCTATGTTATAGCTCCTATGTTATGGCTCCTATATTATGGCTCCTATGTAATAATTCCTGTATTATAGCTCCTATGTTATTGTTCCTATGTTATAGCTCATATGTTATAGCTCCTATGTTATAGCTCCTATGTTATAGTTCCTATGTTATGGCTCCTATATTATGGCTCCTATGTAATAATTCCTGTATTATAGCTCCTATGTTATTGTTCCTATGTTATAGCTCTTATGTTATTGTTCCTGTATTATAGCTCCTATGTTATAGCTCCTATGTTATAGCTCCTATGTTATAGCTCCTATGTTATAGTTCCTATGTTATGGCTCCTATATTATGGCTCCTATGTAATAATTCCTGTATTATAGCTCCTATGTTATTGTTCCTATGTTATAGCTCCTATGTTATAGCTCCTATGTTATAGCTCCTATGTTATAGCTCCTATGTTATAGTTCCTATGTTATGGCTCCTATATTATGGCTCCTATGTAATAATTCCTGTATTATAGCTCCTATGTTATTGTTCCTATGTTATAGCTCATATGTTATAGCTCCTATGTTATAGTTCCTATGTTATGGCTCCTATATTATGGCTCCTATGTAATAATTCCTGTATTATAGCTCCTATGTTATTGTTCCTATGTTATAGCTCCTATGTTATAGCTCCTATGTTATAGCTCCTATGTTATAGCTCCTATATTATGGCTCCTATGTAATAATTCCTGTATTATAGCTCCTATGTTATTGTTCCTATGTTATAGCTCTTATGTTATTGTTCCTATGTTATATCGCTTATAATATATGGCTCCTATGTTATAGCTCCTATGTTATAGTTCCTATGTTATAGCTCTAATATTATATGGCTCCTATGTTATAGCTCCTATGTTGTGGTTCCTATATTATAGTTCCTATGTTGTGGTTCCTATGTTATGGTTCCGATGTTATTGCTCCTATATTATAGCTCCTATGTAATAATTCCTATATTATAGCTCCTAAGTTATGGTTCCTATGTTATGCCTCCAATATTATTGCTTCTATAATTGTCAGCATTCTTACCTCGTGAATGTCTTGGATGAGGTGATTCTGAATATTTCTTCTCTCAGAACTTTAAAACCCTCGTAGAGGCACGCAAGAACTGCAATCCCCACGCATGACAGCAGCATAGCTGAAGGAAGTCACATGTACAATACATCACTAATACGTCACAAGCTAATCAAGATTCAATGTAGATGTCATCAAACTAAAACAATGAAAGCTACTTTGGAAAGTGGCTGTAACACTCCTGTCAGCTTCGTAAGGAAAATATGATATTAGATAAATAGTGTGAGGTCAAAAGCGTGAAAGATTTCCAATGTATATGACACAGTTGATGCCTCCTCGTTTGTATCTTGTTTAAAAGGAATCGGCCTGCTCAATTATTGAGTTATGTTGAGCTGGCATTATTGACCAGCTTAACATTTACTTGATTATTTGTTTATCACATTTACTTGATTACTTGTTTATCACATTTACTTGATTACTTGTTTATCACATTTACTTGATTACTTGTTTATCACATTTACTTGATTACTTGTTTATCACATTTACTTGATTACTTGTTTATCACATTTACTTGATTACTTGTTTATCACATTTACTTGATTACTTGTTTATCACATTTACTTGATTACTTGTTTATCACATTTACTTGATTACTTGTTTATCACATTTACTTGATTACTTGTTTATCACATTTACTTGATTACTTGTTTATCACATTTACTTGATTACTTGTTTATCACATTTACTTGATTACTTGTTTATCACATTTACTTGATTACTTGTTTATCACATTTACTTGATTACTTGTTTATCACATTTACTTGATTACTTGTTTATCACATTTACTTGATTACTTGTTTATCACATTTACTTGATTACTTGTTTATCACATTTACTTGATTACTTGTTTATCACATTTACTTGATTACTTGTTTATCACATTTACTTGATTACTTGTTTATCACATTTACTTGATTACTTGTTTATCACATTTACTTGATTACTTGTTTATCACATTTACTTGATTACTTGTTTATCATTAATCTATATTTTTGACGTTTATTTCTATCAATTGGCAATGTTATTGTTTATAGTGTTTTTACACATATCTATTCAGCTTTACCAGTTTTAGTGTTATTTGCTATTGCAATGTCGTTGTTTATTATATCTTTACACTTATCATTCATCCACATTTTCAATGATCCTAACACATCTCTTCCTGGCAGTAAATGGCCTCAATGTGTCATTCATTCATTCATTCATTCATTCATTCATTCATTCATTCATTCATACAATATTGCCTAGGTTGAGGGGTTATTTCTGTTGATCTGAACCTGGCAATAAGTGGCTGAATAGTATGGTGACAGATTAGCACAATTTATCTTGTAGTTGTATATATTAAACATCTGTTCTGTTCACTTGTCTGTTCAGCAATACCTAACTTTGGTATTGCAAGTTATAACAACTTTTCCATTGTAGCTTTAATTCATAGCTTTCATCTTTCATCTTCGATTTTAATTATTTGTTTTGATGCTGAGAAAATAGATAAGAAAATAGCATGTTGAGGTCACCTTGCCAAGTTGATGTCGTCCATTCTAGGATCAGAATCGTAGACTTAGTATCAAGATGAAAGTAACCCTGCAATCAGAAAGTGGTTATATAAAATTAGTTTGGCCTTATGACGGCCTTTGTTTTCCCTGGGGGCAGCCAAATCAATAAACAAACATAAATTTACAAACATCTTGTTGTCCTTAAATGTTTAAAATATTTGATATTAAATATTATGTAAATCTCAATCAAACTAATATATATGGCAAATAGCGTTTACATCCAATATGCACAACAAAATTATTTTATTAAAGCTATTTTTAAAAATCATTTTTTTTTCTAATCCCAAACAAAATCTGAAAAGTCTAGATTATAAAATAGATATATTGTTTCTTCACGATGACATTAGCTAAAATTACAATGTTGGTGTGACATTCATACTATGAGATGAAGAATAAATGCTTGTATGGAACAATTTATTCATAAAAGAATGGAAAAATGTAATGTAGATACATTTCATGGAACTAAGATTTTTACCTTCATGTTCATCATGTCATCCATTCCCTCCATGCCGTGCATCATACCAACACTACCATGATCCATATTACCATGATCCATATCACCATGATCCATATCACTATGATCCATATCACTATGATCCAAATCACCATGATCCATATTGCTATGATCCATATCACCATGATCCATATCACCATGATCCATTTTACCATGATCCATATTACCATGATCCATGCTACCATGATTCATTTTACCATGATCCATATTACCATGATCCATATTACCATGATCCATATCACCATGATCCATGCTACCATGATCCATATTATCATGATCTATATCACCATGACCCATGCCACCATGATCCATATCACTATGATCCATATCACTATGATCTATATCACCATGATCCATGTTACTATGGTCCATGTTACTATGATCCATATCACCATGATCCATATCACTATGATCCATATCACCATGATCCATATCAACATGATCCATATCACCATGATCCATGTTATCGTGGCCTTTGTTTCTCTTGGCTCTATCCTTATTACCAGTATATCTTTCTCTGCGTCCAGTATGTGTTTCCGCCGGCGCAGTGCTGCCACCTCCATGGGGTTGATGGTTTGTAGTATTCGAGGTCGGCATCTTGAAAAGCCTAATATCATCTGCAGGAGCATTTAGTTTTGATTTCCTATTCTTTCTTGCTCTTCTACCTTTCTTTGATTGTTTTCTCTTTTCTCCCCTGTGTCTTGTGTTTTCACTCTTAATTTGAGATTGTTCCACATTATGATCTGTTCTTCTAATATCTTCATTGTGATCTTCCCCATTCATTTGGATGGTGGTATTTCTATTTTTAGAAGCATGTCGTCCATGTTTATAGTGCCTGTGTTTCCCTGCAGATGAAGTCTGAAGTACGAAAATAAACACATGTTACTAAATGTATGTTAAGTAACATAAAAGATGGCATTGAACTAATATCTGCAGTATGTGAAGAAGAGAACGCCAGCATAGCAATATACTGTATGCAGTTTTGAACTGCATCATCACAATGAATTGCACATGCATTATAAATCAATTTTGGTGGTATTGATGTGAATTTCCCACATAAGACTTGACAGTGTGTTGAATCCCTCATAAGACTGTCAAGGCTCTGATCTGTCATTCTTGCAACCCTTTTGGGAAGCCTAAATGCGCAATTTACAATTACATTCGCTCATTAAATTCAAAAGAAAAACTGAAGGGCACATATGGGGATTTCCGTATATTTGCAGACCTTTAAAATTAGAGGGGTCCTGTTCAATCAAAACAAAGTCAATGGGTCATATAAGCTTAGATTAAATGCGTCAGACAGTTTATGAAGTATGTCATTAAGAGCAACAATCATAGAAATTGTCTGCATTTAAAATATGAGCATGCACATGATGCGAAAAGCAAGACCTCTGATAGCTTAGCATTGCTACAGTATAAATTGATATTTGCATTTTCGAGTCTCGCCACAAGGATCCTGATTGCAAGCAGTTATGGGAGAAGTGTGTCACTGTCAAGCAAATGGATGCTTGGGTGGTAGTATGTGACTAATTACACTTATACAAGTACCTAGCTCCACTATACTGTTGAGATGTTTCATAACATCATTCAGCTATGATAATGTGAGGCGTCCTGTTCATTGAAACGTAATTATAATATGACTCCATCTAAAAGGAGAGTGGAAAGTCTAAATTTAAATCCAATACATGGCCGAAATAGCTCAATTGGTAGAGTATCCACCCTGAGATCCAGGGGTTCTAGGGTCGAATCCTGGCCAGTTTCTATCAACCGCTATGAGCAGACATTGTCTGGTATCAGCGGTATACAAATGTCAGCTTTACTTTTTACATGGAAGTAGGAGAGTGTTCTCTGGCGGTCCGACACAGTGCCTTAATCACCCTAGACTCTCATGGTATCTCCAGGTTGATTCCTTGTTTGTTTGGGGTTTTACATCACTTTCAACATTATCTCGGTCATTTCCTGATGAGACCTACTTGTTGCCTAACTGAACTGTCATGTCACACGTCCTTGACATGACATTCCACCCGGTCACAGATTTACAAGGACAATGGGTTAACCCTTTAGGCACGGGCCTCAGCTCATATGGGAAATTGAATCATGAGATCAATCTTGGCGCAGCCGGGGATCGAACCCTCGACCATCGATCACCACAGAGGAACTGGTGCTATTAAGCTGGCACTCTAACCAACTGCGCCACGGGCAATGGCCTTTGATTCCTTGTGTGTTATGTTGTAATTTTAGCAAAGATCAGTCCAACAATATGCAGAAACCCCTTCAAGTTCTGGCGGGAATATGCATGTAGTTTGTTTGATTTGAGATTGATGTGAAGATCTGGTATGGTTTGAATTCACATCACATAGACACTGCTGAATGATATATTGAAGGTAGGCTATGTATGGGTCTGACAACATCAAATGCATGGTGCAACACCCTGTAAGCACGGGGTGTAATGGCATGTCTTGAGGGACCATGTACACAATATAACGATGATCAGTGTTCAAAGTTAATAACCTTTTAAAATGACATTGATTAATCCTCACATTGGTACATTATGACTTAACATAACAGTACTTCTGTGGAGTGTAGCCGTGATCAACATGTACATTATGATAAGGTTATGTAATTGAATGCAAACTAATCACAATTGATTTTAAACAGGCAAGGTCAACCATCTTCTTTGGCAATAAAGTCCTCAGTGACTACATTTAGCCATGACATTGGATCTCTGCCCTTATTGGGTAGAGAAGTGGAGGACGGGATGTGGTATGCTTATCTCACAAAGCCAGCAGTGTCACTGTCGCAATGGTTAAAGGGTTTGAAATTCAACCTGATATGGCCATTGCTGAATGTGTTATAAAAACACCATTTCACACCATTTCTCTTTCAGTTGCGGTATCTGAATGACGATACCGTTGTCTTGTGTCTGTTTGATGAGGGTCTTTCTGATTAGGAGAGAGAACGATTAGTTAATCTCTGAAACAAATAAATTTAAATAACCCCACGTGTGTGTCAATCTATGTCCTCTGTGGAAGGATTATTATGTGAATATCTTAAACTTTATTCTGAGCCTAAGATTGAATCTGTACTCCAAAATATATTTTTTATATAAGGATGACCTTGAAGGTCACGGGGGGCCAAGGATCCCAAGGTAAAAAAATCCGAAAATATTTCTGTGAACTATATGGGCAAAGGATCAACCATGGCTCAATTTCATAGTTTAAACTCCAATAAAATGGTATTATGGAACACTCTCAAGGTCATAGATTGTTCTGGAATTGTGGACCGGAACCCATAAATCGTCGATGTCCTAAGATGTCCTTCACGCTACGATTCAGATGTTCCTGAATCGTAACAGTATCCTTCAAAGTCAACAGCTGTCGTGTAAGTAAAGCTTTTAGGTAACCTTGAAGTTTGCTATCTCATAAATACATAATGAAATTTTCCTCTTAAACTCAGAAAAAACATAACCATCACTCATCATCAGATTTTTGTTCTTTTTCAAACTACAAAAAAGAAAATAAAATGTCGTCAACTCAGATCATTAAAACACGTCATTGTTCAACATCAAGTTGTAAAACATTGATTACTTCGTTGTATACTTCGTTGTATATTTTTTATTTTTTATTTTTTATTTTTAATCAAAGCTGTGTCATGTAGGCCATCTTCAAGTTGTTATATCTTGTATGCAGCTTTTAGATCAATGATAAATATATGTAATGATATAGACTATATTATAATAAATTTCATATATAGTGATCAGAGACGACGGGGGCTGGTGCGTATACGTCTTAGATTTCTATGTATATGTCATTCTGTGCCGTATTTGATTCGTACTCTCATGTAGCAAGTTTGGGATGGTGGTGCTTCGAACCGTGAACATTTTCTTAATAAACGCATCTTCAGCAGACGACAAATGGCGTGATTTACGGCCAGGCCATTTGATGTCTGGGGGATGGAGAAATATAAATATAATTTTCAAAAAGGAAATTGCATACAAATAATTTATTTAAAGACTTTCTTGTTTACACAAATTAGGTTGTAGATTTGTGACATTCAGGTGAAGACGATGGACATTTTATCATTACTTTTCACTAAATGAAATATACCTTAAGCCTCTCTGAATTTAAAGTTAAAACCGTTCTGGAAAAGGTAGTTAATTTTGACCATTAGATTTAAACAGCACGTATAAGTCTTTGGTTCTAAGATTATTGAACGTTGCTGGATATTATGCATTGAGGAGCTGTTGAAAGGAATCCACTAAAATATTCCAATCTTTCATTGTTGATTTCAAAATGATTTGGTTTGGAATTTTTCAAAACTTTTATCTGAGAGTCGGATGCAGATGGATTGTCATATGGATATATCCACAAAATTCATTTAGCATGCTGCACTTAGAATATTTAAGCTCAAATATAAATGGTTGCAGACTACAATGTCAAATTACCTAAATCTGTGCATTTGTTTCATGACATCTTCATGATTTAATTCAATATTCAGTACAGAAATAAGTTATTTTGCCTGTAGTCTTTCTTATTTTTTTTAACAATATCCAAGGTACTTAACGTGTAGCAAACTTTCCCCTTTGATTTGCTTCATGTTTGACCCACTTGAATCGTATACTTATCACTTAAGTGTCCTGTGCACTCATATTTACATGTCTCAGAAACTAATGATAATCATCATCATAATAATTATTATTGCCACATTAAATAGTATATTGTTGGTAATTATGTGTTCTTTTATCTGTCTGTTGCCTGGGGTTCACAAATATATAGACCAATTACCGGCAAATGTCAACAATGCAGATGACTGGGATATCAAGACCAGTTAAAATGTCTGTTATTGTTTTGTACATATATCAAATATGACACACAGATGTTTTTAGAAGGTTTATCAACATAGCACTAACAGTTTTCAACATTTGGATAAATTTCTGGAAATACTGTAGATGGAGACATCAGGAGGGTTTTTTAGTATGAGTATTTCGGTTTTGAACTTTGAGACAAATCACTGTTTTTATATGCAAGTAAGGCAAACCTATATGTTATTTTTTACACAAACATAATTAATGTATTTCAGATTTGCAAGTCAATTTTACTCTCATAATGTTTTTATAAGTACCAATATTTTCTTTAAGCATAACTTACCTCTGAAAAACACAGTAATATCATTATCATCGTTATGATAAATGACACTTGAAATGCATTCATGGTGTACAACAGTCCTATATTTTACCGAAGATATGAAATTAATATATCCTATATTAATAGTGAAAGACTTTCCTCTTCTTGACTTTGTGCTGTAGATAAGGGTTCAATGTGGTATCCAAGAACACATAACTTAAGAGTTCTTAAAGTCCCAGCATATGGAATAAAATATTTTGGAAGATTATTCCCTTAAAGCGCTTAAAAAGATGATCCGATGGTTCAGCTGTGAGGTTTTTTTCACATATTTTATCATATTACACGCCGTGCAGATGACCCCATGCAGGCAACACACTGTTTTATACAACTGAAAAAAGATAAAATAGAAGTCCAAATAAATCACAAATATATGTTATCATATTTGTATCCGTGCATGATAACACACCACAGGTACGCTACAATTCATACCTGAGCTGCCTTATGTGATAACCAATAGATAACGTCCATTCTTTGTTATCTTTTCCCACGTATGATGTCCACAACACATTATTTATCACTTGACCATAACCTCGGCGCTATGTATATATATATATATATATATATATATATATATATATATATATATATATATATATATATATATATATATATATATATATATATATATATATATATATATATATATATATATATATATATATATATATATATATATATATATATATATATATGCACGCGTATGTACATGTGTATACCAGAGGGCATATTGGGACAAACATAACTGCACACTTCCACCACCAGGTGCTACGTCATTGTTCTCTTCAGCTCTCTTCCCTTTTTGATAATGACCTTGACCATGATAATGATATAAATAGTAGTTGGCTTATAATATAAATGTTGTCTCTAAAAGCAACTTTGGTAATGGAATTTTATATTTAAAAAAATATATGGTCTATATGGTCCATATGGTTTTACTATAATTAAAAACATGACCTAGATTTAAGATTTGACCAATGTCAATAGTTATGATTACCCTCCATAGGAGGACTTCTCTATCATATCAGTCCTGGCCACCAAAGCTATAAATTTGCGCACAGAATCGCGCGCAAGTCATTAGTATTCACAAAAATCTTGCTATCAGTCACATTTGCGCCGATTTCAGTTAAGATGCCTGGCCGATGTGTATTTTTTACAAAATCGATAGCCGTGCAGGCACCGGGAGATTATTGGCCACAATTGGGCATCTTCAAGACGTCGGACGGGTCATCGGGAACTTTTAGCAACATAAAAATGGCCGGCGTTTCACCGATTTCTTATCACCAAATATCATCTTAAAGTACACGGCAGGGTCCCGGCAGTGTCCCGCAGGCACATCGACAAATTATCTTAGGGCTGCCGGTGGCATCGTGCGGTGAAAATAGGATTTTTTTTTATTTCATCTGTTCACAGGCCATCGTCAGATGATCCAACAGGCTCCCTACGATATCACATAGACTTCTTTAGGATGTCCTTCAGACGTCTATCAAATGACCCAGATGTCTTTAGGATATCCTACAGACGTCTGTGCCATTCAGTCTTGCACGTGCCGTGCGGTGCCCTTTAATAGTGTGGCCACAGCTAGGGCAACTCTCAGATTGTTGCTGATAAACTCCCCGGCAAATGTGACTGAGGCATAATTTGAACTTGCACTTAAAACCATCAGCGGAACTAAGACAAAGATTTAGTAAGCAAGCAATATCACTCTCTGATGTGTATTTTCTGTACCTGCCATTTCAAAAGTAGTCACGTTGAATATTGGACCACAAAGTCTGCTAATATATACTCAATCAGTTTAGTCGTTATTGAAATCAAGATAGCCCAACGTTATTGAAATCAAGATAGCCCAACGTTATTGAAATCAAGATAGCCCAACGTAATTGAAATCAAGATAGCCCAACGAAGGTTGGAAATGGCCTTGACTTCTCGTCAGGGGCAAGCACATTATGTTTGTGCTAGTACAAATAAAATGTATCTGTAATCTTGATAACATACAACAGATGTTTATGTTTCAGAAATATAAAAGATGTATTAAAGAAATTGGATATAATGGTCTTGGTTGCTTGATAAAAGGTATTTTTACTGACGTTATTTATCAATCTACATGTACAGCTCTAGGTTTACTCGGCAAAACTATTTGGCATTCCGCATCCCACATATTTAGGTCTTTTAATTTAGAGTATGCAAAAATAGATTTTTGACGATGATTCATTTAAGAAATATGTATGAAAGGTTGTTGTAAGGTGAAACTATAACTGTAGCATTCCTATCAGTTAGGAGTTACAGCCAAATGATGAAATATAAGAATGTAGCTGCAGTATACGCCACACAACACTAGTATGACACCAACCGTATATCATACAGCACTGGTATGACACCAACCATATACCATACAGCACTGGTATCACACCTTGACCATATACCATACAGCACTGGTATTACACCAACCATATACCATACAGCACTGGTATTACACCGACCATATACCATACAGCACTGGTATCACACCAACCATATACCATACAGCATTGGTATTACACTGACCATATACCATACAGAACTGGTATTATACCGACCATATACCATACAGAACTGGTATCACACTGACCACATACCATACAGTACTGGTATTACACCAACCATATACCATACAGCACTGGTATTACACCAACCATATACCATACAGCACTGGTATTACACCCACCGTATACCATACAGAACTGGTATTACACCAACCATAAACCATACAGCACTGGTATTACACCGACCATATACCATACAGCACTGGTATAACACCGACCATGTACCATACAGCACTGGTATTACACCGACCATATGCCATACAGCACTGGTATGACACCTACCATATACCATACAGCACTGGTATTA
The DNA here is from genome assembly GCA_949316495.1 of Amphiduros pacificus. Classification (NCBI taxonomy): domain Eukaryota; kingdom Metazoa; phylum Annelida; class Polychaeta; order Phyllodocida; family Hesionidae; genus Amphiduros; species Amphiduros pacificus. The sequence continues at coordinate 5,962,070 of OX439004.1, forward strand.
CACCGACCATATACCATACAGCACTGGTATTACACCGACCATGTACCATACAGCACTGGTATTACACCGACCATATACCATACAGCACTGGTATTACACCAACCGTATACCATACAGCACTGGTATTACACCATCCAAATACCATACAGGACTGGTATTACACCAACCGTATACCATACAGAACTGGTATTACACCAACCATATACCATACAGCACTGGTATTACACCAACGGTATACCATGAAGCACTGGTATTACACCGACCATATACCATACAGCACTGGTATTACACCGACCATATACCATACAGCACTGATATTACACCGACCATATACCATACAGCACTGGTATCACACTGACCACATACCATACAGCACTGGTATAACACCGACCATGTACCATACAGCACTGGTATCACACTGACCACATACCATACAGCACTGGTATTACACCGACCATATGCCATACAGCACTGGTATTACACCGACCATATGCCATACAGCACTGGTATTACACCGACCATATGCCATACAGCACTGGTATTACACCGACCATATACCATACAGCACTGGTATTACACCAACCATATACCATACAGCACTGGTATTACACCAACGGTATACCATGAAGCACTGGTATTACACCGACCATATACCATACAGCACTGGTATTACACCGACCATATGCCATACAGCACTGGTATTACACCGACCATATGCCATACAGCACTGGTATTACACCGACCATATACCATACAGCACTGGTATTACACCGACCATATGCCATACAGCACTGGTATAACACTGACCACATACCATACAGCACTGGTATTACACCGACCATATGCCATACAGCACTGGTATTACACCGACCATATACCATACAGCACTGGTATTACACCGACCATATGCCATACAGCACTGGTATTACACCGACCATATACCATACAGAACTGGTATTACACCAACCATATACCATACAGCACTGGTATTACACCAACGGTATACCATGAAGCACTGGTATTACACCGACCATATACCATACAGCACTGGTATTACACCGACCATATACCATACAGCACTGGTATTACACCAACCATATACCATACAGCACTGGTATCACACTGACCACATACCATACAGCACTGGTATTACACCGACCATATGCCATACAGCACTGGTATTACACCGACCATATACCATACAGCACTGGTATTACACCGACCATATGCCATACAGCACTGGTATTACACCATCCAAATACCATACAGAACTGGTATTACACCGACCATATACCATACAGCACTGGTATTACACCGAACATATACCATACAGCACTGGTATTACACCAACGGTATACCATGAAGCACAGGTATGACACCGACCATATACCATACAGCACTGGTAGTACACCAACCGTATACCATACAGAACTGGTATTACACCAACCATATACCATACAGCACTGGTATTACACCAACGGTATACCATGAAGCACTGGTATGACACCGACCATATGCCATACAGCACTGGTATTACACCGACCATATACCATGCTGCACTGGTATTACACCGACCATATACCATACAGAACTGGTATTACACCGACCATATACCATGCTGCACTGGTATTACACCGACCATATACCATACAGCACTGGTATTACACCGACCATATGCCATACAGCACTGGTATTACACCGACCATATACCATACAGCACTGATATAACACCGACCATATACGATACAGCACTGGTATTACACCGACCATATACCATACAGCACTGGTATTACACCAACCGTATACCATACAGCACTGGTATCACACAAACCATATACCATACAGCACTGATATAACACCGACCATATACCATACAGCACTGGTATGACACCGAACATATACCATACAGCACTGATATTACACCGACCATATACCATACAGCACTGGTATGACACCAACCATATACCATACAGCACTGGTATCACACTGACCATATACCATACAGCACTGGTAGTACACCGACCATATACCATACAGCACTGGTATTACACCGACCATATACCATACAGCACTGGTATTACACCGAACATATACCATACAGCACTGGTATTACACCAACGGTATACCATGAAGCACAGGTATGACACCGACCATATACCATGCAGCACTGGTAGTACACCAACCGTATACCATACAGAACTGGTATTACACCAACCATATACCATACAGCACTGGTATTACACCAACCGTATACCATACAGCACTGGTATTACACCATCCAAATACCATACAGAACTGGTATTACACCGACCATATACCATACAGCATTGGTATTACACCGACCATATACCATACAGCACTGGTATCACACTGACCATATACCATACAGCACTGGTAGTACACCGACCATATACCATACAGCACTGGTATAACACCGACCATGTACCATACAGCACTGGTATTACACCGACCATATACCATGCTGCACTGGTATTACACCGACCATATACCATACAGCACTGGTATCACACTGACCATATACCATACAGCACTGGTATGACACCGAACATATACCATACAGCACTGGTATTACACCAACCATATACCATACAGCACTGGTATTACACCAACCGTATACCATACAGCACTGGTATCACACAAACCATATACCATACAGCACTGATATTACACCGACCATATACCATACAGCACTGGTATGACACCAACCATATACCATACAGCACTGGTATCACACTGACCATATACCATACAGCACTGGTTGTACACCGACCATTTACCATACAGCACTGGTATTACACCGACCATATACCATACAGCACTGGTATTACACAGACCATATACCATACAGCACTGGTATGACACCAACCATATACCATACAGCACTGGTATTACACCCACCGTATACCATACAGCACTGGTATTACACCGACCATATACCATACAGCACTGATATAACACCGACCATATACCATACAGCACTGGTATGACACCAACCATATACCATACAGCACTGGTATCACACTGACCATATACCATACAGCACTGGTATTACACCAACCATATACCATACAGCACTGATATAACACCGACCATATACCATACAGCACTGGTATTACACCGACCATATACCATTCAGCACTGATATTACCGACCATATACCATACAGCACTGGTATGACACCAACCGTATACCATACAGCACTGGTATTACACCGACCATATACCATACAGCATTGGTACTAAACCGACCATATATCATACAGCACAGGTATGACACCGAACATATACGTTACAGCACTGGTATTACACAGACAATATACCATACAGCACTGGTATTACACCGACCATATACCATACAGCACTGGTATTACAACAATCATATGCCATGAAGCACATGTATGACACCTACTTTATACCATACAGCACTGGTATTACACCGACCATATGCCATACAGCACTGGTATTACACCAACCATATATCATGAAGCACATGTATGACACCTACTTTATACCATACAGCACTGGTATGACACCTACCATATACCATACAGCACTGGTATTACACCGACCATATACCATACAGCACTGGTATTACACCGACCAAATACCATACAGCACTGGTATTACACCAACCATATACCATACAGCACTGGTATTACACCAACCATATACCATACAGCACTGGTATTACACCAACCATATACCATACAGCACTGGTATCACACTGACCATATGCCATACAGCACTGGTATTATACCAACCATATACCATACAGCACTGGTATTACACCAACCATATACCATACAGCACTGGTATTACACCGACCATATACCATACAGCACTGGTATTATACCGACCATATACCATACAGCACTGGTATTACACCAACTATATACCATACAGCACTGGTATTACACCAACCATATATCATACAGCACTGGTATTACACCAACCATATACCATACAGCACTGGTATCACACTGACCATATGCCATACAGCACTGGTATTATACCAACCATATACCATACAGCACTGGTATTACACCAACCATATACCATACAGCACTGGTATTACACCGACCATATACCATACAGCACTGGTATTACACCAACCATATACCATACAGCACTGGTATTACACCAACCATATACCATACAGCACTGGTATTATACCAACCATATACCATACAGCACTGGTATTACACCAACCATATACCATACAGCACTGGTATTACACCAACCATATACCATACAGCACTGGTATTACACCAACCATATACCATACAGCACTGGTATCACACTGACCATATGCCATACAGCACTGGTATTATACCAACCATATACCATACAGCACTGGTATTACACCAACCATATACCATACAGCACTGGTATTACACCGACCATATACCATACAGCACTGGTATTATACCGACCATATGCCATACAGCACTGGTATTACATCAACTATATACCAAACAGAACTAGTTTGACACCAACCATATACCATACAGCACTGGTATTACACCAACCGTATACCATACAGCACTGGTATTACACCAACCATATACCATACAGAACTGGTATTACACCGACCATATACCATACAGCACTGGTATTACACCAACCATATACCATACAGCACTGGTATTACACCAACCATATACCATACAGCACAGGTATTACACAGACCGTATACCATACAGAACTGGTATTACACCAACCATATACCATAGAGAACTGGTATTACACCGACCATATACCATACAGCACTGGTATTACACCAACCGTATACCATTCAGCACTGGTATTACACCAACCATATACCATACAGCACTGGTATTACACCAACCATATACCATACAGCACTGGTATTACAACAATCATATGCCATGAAGCACATGTATGACACCTACTTTATACCATACAGCACTGGTATTACACCGACCATATGCCATACAGCACTGGTATTACACCAACCATATATCATGAAGCACATGTATGACACCTACTTTATACCATACAGCACTGGTATGACACCTACCATATACCATACAGCACTGGTATTACACCGACCATATACCATACAGCACTGGTATTACACCGACCATATACCATACAGCACTGGTATTACACCGACCATATGCCATACAGCACTGGTATTACACCAACTATATACCATACAGCACTGGTATTACACCAACCATATACCATACAGCACTGGTATTACACCAACCATATACCATACAGCACTGGTATTACACCAACCATATACCATACAGCACTGGTATTACACCAACCATATACCATACAGCACTGGTATTATACCAACCATATACCATACAGCACTGGTATTACACCAACCATATACCATACAGCACTGGTATTACACCAACCATATACCATACAGCACTGGTATTACACCAACCATATACCATACAGCACTGGTATCACACTGACCATATGCCATACAGCACTGGTATTATACCAACCATATACCATACAGCACTGGTATTACACCAACCATATACCATACAGCACTGGTATTACACCGACCATATACCATACAGCACTGGTATTATACCGACCATATGCCATACAGCACTGGTATTACATCAACTATATACCAAACAGAACTAGTTTGACACCAACCATATACCATACAGCACTGGTATTACACCAACCGTATACCATACAGCACTGGTATTACACCAACCATATACCATACAGAACTGGTATTACACCGACCATATACCATACAGCACTGGTATTACACCAACCATATACCATACAGCACTGGTATTACACCAACCATATACCATACAGCACAGGTATTACACAGACCGTATACCATACAGAACTGGTATTACACCAACCATATACCATAGAGAACTGGTATTACACCGACCATATACCATACAGCACTGGTATTACACCAGCCGTATACCATTCAGCACTGGTATTACACCAACCATATACCATACAGCACTGGTATTACACCAACCATATACCATACAGCACTGGTATTACAACAATCATATGCCATGAAGCACATGTATGACACCTACTTTATACCATACAGCACTGGTATTACACCGACCATATGCCATACAGCACTGGTATTACACCAACCATATATCATGAAGCACATGTATGACACCTACTTTATACCATACAGCACTGGTATGACACCTACCATATACCATACAGCACTGGTATTACACCGACCATATACCATACAGCACTGGTATTACACCGACCATATACCATACAGCACTGGTATTACACCGACCATATGCCATACAGCACTGGTATTTCACCAACTATATACCATACAGCACTGGTATTACACCAACCATATACCATACAGCACTGGTATTACACCAACCATATACCATACAGCACTGGTATTACACCAACCATATACCATACAGCACAGGTATTACACAGACCGTATACCATACAGAAATGGTATTACACCAACCATATACCATAGAGAACTGGTATTACACCGACCATATACCATACAGCACTGGTATTACACCAACCGTATACCATTCAGCACTGGTATTACACCAACCATATACCATACAGCACTGGTATTACACCAACCATATACCATACAGCACTGGTATTACACCAACCATATACCATACAGCACTGGTATTAAACCAACCGTATACCAAACAGAACTGGTATTACACCGACCATATACCAAACAGAACTGGCATTACACCGACCATATACCATTAAGCACTGATATTACACCGACCATATACCATACAGCACTGGTATTACACCGACCATATACCATTCAGCACTGGTATTACACCAACCATATACCATACAGCACTGGTATTACACCAACCATATACCATACAGCACTGGTATTACACCCACCGTATGCCATACAGCACTGATATAACACCGACCATATACCATACAGCACTGGTATTACACCGACCATATACGATACAGCACTGGTATTACACCAACCATATACCATACAGCACTGGTATTACACCGACCATATACCATACAGCACTGGTATTACACCGACCATATACCAAACAGCACTGGTTACACCAACCATATACCATAGAGAACTGGTATTACACAGACCATATACCATACAGCACTGGTATTACACCGACCATATACCATACAGCACTGGTATTACACCGACCATATGCCATACAGCACTGGTATGACACCAACCATATACCATACAGCACTGGTATTACACCGACCATATACCATACAGCACTGGTATTACACCAACCATATACCATACAGCACTGGTATTACACCGACCATATACCATACAGCACTGGTATTACACCGACCATATACCAAACAGCACTGGTATTACACCAACCATATACCATAGAGAACTGGTATTACACAGACCATATACCATACAGCACTGGTATTACACCGACCATATACCATACAGCACTGGTATTACACCGACCATATGCCATACAGCACTGGTATGACACCAACCATATACCATACAGCACTGGTATTACACCGACCATATACCATACAGCACTGATATAACACCGACCATATACCATACAACACTGGTATTACACCAACCATATACCATACAGCACTGATATAACACCAACCGTATACCATACAGCACTGGTATTACACCGACCATATACCATACAGCACTGGTATTACACCAACCATATACGATACAGCACTGGTATTACACCAACCATATACCATACAGCACTGGTATTACACCGACCATATACCATACAGCACTGGTATTACACCAACCATATACCATACAGCACTGGTATTACACCAACCATATACCATACAGCACTGGTATTACACCAACCATATACCATACAGCACTGATATCACACCAACCATATACCATACAGCACTGGTATTACACCAACCATATACCATACAGCACTGGTACCACACTGACCGTATACCATACAGCATTTGTATTACACCAACCATATACCATACAGCACTGGTATCACACTGACCATATACCATACAGCACTGGTATTACACCGACGATATACCATACAGCACTGATATAACACCAACCGTATACCATACAGCACTTGTATTACACCAACCATATACCATACAGCACTGGTATTACACCAACCATATACCATACAGCACTGATATAACACCAACCGTATACCATACAGCACTGGTATTACACCGACCATATACCATACAGCACTGGTATTACACCGACGATATACCATACAGGACTGGTATTACACCGACGATATACCATACAGCACTGGTATTACACCAACCATATACCATACAGCACTGGTATTACACCAACCATATACCATACAGCACTGATATTACACCGACGATATACCATACAGGACTGGTATTACACCGACGATATACCATACAGCACTGGTATTACACCAACCATATACCATACAGCACTGGTATTACACCAACCATATACCATACAGCACTGGTATTACACCGACGATATACCATACAGCACTGGTATTACACCAACGATATACCATACAGGACTGGTATTACACCGACGATATACCATACAGCACTGGTATTACACCAACCATATACCATACAGCACTGGTATTACACCAACCATATATCATACAGCACTGGTATTACACCGACGATATACCATACAGGACTGGTATTACACCGACGATATACCATACAGCACTGGTATTACACCAACCATATACCATACAGCACTGGTATTACACCAACCATATACCATACAGCACTGGTATTACACCGACGATATACCATACAGGACTGGTATTACACCAACGATATACCATACAGCACTGGTATTACACCAACCATATACCATACAGGACTGGTATTACACCGACGATATACCATACAGCACTGGTATTACACCAACCATATACCATACAGCACTGGTATTACACCAACCATATACCATACAGCACTGATATAACACCAACCGTATACCATACAGCACTGGTATTACACCGTCCATATACCATACAGCACTGGTATTACACCGACCATATACCATACAGCACTGGTATTACACCAACCATATACCATACAGCACTGGTATTACACCAACCATATACCATACAGCACTGGTATTACACCAACGATATACCATACAGGACTGGTATTACACCGACGATATACCATACAGCACTGGTATTACACCGACGATATACCATACAGCACTGGTATTACACCGACCATATACCATACAGCACTGGTATTACACCGACGATATACCATACAGCACTGGTATTACACCGACGATATACCATACAGCACTGGTATTACACCGACGATATACCATACAGCACTGGTATTACACCGACGATATACCATACAGGACTGGTATTACACCGACCATATACCATACAGCACTGGTATTACACCAACCATATACCATACAGCACTGGTATTACACCAACCATATACCATACAGCACTGGTATTACACCGACGATATACCATACAGGACTGGTATTACACCGACGATATACCATACAGCACTGGTATTACACCAACCATATACCATACAGCACTGGTATTACACCGACCATATACCATACAGCACTGGTATCACACAAACCATATACCATACAGCACTGATATAACACCAACCGTATACCTTACAGCACTGATATAACACCAACCGTATACCATACAGCACTGGTATTACATCAACCGTATACCATACAGCACTGGTATTACACCATCCATATACCAAACAGAACTGGTATTACACCGACCGTATACCATACAGAACTGGTATTACACCAACCATATACCATAGAGAACTGGTATTACACCGACCATATACCATACAGCACTGGTATTACACCAACCATATACCATTCAGCACTGATATTACACCGACCATATACCATACAGCACTGGTATTACACCGACCATATACCATACAGCACTGGTATTACACCAACCATATGCCATACAGCACTGATATAACACCAACCATATACCATACAGGATTGGTATTACACCGACCATATACCATACAGCACTGATATTACACCGACCATATACCATACAGCACTGGTATTACACCAACCATATGCCATACAGCACTGGTATTACACCAACCATATGCCATACAGCACTGGTATTACACCAACCATATACCATGAAGCACTGGTATTACATTGACCATATACCATACAGCACTGGTATTACACCAACCATATGCCATACAGCACTGGTATTACACCAACCATATGCCATACAGCACTGGTATTACACCAACCATATACCATGAAGCACTGGTATTACATTGACTATATACCATACAGCACTGGTATTACACCAACCATATACCATACAGCACTGATATCACACCAACCATATACCATACAGCACGTGTATTACACCGACCATATACCATACAGCACTGGTATTACACCGACGATATACCATACAGAACTGGTATTACACCAACCGTATACCATACAGGACTGGTATTACACAAACCATATTCCATATAGCACTGGTATTACACCAACCATATACCATATAGCACTGGTATGACACCATCCATATGCCATTCAGAACTGGTATTACACCAACCGTATATCATACAGGACTGGTATTACACCGACCATATACCATACAGCACTGGTATTACACCGACCATATACCATACAGCACTGGTATTACACCGACCCTATACCATACAGCACTGGTATTACACCAACCATATACCATACAGCACTGGTATGACACCGATCATATACCATACAGCACTGGTATTACACCGACCATATGCCATACAGCACTGGTATTACACCGACCATATACAATACAGCACAGGTACTTTACTAATCATACACCGTACCATGTTTTAGTGGTATTTTTACAGCTTAAATTCGTGACAGTATTCAAACCTCTAACCTATTTAACATTTTGTTTCTCCCGCTCTTATTCCAAACCAAACACTGCGTTTATCCCCACAACTAATTGTGTGAATTATAAATTGAGATGCAACCTTGCCGCTGGCATTAATGTGGCCAAAAAATTGTAAGTTTTAACGAAGTTTTAATGTATTCCTATGATAGATTGAACACATTAAAATTGGTTTTAGATTTCACACAATGCGAGTGAAATACTCCCTTTTTACACTGATTGTTGAGATAAAACTGTTATTGCAGTACTTGAAGTGATTGAAATCTTATGATGACTTTTATTTTTGATTTTATCATATCAGCTTTCCAGACACGAAAAGTGATGAAAGGTTGTAACGGCCCTGAATGCCAAACGTGTTTTTTTCAACATGTTTTTGAATTTTATTTAGTACAATTTTATTTCTTCGCATATTTATTAAATATAAAATGTTTTTCCATCATGTGCCAAGCTAGAAGACATTTAATCTTATTTGGACTTTTTAATATTGCAGACAATATATACTGCAATATTCCCCCTTGATAACAGTGTCCGGTACCCAAGGGAACGCCGCAATAACAAGGAGAATGCAGTTCAGAGAATAACTAAATGCATCATTTTAAGATTTATCCAGCTATTCAGGTCGAAAAGTGGCACGTTTATGTGACATAATATACCTAATATGGGATCTGACTCTATCAATCCCACACTTCTCCATTTAATTCTCAAATTATAGATTAGCAAATGGAGCACTGGATGTTTCAGAGTGTCTTAAACAATTCATTGTTTACCATTGTTTATATTATAAAATCATATAAAGATATGAAAAAACCTGGCCTTCATGGAAAATAGATTGGATTCATATCCTCACAATACATCATCTTACCTAGAATTACCTAGAAATAATTAACATTTCCATTTAGTAGTCTTAGAGGTTATCTCATACTTGGTGCTTCAAGAGGGTGTTCTGCACCTATGAGATATTCTTTTGCAGATCACCCCTCTGCCGAACTACTTTCGCAGATCACCCCTCTGCCGAACTACTTTCGCAGATCACCCATGTGCCGAACTACTTTTGCAAATCATCCTTGGTCCAAATGACAAGTGAGATCCTTCCACCAGAACCAACAAAAGAGATCTGTCAGGCTGAACACTGCATGAACCCATGCTCTTGACTTTATCTCATATTTATCTGCTGCAAATGGTTTATATACCAGACCAGTAAACAAAAGAACATGTGAGTGCAGTGTTCAGGCTGACAGATCTCTCAGGTTGGTTCTGGTGGAAGGATCTCAATGCCCACCTCTCGATGACGTCATTACATAGTAAAATATGTTGCAATGACGTCATTGAGTGTGACGTCATTAAAAAGGGGGCGTGGCATTGTTTATGTTGTTTGACACACACAACATAGGTCCACACATGCTGCAATGTTTTCCTCTCTCTTTGCTTTAAATAGAGTGGACATTAAACCAAAACCTTTATCTCATACCTATCTGTAGGAGTAAAGTATGAGATAAAGTCAAGAACATAGGTTCGTGCAGTGTTCAGGCTGACAGATCTCTCTCGTTGGTTCTGGTGGAAGGATCTCACTCGTCCTTCGGACTCTTGAGATCCTTCCACCAGAACCAACTTGAGAGATCTGCCAGCCTGAACACTGCACTCACATGTTCTTGCCTTAAGATGATCAACTTTCATGGACAGACGGAATGACAGAATCCCTATAAGCAATGGTGATAAATCGGTGCAGCTAAAAACCGATATAATGTTAAGGTAGTAGTTCACTAATAATATGCATGAACAATCTGTTAAGCTTTTTCTAGATTATATTTTATTTCATTACATAGCATGTGATTTGATTTTGTGTATAAAATAGAAATCACCCTCCACCGTTTTCACTTGAAATATGATATATGACGTACACTTGGACAAACAATTAGGTCTGGAATATTCTATTTAACAATTACAATACATTTCATTCCCATTTATAGAATATTGAAATTACATTTATTCCTGTTTATATAATGATATCATCACAACATTTTGTTTTCATCAATGAGTTTTACCATGCAAAAGAGATACACATCGTTATATGAAATATATGAAATTATCAAATATGAGTAATACAAAGAACACTTATAATACCATGTTGCATTTAGTCCTCAGCAACAGGAACCTGTGTCTGGATATTGACACCCTAATGTATGTGGACAGGTTCAAAAGGCGATATGTGATATATATGTGATATATATGTGATATGTGATATATATGTGATATTGTAGGATACGGATTGCCCATGTATAGACATGGCGTACATGGAAAAACAACTTGATCTAGAATATTTGATTTGATTGTCATGCTATTTACCTATATTCTTGTCATACTATCTATGTAATCACAAAATATAAGATCGTCGATGACATGAAATGTGGAATTGTCATTATCAATACATATATGGAATATAAAGCCCGGAACATTCCACATTCTTAACCCCTGTTCTGTTACTAAATCTAGGGAACATGTCAACAGGACAATAATGTCCGGTCTCATCTGATGTTGTGACCTTTGTTCTGATCGGATTTAAGCAGTTTGATTTAATAGTGATCACATGATTTGTAATTCCAGTTCGCAATATGTTAAAAAATGATAGGGAATCTCCGTTTTTTTTCCGGAGCACCCACAAAAACACTTAAAAATTCACTAATGCTCTTCAAATATCTTCATAGTGAAGTATATATCATATCTTGAGAAAGATATACTACATTACATCTCAAGTAAAAAGTGAATGGGTCAATGAATTATCTTTGAACTCTCATGGTCCCTAAAAGCTCTATATTCTTATATTAAGATCCCTTAAATCGTAGATCCTGGTAGTAAAGGAACATTTAGATTCGACGAAAGATATTATATACACTATACATGTACAATATACATGTACAATATAATACACAAATTGAGTATTTACTATTCCATATACACAAATCAGCAGGGTTACATCAGCAGACTGATGTAACCCTCAATATTTATAGCATCGGTTCACAGCTTCACACATTATTATAACCTGCCCATTCAATGGTAGTTTACACACTACTTATATATATATATATATATATATATATATATATATATATATATATATATATATATATATATATATATATATATATATATATATATATATATATATATTTATATATATATATATATATATATATATATATATATATATATATATATATATATATATATATTTATATATATATATATTTTATATATATGGGCAATGTGTTTACTGTGATACATACTATGATACACCCACCCTCATTATACAATCTGACTAGTCGTCTGTGTACAACTATATAGAGTTCAGTAGACTATGTCTTTGATTGTTTTGTTAGTACTGAAAACGTTTAAAATATTGAATGCTAATATAAGATATAACATTTGAAAAATAGACCGAGTGCTAATCATTGCCTTTTTGTACTGCTTGTGAATGTCCTAGAAATGCCTGCAAATTGCTTTATAAATGATAATCTAATGTAAATACCCATCTTTGTAAGTCCAGAACAAATCTTCAGAGCAAATGTATTGGTTAACTCTAACTGCCCATGAAATATGACCCCATGAAAATAACTCAAATTGTGAGACTCGTGGAAAATAGATCCTGAAAATACTTCTGGTTACTGATAACAACTTTAAAATTTCCGGACAGAATGGCAGAACATGTCCACAGCATAATGCATAGGCTAAGCTGACAAGTCACCACAGCTATAGAGTATATCCTACCAATCTATCAGAATTACAAAAAGAATAAGGTAACAGTGTACAAAATGTTTGTTAGGTAAAACCTAGATGTGTATACAGATTATAGGACATATGATTATATAACTGTTAACAGTGCACCATACAATTTACAAAATAGCCTAAATATATTTGCTATTACAGTCAACTTTTAATGCTCTGAAGTAAAGTAATGTTCCTTAGTTTGAATGAAGGTCATATAGACCGTGAAGGTCAAAGATTGTGAAAGTCATACAGACTGTATCCAAAAGGGCATGGCGCATCAAACGATAGAACGGATTCTTAGGAAGCAAACAATATGAACGATTTACTTTAATATGAACGATTTACACACTCAAGCGGTATGTGTATGGTATGACACCAATGATAGCATGTGACTTACAAAAACGTCAGTCAGTTAGGATATAATCTCAATAGATATTTTGGTGACCGATATTATAGTTGTTATTGACGTCTTACAGATATATGAATAAGATATAGTGTGTGTAATACTAAATATATAACATACAGGAATATGATGTAATCGACTGATGTGGTTATTAATATCAAGAGCACTTTAAACATATTTTTGTTGCTCTGTTATCTGAACATGATATATTCTACCCTAGCTGGTTTAAGTATGTGCTCTCAATACCTCTCAGATACCAGTGTGTTAGAGATGGACATGTAATTAATCCTAGGATTTGTTTTGCAGGATTTGCAAAGATAGCTTTCTCTGAGAAATAAAGTAACTTCTTATATTTCCTGTATCATAGCAACCATGGTGATGGTGGTGATGTCACATATGTCAGTGTGGATAGATGTGGTGCCATCTAGTTGCCATTGTATGTCTCAGGATCTTTCCAAATATATCTTGTTTTTGGAAAAGGATCTCAGTAAAGGCTTGTGCAGGCATAGCAGAATTTAGTTGTTAATATATGTTGATGTGGTAGGATCTAGGTATAGTTATATTTGATATGGTAGGATCTATATATAGTTATATGTTGATGTGGTAGGATCTAGGTATAGGTATATATTGATGTGGTAAGTTCTAGGTATAGTTATTTGTTGATGTGGTAGGATCTAGTATAGTTATATGTTTATGTGGTAGGATCAAGGTATAGTTATATGTTAATGTGGTAGGATCTAGGTAGTGTTATATTTGATGTGGTAAGTTCTAGGTATAATTATTTGTCGATGTGGTAGGACCTATGGGAAGGTATATGTTGACCTTTTAAAGGTTGACGCGGAAACAGCTCTCCCCATGTTTCAGCATTTGTAGATATTTGTATGATTAAGGGCGAATCTAGATTCTAGTATATGCATATTAGGTAGGATCTAATTGTGCGTGCAGGTGGACGTGGCAGGATCTAGTTCATCTATAAAACTAATGAGTTCACTCAGGTCTATGGCATAAGTGTCTAATTCACTGCTCAGCACATCCATCTCAGAGTCCTGGCCTATGTATTCAGAAAGGAGAGCTGTGAATGGAAAACACATAATATCTTACATTTACATGTAAATATATATAATATCATATATTTGAATTGTGAACAATCACTACCATTTAAAACGACTAGCCTTACATTAGTAAAATATCATGAATATATATGTACTTATTGGCAGAATTTTGTTGACTTCCTTAATAAACCCTTATATATGTCACGTGACTGTACCTTCTATCCTGGAAATCCCGTCTATATCTGACATGGTAGAACTGAGGTCTGTCATATCATCCATCACCTGTTGCAGGTCATTAAGGTTCTGGGTAGAGGTCGCCACGTGTGTGGTCACTTCGCTCTGGAGGGCTTGCACTGCTGCTTCATTGGACTCTTCAAGCTGAAAGGATGAAAATTACATCATAATATATCTATGCATATTTTTGTGTTTGATAAAATTTCAATGATGTTTCCCGCGTCATGACAAATAATAAAATTTATCTATATGTTCAATACACTCTCTGCATATCACTGCCTTCGTAACTATTTAACAAACCGCTTGTGTTTGAGAAGCATTTGATACTCACTGCGAGCAATGAGTTGGCGAGGGTCTGAGTGACTTTGGCCTGTTCCTCTGCCGCCTGTGCCCGCGTCTGTTTGGAGGCAAAGCACGCTTCTATGTCTGAGATGTAGGCATCTATGTTGGTTATATCAGCCTCGTAGGTTCCTGCTGTGTTCACTGCCGCTGAGGCCTTGACCTTTACCTGCAATCCCCCATAGAGCATTAGATCATCAAGAGGTACGATTTTCCTAATTGGTATCATGATCTTGTGATTTACAAATAAAAGGTACAGAATTTGAATAAAATGTACTATTTGTTGAGATTCTCACATTGTTCACAACATTCTGGGTGAAAATTCTGTAGCTGCTATACACAGAAATAGAATTATCCACCAGGGCGCGCTGTCTGCTTGCCTCATCCAGCTGACCATTGGTGGTCTCAACTTGGGACAGTGCTATAGAAGACTGCTCACTGGAAATATCATGCGAATATTTAGTCTACTTAATAATTATAGACCATGGCACAATAATGCTCTAAAAAAGAAAAGCTTCATGGCAAATATTCAATTAGGTCAAGAAATATCCAGGGTCAAAGTTCAAATTGACGGAAATGATATTTGTTGGTACCCCATCCAGATATTAAAAGGGATATACTATTTGACAGTTAACATTCACCCGCTCTTAAGACTTTCCAGTTACGAGTCTCGTGGCCACAGTTACACACATGTGCACATGAACATATTTGTGATATAAACGATTGTATTCCTCTTGTCCTCAAGATATTATACATATTTAAATCATTTGTGAAGAAATCTTTAAAACTAACATTTTTATATTCGCAATTAATTTAAATAAAGAATATCCAAATGGATATTCTCTTTACCTCCCGCTGGAGTAAAGATAATATTCCATGACTGGGAACCCATCCTTTTCTTAATTTCAAATGATAGGGGACCATTTAATGGATATTAACAAATTTGGCACTGCTTGCTGCGTCCCATCGCCGTCATGGTCCCAAAGCTGTCAATATCCATGGCTATTGACGGGGATTGGGCAATCCACCAGATGTCACGGCAGTAAAAAGATCCATTGGATCCAGTGGGTACTAGCATGACAGCCCCGGGACCGTCAATAAGTCCCAAAGCTATCACATGCCCAAAAGTTGTGGATATTAACATATTTCAGACCATGACGACGATTGGACGCAGAAGCTTTTAAATATAAAAAAATAGCACAGGCAAAATGGCCGTATATTTTATCATCGGTTGAATAATGGTGCATGTGTACTGACGTAGCGAGAGTTGTGATATCTTGCGTTTGTGCTGCCACCTGCTTGGCGTTTGCTGCATCGTCGTAGACCTGCTGCACCTCGACGCTGGACACTTCTATCTGCTCAATCTGCTGGGTGAGGAGGGTCATATCGCTGAGGGGCCGGATGATGGTGCCGCTCACCTCGGCGGAGTGGCCAACCTGGATCTCGATCTCATCTGTGATATTCTGAAGGCTGTTCAGGTCAGTGTTGATGTCATCCAGAGTAGAGAGAATGTCTCCACGGGTAGTGTTGGCCATATCCTGTTAGCAAATGAAGCAAACCACAAATGAGTTTTGCAAAAATGTCAATAATATCCCAAATTTACGTCATCAATTTTATTTATTTATTTATTTATTTATTTATTTATTTATTTATTTATTTATTTATTTATTTATTTATTTATTTATTTATTTATTTATTTATTTATTTATTTATTTATTTATTTATTTATTTATTTATTTATTTATTTATTTATTTATTTATTTATTTATTTATTTATTTATTTATTTATCTATATATTTATTTATTTATTTATTTATTTATTTATTTATTTATTTATTTATTTATTTATTTATTTATTTATTTATTTATTTATTTATTTATTTATTTATTTATTTATTTATTTATTTATTTATTTATTTATTTATTTATTTATTTATTTATTTATTTATTTATTTATTTATTTATCTATATATTTATTTATTTATTTATTTATTTATTTATTTATTTATTTATTTATTTATTTATTTATTTATTTATTTATTTATTTATTTATTTATTTATTTATTTATTTATTTATTTATTTATCTATCTATCTATCTATCTATCTATCTATCTATCTATCTGTCTATCTATCTATCTATCTATCTATCTATTTTATTTTTTATTTTTTTCTGGTGAGCTTTTATCTAATAAAGCAATCTAGGCCAATATATTTTATGCAATAAATAATTCTTACTCAATGAAATATGACCTTGACTTTTACCATCCCACTAGGACCTTTTCTTTGCTGCCTGGCAACTTTTGGAAGGGCACAAAATTCAATATATGACAAAATCATGTAAATTTAACTTACCAGGTAGTTATTTAAGACATATTCCATTTGATCTGCTGCAGCCTTTGCCTGAGATACATTGAACTTGATACTCTGAGCCATAGCCACAACACCAGCAAACTCCGCCTGCTTGGCATTAATCAGGTCTGCATTGTTCACCATAGTAACGTTAGCCTGCGTGACAAGGTCGGCGGCTATGCCTACGTCGTGGTCCGTGGCTGCTAGCTGAGCGGGGAAGCCGTCCACGACCCCCTCCAGGGCATCCAGAGTGTCTGTATTGTTATGCAGCAGGTTGAAGTCTCCCTGTAGAACGTTTTCTGCTGCCTCGTTGTAACTCAGGGCCAGGTTGACGTTGTTGACTGCTGTGTTGACTCTGAGTTTGAGGCTGGTAACGTCTCCGTTAGCGATACTTACGATGTCTGCCATGTGACTGATATTATCCCATGATTCATTGCCACTCCGGTACAAAGACTGCAGCGTTCCCATCTCCGATGTGGCCTTCTCTCTTATCCCGCTAGGTGTCTCCACTGAGCCATCTGCCAGGTAAATATCACCATTGAAGGTCTGCAGTTCCTTAAGATCATCCTGCACTGTCACTAGGCTTCCTGACAACCCATCCAACTCCAAGTCATTTGATGAGGAAAGGTTTGATACCTAAAACAAAAATAAAACTATCTTGCACTTCATACATGATCTACTTACATATCTATCATAACAAACCATTCCTAGTGTAAGCATAGGGTTCAGGAGAAGTTGAAAGCTGGTAAGAAGATTCTACTCGCCTGCTCCAGACCCTGACCCAGTAGTTGAATGTCGGTGACCATCTTCAGGGCGTCGGCCAAGGAGTCCTCTATCTCGGCAAGATGCACCGCCGTCTCATTCAGCGTCGGTGTCACTTCCTCTGTGGTCAAGTTGTCTAAAATGATTATATCATCGTCATTATTAGTTTATATGTATCAATTTATGTACATGACTGGGTTGCTCTTCTTGCTTTTAAAAAATCCCAGGATTGCAACAAATATATGCATACGATATTTCTTCTTGTTTTTTTTTCAAAATATTAGGATATTTGTCTTACGAAAATTAATCAGGATTAAAACAAAAAATATTACTCGGATTATGCAATAAATTTATTGCTAGACATGTGATAAGAGTCAAGAAATGAAATTAGACTAGAGTCTAAAATGATTAGAGTTTATATCTTTATATTATATATTTTTTGGAAACAGTTTATGTTATTTTGCTTATTATTATGACCGAGTAGTTATCTCACCGTAGTCTGCCCATAGGTGTATAAGGAGATTGTGCTGGTCCTCGAGATCAAAACCAACCTCATCTATCTTGAAACCCCAGTTATCAAAGCATTCTCCGCAAACCTCACAGTCAGGATAGGTCCCTGAAAACATCTTACTCACTTATTATGTTCAACACCACTAAGAATTATAAATGGATATACAAGATATGTTTGTACTTACCAAGTTTGAGGCCGCTAACAAATGTGAATGATTCTGAAATGGAAAATGATAAAATTAATTAAAATCTATAAAGTTTAAATGTGTTGTTTATCCAACTAAAGAATTAAATGTAAATCATGTTACCTTTGGTGCCGTCAGCACAGTGGTCACATGGCCTCCCAATGATACCCTCCTTTGCGCATGTGCACTGACCTGTGATGAGGTCACACACTCCACCAGTGGCGGGGTCTGTACCCTCCTCTATACAGTAGCATGCTGAAAACATCACACTCCACATTAGCGGATAACTTAGTGATTTCCATATTGTGTGCTTATCACTCATTATTTAAAATCGTATAGAATTAAACCCGTATAATGGGACTGTTTTCTTTAAATTGTTCTTTAAATTGTCAACTGGGTTATAAATCTAACGAAGTGCATTCGGGCTTTCAATTCAAATATCTCAGAAACATAGCAATTCATTGCGTTAAATCGGAGCTCAATTACAGTTGCCATGATTCTGCAAAATGCAGTATTTAGTTTCAAATAACAAATATGTGAGCAAATATATGAGGAAGTTAACATACGGTCACATCCGGTTCTGGAGTTTATATTCCAGTAAGTGTCTTCACAAAGGTCACAGGCTCGGCCGATGACGTGGGTTCTACATGTACACTGCCCAGTGTCCTGCAATGATATGTACATATATATAGCAAACAAAAAACAAAATGAATGTATCTTAGAGAAATCAAATTGTTGTATATATCTGTAAAATCAGGAGCACTACTGTTAATAAATTGAATGGCCGGGTCAACACTTTTGTAAGCACCGGCTTTTTGAGATGTTTTACGACTTGTCAGTGAAATAGCACTAGTTGTTTTCCTGTGCTACATTTCAGCATTGTGGGGAAGCCCCTGATTCATAAGATGTTTACCACTTACCGAATTATAGAGCTTGAGATTTAGAACGGCGTTTGTCTAATGAAAGTTGTCCTATCTAACGTCGTTGCAGTTCTAGAGAAGAACGTCTGTTCCATGGGAGCTTTGTAACTTACCACATTACAGGCCTGGGGTGGGGCTCCTATTAACATGGAGCTCTGTAACTTACCACATTGCAGGACTGTAGCAGAGCGCCAGTTTCATGACAATCACAGTCAAGGCAGCCGTCCCCGGAACTATAATTGTAGGAGTTGGGTCCGCACTGGTCACAGGTGAAGCCCACCACGTTCCTCTTGCACACACATCTGCCGTCGCGCGGGTCGCAGTCTCCAGTTGCCCCCGCCAGATTACACTCACATACTAAAAAAAGCCACAATACTAGTTATATAACTCAGTGTTTACATAACTTTAAGAAAGTAAAATTGAAGCTGGTTTATATTATGCAAAAATTGACATTTCCCAGACACATAAAATAATAATAAAAAAGAAAAAGAAATTAAAATGTAAAAAGAAAAATAATAAAAAAATAGGAAAAATAAAATAAAACCAAATGAAGAATTAAAAAAAATATGTAAAGAAATAAGATGAAAAAAGAGTAAAGACTAAGAAAGAGGGAACTAACATCTGCAGTCATTCTGGATGGCATCCCCGAAGTAGCCTGTGTTGCAGATGTCGCACTCCTTGCCGGCCGTGTTGTTGATGCAGCCCTCACACATCCCGGAGGTCGAGTTACACGTCTCCGCGCGCCCGTAACACACACACGGCGTGCACGCGCCTCCCGCATTCTGAAACACGACCACATCACTGTATTATTTCGCTCATGTCACGAAGAGAATGTGTGGCATGATAATACCACGTGTCAGATAAGGTGGGGCTTAAAAAATAAAAGATGACCCATTCAGGGAATTATTTCTATGTGAAACTACCAATTCCAATAATGACAATGCCAAGTCGGGTCCGAGAGAAATGTAAAAGAAGTGTTTGAAAATCATATACTTATGCATGTAAGGTCCGGCGCATTTGAGATTAGATATCAACAAATTCCGAGAACAAAATAATTGTCATGGCACTTCTTTTACGGCAGATTTTCGAAGAATTAAGGTTATTTTATCAGAAGGGTCTGGCTTAAAAATATATCTAAATCTTGTTCTAATGAAACGACCCTTGCTTAGTTAATTAGTTTGTGTTAATAACATTTTATACGCCTTTGAGAAACTAACTTACAGAATAATATAAGAATATTGTATAGAGGTGACCTGGCTGAAAGACGTGCTTTGTTTCCCATAAACATAGCGTGTTAGGCCCTCAAGAGATTCTGAGGCAATCTGCTGCCAACATTAGGCAATCTTGGTACTGATGCTTTCACGTCTTGGCTAGGGCTATCTCTATGTTTTGTAGTAACACAATGGTTGTGAATGCTTTCCCTGCTATACCCTTTAACCACATTTTAATTCCCCACGCTAACTCTATACCAATGTTTGGTAATTTCTCTAAGGTCATGGAAAACACCCAACTTACAGAGTCAAAATCAGGTCACCAGCCATACTTGACGATTAACATCTTCAACTATAGTCAACGGTGCTCCTATTCTTAAATGAAAGTTTCATTAAAGGTTGAAAATGTGGCTTATTTATAAGGAAATGGCACGTGATGTTAATTACCTGGGGATCTGTGGGGACTCCATAATAGCCATCAGCGCAGTAGTCACATGTGTACCCCTCGTGACCTTCAGTGCAGTTATGACATAGTTGCCTGCCATCCGGAAGTAGTTCACAGGTCGACGCGAAAACATTGAGTTCCTTCTCCACGACATTTCCGGGACACATACACGGCATACAGTCATCTGCGGGAAGAACAACATGCGTTTATATAGTGCATTTGACTGTCACCATCCCTTTTGACCATTTTTTATGCTGTGGGGTTCCATGAGGAGGGGGACAGAAGCCCAGTCAAATACTTCAAGGATATTCAATGAATATTTTTCCTTTGTCATTTGGAAGTATTTAGTTTCATCGTCATCAATGTGAAAATGTGTTCCTTTATTTATCATTAATTCAAATACATTTACAATCGACCCAAATATCACATTACCACATGCCATATAATCCTACACAGATTTTATCATTTACATGTAATATCATGACATAGTTTTGATGGATTTACCACCCAAATCATGAGCATGGCTTTAATGTATGCTTAAAAAAATTAAAATGCTGAAAACATTTTGGTATGACATATACATTCTGTTTGTATTAATTACTTTTTCATTATCTCTCAACAGGTCAGAAATAAATCTGTCACATGGACTGAATGCCCTACTCTTTTCAAAGTATGACTGGAAATTTTGATTTTGAATTATTACATAGACATGATAGTACAAATAACGCCGAGTTATGGGACACTGGTTAGTAAAAGAAACAACAACAACGTAGCAATCTTACATCTTTCTTTATAGTGCAAGCATGATCATGTTCTGGTCAAATTCTGAGAATGATATCCGAGTGAGCAGTGTTTTAGATTCTATATTCTCTAAATATCCACGAATTATATAAATAAAGGACAATTATGACTCAGGGAGTTCTAGAAAGTATCCTGATTTATGTCTTGTATAATAATAATATATTATTACCTATGAGTCCTATGGTAGCGTCTCCATAGTAACCGTCCTGACAGAGTTGGCAGTGGTCTCCCATGGTGTTCTGAGAACAGTTACAAACTCCGGTTTCCGGGTCGCACGGGTACTGCCCGCTACCGTGGTTGTAACAGTTACACGGAACACATACCACGTACGGACCCCCTGAGCTCACCTCACGGGTGTAACCAGGGGCGCAAAACTCACAGAACTGGCCCTGAAATGCAGTGTGATATAACAATAAGCTAATTACTCCATTTGTGAATAAAACGTATAATCTTTGTAAAAGATTTGAATTTCAGATATAAACTAGTTTACTATCTTTCCAATACATTTTACACGAAAATTGTCTCAATCTCATTCATTTTGTTTGAGTTATTATAGTGTTCCAAGGTACCTATCAAACAGGCTGTGATATGAAGTTAACATGGAATACAAAAATGACCAAAAAAATGTTGTGCACATTTAAAGCCCAAAAGACTCTATAAAGGGAACCAAATTCTTATTTGACTGAAACAGAATTACCCCTGCATGTTTCACAACACCCAAGATCACCTTTCTGGGCTTACAAGGCAGTGGTGATTGGAGAACACTAGAGTTATCAAGGCTGTTTGTCACTTACACTATATCCTTCAGGGCAAATGCATTGTTCCACATTGTTGACAGTGGCGACACCTGGTGTGACAATCTGGGTAGCATACCCCATACTGGCAGAATACAGATCAGTTTCTGCTCCGCTCGCCTGCAATTCACACATTAGACCTTTATACTTGTCATTGAAATTATTTTTGTTGAAGTGATAGTGAAGGAAGACCTCATGTTGCTCTGTTTATTCCTCCACTTTTGTTATTTAGACAAATAAAAGACTACAAACCCTAGATTTCTTGTTGCAGCAATTAAGCATAACTTTGGAAATGTGGAAATAAATGAATCTGTGAACGTCTTAGATGCATAAAGTATAAGGTCTGACTTACATTAGTAAACTTGGCCCTGATGTGGATGGAGTCAAGGTCAGCTAAGACCTGCATCATCTCCTGGTAAGTAGCTATCCTGTTGTCTATGGTGTCAACGCGCCAGTTCACTTCCAGCAATTGTATCTACAACAGAACACATTATGTTACCTAATAGTGGATTAAATAAATACTTGAAAAAATTCTATCAGTTAATTTTACAACAGAGCCAGACATGCATTAAAAAAGTTTCAATAAATCACTTGCTAAAGTCAATGGGACAACACGTCATACACAACATGGTTTCGGAAAAGATTTGTTTTATAAAATGACTTGATCAAAGAAGTTAAATTTAACATTTCTTGTACAAACCCTTGTTTATGGAACAAGCTTGGATTTTCGTGTCGTTAAAACTGTATCATTTCAATTGACAAGATAATTTCATAATAAAAAAATGTAAACCAATGGTTTAGACTGTTGTACTTACAGTGTAAGTGGTTTGGGTTTCTGAGGGAATTTGAGGCAGCTGAGCAACCAGTTTGAAGTCAACATGGCCGCCACTCAGAATGGCGTCACCCATTACGTCATCTATGTAAGGGATCTCGAATGTGTCATTGACTGATAAGTCGGCAGGCCTCGGTACACTGAGAGACAAGGTGAAGGTCAGGTTGTTGGCATATGCCGACCTCTTATCCCCAAGGTAAGGTCCGGTTGCCACAAAGTAGTAAACATCTGCCTGAAGGTTTTCATTCTCATTCAAAATCTGCATCACAAACCTAAAGTAAAATAGGATTAAATGTTGTTTAACTTTTATTTTAGGAATATATTGAGGGAAATATCATTTTAGCCCTATGTGTTATGGGTTTAACAAGACACCTTTATGTACCAGATTTTGAAACGAATCTTAGCATTGAGTAAGTTATTTAGAACTTGATTGGAATGGTGATTGGAATGGTTGATAGCAATTCAGGTTACTTTGCACATTTAAGTGTTTTACCAGATATAAAAGATATAAACGAGTGAGCGAGTGAATGAGTGATTGATTGAATTGACAAATGAATAAATGAATGAATGAATGAATGAATGAACGAACGAACGAACGAACGAACGAACGAACGAATGAACGAACGAACGAACGAACGAACAAACGAATGAATAGTACTTACTGAGCATTGATGAGGCCCGGGAACTTCACTGGGTGGTTGACTTGTACCACATTTCCCTCCCTGTCCTCTCCAGACCAGAATGTCTCGACAGCAGAGTCCCCGAACAGCAGGGACCAGTCATTGCTCATTTCTGTCCGGTACCAGTTCTCAGCTGAGCTGCAGTTATCAGTGTGGCCGGAGCAAAAGCAAGGAAGACAGCCGTCTGGACTCCATTGTCCAAGTGCAAAGTAACCTGAATTGCCATCGATTATATATGGTAAATATTTTTGATTGCACACATTTAAGTGCTTTACCAAATGTGTTTCACAAGAACATTTAAGCATAATATAGTGTTTGTAAATCAAGATAAGTAATATGTCTTTTTTCTTCAAGTACTTCTCTGACCTAAGGCAGAATCGTGAAGCCTAAAAATAAACTTGATTATATTGACTTCTTAAGGACGTATTTAAAGTAAAACATAAACACTATTTCAAAATAGTACAAAATGGTGCCTAAGAAGTTTAAAAGAAAGTTGATGGTGCATACCATATTGGCAGTGGTTACATTTGTCCCCGATGACCTTGACCTTGCAGTCGCATACTCCATCTTCTTTGTTGCAGGTCAAGCTCGTACTTCCATCGTCATCGCAACCACAATAAGTACACCCATTGCTGGTCAGGTTGTAATAACTGCAATAAAGATTTTTTTAAATACATTCGTAAATAGCATTAAATTGTTTAATCACCATTTCGGTAAATACATTATCTTAAACATATATCTTTGACAAATATTTCTATGAAAAAATCTCTTCTGGTATGCACCAAAAAGTAGCGATTATATGACGACAGAGTGGATTATGGTTCCACTTGGAAATATTTCTATTGAATTAATACATATGTATAGAAAGCGTTATGTTCTTAATGTTGTGTATTTTGTGGGGAGGCAATGACTAAGTTAAGACTAACCCGTCTTGGCACTGGTCACAGTCCAGTCCATCAATGCCATCTTTGCAGGAACACTGGCCTGTGTCTGCGCATGCGTTGTCATAGGCATACTCCAGATTACAGTGACATTCTATACATCCATTTCCTAGATGAAAAAAAGAAAAAATAAGATGTAATTAGTCACTTATGTTCTCATTAATACTCGCGTTCTTAATTTCAGGGGTTAGGCGATACGGCCCTTTTAGCACAGGTAGATAATATTAAAATCTGCCAATAAATCAACCCAGGGACACGAACCCTGTAGTAAAGCACCGTGCCAAGCGATCCAAATTGTGGCACTTCCAGATTATGACAAAAATTAATATTACAAAATAATAACTGGTCAAGGTTATTTGAGTGGTACACACCTGTATATAGTCCATAGTGGTCCGGAATACAGGAGTTGCATTTTATACCAGTCACATTAGCTTTACATTCGCAAATACCGCTCTCATTACACGCTGTTATAACTGAACCGTTAATGTCACAGTCACATGCTGCAAAGAGATTTAGGGGTTAATTAAATAGATGGGATTATTTAACATGAAATTCTGAAAATCTCAAATTTATTGTACCATGAAATTATAAAAATATTAAACTATACAATGAAGTTAACCTGATGTGAAGTAAAACTGAAAATGCAGTTTGTTTTCTGTTTGCAATTTTATTTGAAGGTGATAACATGTATATAAGTCAGATGGAATATGTCTTTGGCATTAATATAAAATCTAAATTAGTAAGATATCTAGACACATAAATAGATATATAAAATAAACACATAAATAGATATCTAAAATAAACACATAAATAGATATCTAAAATACACATAAAAAGATATCTAAAATAAATACAAAGTATAACAAATTTGTGAGGTTCCTATGGGGAGCTACATACCCGTGCAGCCCTGTCCGGTATCGTAGCCATAGTAGTCGACCTGGCACTGACTGCAGTCCTCAAGCATCACCCCGGCCTTACACGGACACTGCCCCGAGGTGGCGTGACAGGTCATCCCTGCCTCAGACCCCACCGCGTCACACGAACACACTGCCACGAGATCACAACGTAGTTATCGTATACGCATGCGCAAACCAAAACTTTATCAACTTCAAAAATCCAAAAGAATAAATATCAAAGGAAATTGAAGAATTTATCAACTTCAAAAACCAATAGAGGAATTATCACAGCAGATTGAAGAATTTTTAACTTCAACAACCAATAGAGGAATTATAACAGCAAATTGAAATACATCTTCTTTTAATTTGATTGGGATAGCTTACAGAGTGCTCTGTTGTTGACTTCCGCCATTATGGAGTATTCGTAGGGGGCGCACCCCAGCGTCTGTCTCAGCAGGTAGTCGACAGGTTGCGCCGCCTCGTGGCATTGATCCATAATGGCCTGGTCAGCCTCACTGGCATTGACATACACATCCAGCGTGTCTATCGTAGGCACCAACACAACCTGGCCATAACAGATACCTTTATGCAATCAGCAACTCCCAAATGTGTAATTATGAGGATATATCTTTACTCATAATAATGCTATTTTGTCGAAAAAGGCATTGAGTGCCCACGAGACAAAAGTGGAGCTGCCGACTTCTCAAATAAAATCAAATCAAATCCAATTCGATAAAAGAATTATGACAGCAAATGTAAATATATCCTCTTTTGATGTGATTAGTTTCGTACAATCGGGAATCTCAATTTGTATACAGGTTTCTATCATGATAAAATTAATGTGTTTATTTATAATGAAAACAAGTTGATATACTAATATGATAACTATATTATGCAAAAATGACAGACACATTAATTTTATGCAATCGGGAACTCCTAAAATGTTGCAATGATGATATTTGTTTTGTTATAATAAGACTTATGTGTCTGAAAAAAGAAAGTGTTTATCAAAAAATAAATTGCAATATGATAATTGCGCTATGCTAATATGATTGAATGGTGAGTGTGTACCGAGTCTAGCATAATGTCCATGCCGGCCGGGTCTGTGCTTCCCATGTGGAACAGAAGCGAGTAGGTGGCGCCCTCCATCAGACAAACCTCCCCCATCACCATATAACCTACAAATATACAGCATTTACACCACTTGGGAATAGTAAAACATAGGCCAATAATTAACCTTAAGAGGATTGCTGTTTTTGCAATGTTTTTAAAAATGCCCGCAAAATGCTTCATTAGTTATCATTTAAAGTGACATAGTCATCATAGCTAACAACATAAATATAACAAAGACTGTGTGTAAGAGTAGTAGTCATGGTGTTAAGAATAGCCATGTTGCTGAATCACAGACCTAATGGTTCTGCATGTCATATCATCATTATTATATGTCATATCAGGGACAAGTTTCTTCAATACAACATTGCCATAAATATATATATATATATATATATATATATATATATATATATATATATATATATATATATATATATATATATATATATATATATATATATATATATATATATATATATATTGAGGGATGTGACTCACCTCTGACCTCCACAGGGTCTATCTCCTCATTGAGGGCTTGTGGTGTCTCAATGTCCAGACTCGTGTCTGCGCATGAGTACTGAGTGGCTCCATCTGGAGGCGCACTCACCACAGTGACATCTATATTCACATCTAACCAGGTCGCTGATGTCTGCAGAAAATAACATGAAAATAAAAAATGGCATGGAAAATAAAAATATCCATGAATGCTTATTTATTTATTAAAGTGAATTGTGTACATGCATGACCATTGGGGTCAAAGTTGTGTTACACCCAGCCCTTTGAGTTTATAACTCATTCCACAGTTTAATCATTACTTAATTGTTGGCAATGAGGTCTGAGCCTTAATGTTCATATTATGATATCTTAGGTCAAAACACTGCTAAATGAATTGAGCAGTTTTCTTTACTATTGGCTCTGACGCTAATGTCAAAGTTTGATCATTGTTAGAGAAAACATAAAACTCGGGGTTCACCTTGCTGATACTATCAAACAAATAATGTCTCAACCCATTACATTTAAAACAATGCAACAAGAAATGTGTCTCTGACTCATATTTTTGAATGCTCACACATTAAACACAATGTGAAAACTCAGTACAGAATGTTTGGGCTATATGTATTTACTTCATATCTGGTGACGACCTGGTACATATGAGTGGCCGTAGATTCCACGATGAACTCCAGCGTGGCCTCGGCCGGCACCTTGAGGAAGCCCCGCCCGGTACAGGTAGCGTTGATCTCTCCATGCCCTGCTCTCTCGACCACCTCGTACTCCTGCAAACATAACACACCCCATGCTCACAACATGTCCATAGTTATATATGCTCATTCTATTATCCCAGAATATGCTAAGGTTACCTCAATATATTGTTTATCGTCCACATATGGATATCAGCTTCATGAAAGAAACTCATGTCAAAATATAAATATGCTAAATATGCAAAATATGCTATATTATAACTACACCCATTTTGATATCATTGAGTCTAAAGGTACGTGTCAAGTAAGTCTTACCCCGGCCGCAGATGTGAACTCAGCATCGAAGACAAGGTGGTCCAGCCTGGGGACATAGTAGAGGTTGTCTGGCTGCCTGCAGGTGCGGCCTCCTATGTGTGCCCGGCACTCACACTGACCAGTGTCCACGGGGCAATAAGGGACCGAGGCCGCCCCGGGGTCACAGTCACATAGGGTACACCCCTCCTCGTTCTGCTCACTCATGCCAAAATAACCCTCCTGTTAAAAACAGCAAGCTCACTTAACTCTGACTTAAGTACATTTGCAATAATCAATCTAAGACCAATTTCATAGGTACTCATTTTCAGCTAGTTCCTCTTGCAATTCAAATGATTTTTGGCCGAATTTGAATACATTCAGCATTTCATTTCTCTCAATATCTAGGTAATTGCATTGGCTTGCATCATTCCTGTGTCATGAAATATTTGGGAGACAGACAGAGAATAATATACCAATGAATGTCATACATGCCTGACATTGAGAGCAGCTAGACTAGTGAATGTGATACATACCTGACATTGAGAGCAGCTAAACTAGTGAATGTGATACATACCTGACATTGAGAGCAGCTAAACTAGTGAATGTGATACATACCTGACATTGAGAGCAGCTAAACTAGTGAATGTGATACATACCTGACATTGAGAGCAGCTAGACTAGTGAATGTGATACATACCTGACATTGAGAGCAGCTAGACCAGTGAATGTGATACATACCTGATATTGAGAGCAGCTAGACCAGTGAATGTGATACATACCTGATATTGAGAGCAGCTAGACCAGTGAATGTGATACATACCTGATATTGAGAGCAGCTATACTAGTGAATGTGATACATACCTGACATTGAGAGCAGCTAGACCAGTGAATGTGATACATACCTGACATTGAGAGCAGCTAGACTACTCAATGTGATACATACCTGACATTGAGAGCAGCTAGACTAGTGAATGTGATACATACCTGACATTGAGAGCAGCTTGACTACTCAATGTGATACATACCTGACATTGAGAGCAGCTAGACCAGTGAATGTGATACATACCTGACATTGAGAGCAGCTTGACCAGTGAATGTGATACATACCTGACATTGAGAGCAGCTAGACCAGTGAATGTGATACATACCTGACATTGAGAGCAGCTAGACTAGTGAATGTGATACATACCTGACATTGAGAGCAGCTAGACCAGTGAATGTGATACATACCTGATATTGAGAGCAGCTAGACCAGTGAATGTGATACATACCTGATATTGAGAGCAGCTATACTAGTGAATGTGATACATACCTGACATTGAGAGCAGCTAGACCAGTGAATGTGATACATACCTGACATAGAGAGCAGCTAGACTAGTGAATGTGATACATACCTGACATTGAGAGCAGCTTGACTACTCAATGTGATACATACCTGACATTGAGAGCAGCTAGACCAGTGAATGTGATACATACCTGACATTGAGAGCAGCTAGACCAGTGAATGTGATACATACCTGACATTGAGAGCAGCTTGACTACTCAATGTGATACATACCTGACATAGAGAGCAGCTAGACCAGTGAATGTGATACATACCTGACATTGAGAGCAGCTTGACTACTCAATGTGATACATACCTGACATTGAGAGCAGCTAGACTACTCAATGTGATACATACCTGACATAGAGAGCAGCTAGACTAGTGAATGTGATACATACCTGACATTGAGAGCAGCTTGACTACTCAATGTGATACATACCTGACATTGAGAGCAGCTAGACCAGTGAATGTGATACATACCTGACATTGAGAGCAGCTTGACTACTCAATGTGATACATACCTGACATTGAGAGCAGCTAGACTAGTGAATGTGATACATACCTGACATTGAGAGCAGCTTGACTACTCAATGTGATACATACCTGACATAGAGAGCAGCTAGACCAGTGAATGTGATACATACCTGACATTGAGAGCAGCTTGACTACTCAATGTGATACATACCTGACATTGAGAGCAGCTAGACTACTCAATGTGATACATACCTGACATTGAGAGCAGCTAGACTAGTGAATGTGATACATACCTGACATTGAGAGCAGCTAGAATACTCAATGTGATACATACCTGACATTGAGAGCAGCTAGACTACTCTATGTGATACATACCTGACATTGAGAGCAGCTAGACTACTCAATGTGATACATACCTGACATAGAGAGCAGCTAGACCAGTGAATGTGATACATACCTGACATTGAGAGCAGCTTGACTACTCAATGTGATACATACCTGACATTGAGAGCAGCTAGACTACTCAATGTGATACATACCTGACATTGAGAGCAGCTAGACTAGTGAATGTGATACATACCTGACATTGAGAGCAGCTAGAATACTCAATGTGATACATACCTGACATTGAGAGCAGCTAGACTACTCTATGTGATACATACCTGACATTGAGAGCAGCTAGACTACTCAATGTGATACATACCTGACATAGAGAGCAGCTAGACCAGTGAATGTGATACATACCTGACATTGAGAGCAGCTTGACTACTCAATGTGATACATACCTGACATTGAGAGCAGCTAGACTACTCAATGTGATACATACCTGACATTGAGAGCAGCTAGACTAGTGAATGTGATACATACCTGACATTGAGAGCAGCTAGAATACTCAATGTGATACATACCTGACATTGAGAGCAGCTAGACTACTCTATGTGATACATACCTGACATTGAGAGCAGCTAGACTACTCTATGTGATACATACCTGACATTGAGAGCAGCTAGACTACTCAATGTGATACATACCTGACATTGAGAGCAGCTTGACCAGTGAATGTGATACATACCTGACATTGCGAGCAGCTAGACTACTCAATGTGATACATACCTGACATTGAGAGCAGCTAGACTAGTGAATGTGATACATACCTGACATTGAGAGCAGCTAGACTCGTGAATATGATACATACCTGACATTGAGAGCAGCTAGACTAGTGAATGTGATACATACCTGACATTGAGAGCAGCTAGACTAGTGAATGTGATACATACCTGATATTGAGAGCAGCTAGACTACTCAATGTGATACATACCTGACATTGAGAGCAGCTAGACCAGTGAATGTGATACATACCTGACATTGCGAGCAGCTTGATCCATGAGTATGTTCTTTGCATATGCACTGTCCTGTTATCTTGTCACATAGTTGTGAGTTGTTCACTGTACCACTTGCATCACATACACAAGCTATAAAAATATAATTTTTATTTTATTTTGTTATTACCGACTTTCTTATATAAAATATAAGTGATATTGACTTATTCATAAATGTACCATAAGTGACTTACTTTATGTAAAATATCAGCGATACTGTCTTGTTCATCAATGCAACATGTGTGATACTAACTTACTTTACATATGAATATCATTGATATTGACTTGTTCATGAATGCAACATAGATGATACTGACTTACTTTACATAGTAAATATCAACGATACTGACTTGTTCATGAATGTAACATAGGTGATACTGACTTACTTTACATAGTAAATATCAGTGATACTGACTTGTTCATAACTGCAACATCGGTTATACTGACTTACTTTACATAGTAAATATCAGTGATACTGACTTGTTCATAACTGCCACATCGGTTATACTGACTTATTTTACATATAAATATCAGTGATACTGACTTGTTCATAAATGCAACATGTGTGATACCGGCTTACTTTACATATAGATATCATTGATATTGACTTGTTCATGAATGCAACATAGATGATACTGACTTACTTTACATAGTAAATATCAACGATACTGACTTGTTCATGAATGTAACATAGGTGATACTGACTTACTTTACATAGTAAATATCAACGATACTGACTTGTTCATGAATGTAACATAGGTGATACTGACTTACTTTACATCGTAAATATCAGTGATACTGACTTGTTCATAACTGCAACATCGGTTATACTGACTTACTTTACATAGTAAATATCAGTGATACTGACTTGTTCATAACTGCCACATCGGTTATACTGACTTATTTTACATATAAATATCAGTGATACTGACTTGTTCATAAATGCAACATGTGTGATACCGGCTTACTTTACATATAGATATCATTGATATTGACTTGTTCATGAATGCAACATAGATGATACTGACTTACTTTACATAGTAAATATCAACGATACTGACTTGTTCATGAATGTAACATAGGTGATACTGACTTACTTTACATCGTAAATATCAGTGATACTGACTTGTTCATAACTGCAACATCGGTTATACTGACTTATTTTACATATAAATATCAGTGATATTGACTTGTTCATAAATGCAACATCGGTTATACTGACTTACTTTACATATAAATATCAGTGATACTGACTTGTTCATAAATGCAACATAGGTGATACTGACTTAATTTACATATAAATATCAGTGATACTGACGTGTTCATAAATACAACATCGATGATACTGACTTACTTTAAAAAATAAATATCAGTGATACTGACTTGTTCATAAATGTAACACAGGCGATACTGACTTACTTTACATATAAATATCAGTGATACTGACTTGTTCATAAATGCAACATCGGTGATACTGACTTAATTTACATAATAAATATCAGTGATACTGACTTGTTCATAAATGCAACATCGGTGATACTGACTTACTTTACATAATAAATATCAGTGATACTGACTTGTTCATAAATGCAACATCGGTGATACTGACTTACTTTACATAATAAATATCAGTGATACTGACTTGTTCATAGATGTAATATAAGTGTCTTACCTACATATAAATATCAGTGATATTGACTTGTTCATAAATGCAACATCGCTGATACTGACTTACTTTACATATAAATATCAGTGATTCTGACTTGTTCATAAATGCAACATCGCTGATACTGACTTACTTTACATAATAAATATCAGTGATACTGACTTGTTCATAGATGTAATATAAGTGTCTTACTTTACATATAAATATCAGCGATACTAACTTGTTCATAAATGCAACATCGCTGATACTGACTTACCTACATATAAATATCAGTGATATTGACTTGTTCATAAATGCAACATCGCTGATACTGACTTACTTTACATATAAATATCAGTGATATTGACTTGTTCATAAATGCAAAATAGGTGATACTGACTTACTTTACATATAAGTATGATATTGATACTGACTTGATCATGATTGTAATATAAGCAGTACTAACGTAGGCATCCCTGTGGGTTGTCTGCAGAGAGTGACCAGTACTCGTCCTTGCATTCATCACAGGCCTGACCCATCACCAGCTCCTTGCACTCACATTGACCAGTAAAATTGTCGCAACTATAGCCACTAGAGGGCACTGATCCCAACAAACTACAATTACATGCTGCAAAGCAAAGTTGGCAAACAATATGAGCCTTAAAAGGAACTGTATTTTTTGGACATGGTTTTATTGCTTTACTTTCACTGCTATTTTTAACGCTCATTTTCAGTGTTAATCCCATTTTTCTTGTTAAAAAAGATTTTTTGTTTTGGTTCTTAAAATATATAGATACTTTACTTTATGTAACTAACACATACATTTCTTATACCCATTACGTATTTTATTAAGTTGGAAACATATTGACAAATTCAGTAAGGGAGGATCCGATAGAGCTTTAGATATTCCCCATAATGGGATATCAAAATAGTTAAAGCAATAATGCCTCAAATTAATTCATAAAAAGGGATCAAAAATATCTCTCCAGTTCATGAAAGCATATCCTTATCAAAAATATAAAAGGTAGGCTATCATAATTAATGCATGCCCCAGTTTGTCTTCAGAATAGTAGATAAAGTCCAAGAATAATCCAGTGTATGGTGTTAAGGTTACTTACGTATGCAGTAGTCATCACAAATATACACTGAAATAAAAATTTGCACAAGTTATGAGTTTTTTGGTATAGATTTGTATGTTTTTTTGGTATTGGTTAAAACAATATAGGGTAAGCGGTGAGCGACTGGAGTGTTGACACAGGCCATCTCACATACATCAGACTGTGTGCTCTCCATCATCGATTACATCAAAAAGTGTTTGTTTTCAGTTCTGATTAGTTTTTATAGTTGACCATTTGCCGTATTATGTCAATAGCACGCCATTATGTCAATAGCACGCCATTGAGCGCCATTGAGCGCTTAGAGCAGACCCAGTCTGATATAGCGCTATATAAATTGTTATTATTATTATTATTATTGAGACATGTTATATAGTTTGTGTAAACATTTAGATTTGTCATATATAATATGTGAGTCATATATAATTATGGATATTCTGAATAACCATTAATTATTTAGGGGGCTTAAATGAAGCAAGTATGAGAAATGAGAAAACACTTCAATAAGAAAAGTACACTAAAACACCATATCAAGGTTAAGATCGGTCTGCCCTGAGAGGTCAAACAATTGTATTGCAAAGAAACACAAGGCAATATGCATTGCTAAGGGAAATATAGTTTTAATTTGGGAAGTTTATTGACTAATTAGTACCATATATATGATGACTGACTATGTTTGGCAAAGACAAGTGATTCATCCCGACTCTATGAAATGTTCACTGTGAAAGTATGGTGTTGCTTTGAAGTACATGAGAAAAAAGAACTCACCAATATACTGAGAACCGTTGTAGCCTGCAATATAAAAATATATTGATTACTTGTTATCAAAATAAGCAACAAGAAATTTAAAAAGTATGTTGAATAATACAAGTTAGATAGTACAGATTTTAAGGATTCATATTATTAAAGTTCCACATAAAACCAAAGTGATGTGATGATTTAAAGAGGGACATATGTAACGTACCGACACACTCCTGCAGAGGGTTCCCAAGGGAGGCGGGGTTGACATAGTAGTGTTGCAAGCAGAATTCACACTTATCACCTGCAGTTGGGAACACACAGGAATCGCACACTCCGTATCCCTTCACGGCATCGTAATGACAGGACAGCGCATGACCATTACAACCGCAATCTACAAAACCAATGACAGGACATGTACTTCCACAATTAACAACCAATGACAGGACATGTACTTCCACAGTCTACAAACCAATGACAGGACATGTACTTTATCAGTCTACAAACCAATGACAGGACATGTACTTCCACAGTCTACAAACCAATGACAGGACATGTACTTTATCAGTCTACAAACCAATGACAGGACATGTACTTCCACAGTCTTCAAACCAATGACAGGACATGTACTTCCACAGTCTTCAAACCAATGACAGGACATGTACTTCCACAGTCTTCAAACCAATGACAGGACATGTACTTCCACAGTCTACAAACCAATGACAGGACATGTACTTTATCAGTCTACAAACCAATGACAGGACATGTACTTCCACAGTCTTCAAACCAATGACAGGACATGTACTTCCACAGTCTTCAAACCAATGACAGGACATGTACTTCCACAGTCTTCAAACCAATGACAGGACATGTACTTCCACAGTCTACAAACCAATGACAGGACATGTACTTTATCAGTCTACAAACCAATGACAGGACATGTACTTCCACAGTCTACAAACCAATGACAGGACATGTACTTGATCAGTCTACAAACCAATGACAGGACATGTACTTCCACAATCAACAAACCAATTACAGGACATGTACTTCCACAATCAACAAACCAATGACAGGACATGTACTTTCACAATCTACAAACCAATGACAGGACATGTACTTCCACAATCAACAAACCAATGACAGGACATGTACTTTCACAGTCTACAAACCAATGACAGGACATGTACTTTATCAGTCTACAAACCAATGACAGGACATGTACTTCCACAGTCTACAAACCAATGACAGGACATGTACTTTATCAGTCTACAAACCAATGACAGGACATGTACTTCCACAGTCTACAAACCAATGACAGGACATGTACTTCCACAATCAACAAACCAATGACAGGACATGTACTTTCACAATCTACAAACCAATGACAGGACATGTACTTTATCAGTCTACAAACCAATGACAGGACATGTATTTACCCAGTCTTCAAACCAATGACAGGACATGTACTTTCACAGTCTACAAACCAATGACAGGACATGTACTTTATCAGTCTACAAACCAATGACAGGACATGTACTTTCACAGTCTACAAACCAATGACAGGACATGTATTTTCCCAGTCTACAAAGCAACGACAAGACATGTACTTTCAAAGTCTTCGAACCAATGGCAGGACATATAATTTCACAATCAACAAACCAATGGCAGGACATATAATTTCACAATCAACAAACCAATGACAGAATATGTACTTTCACTGTATACAAACCAATGACAGGATACTCTCATTGTCTTCAAATCAATGACAGGACATACACTTTCTTTTCCCCACAAGAGAATATACTTGACATTGGAAGTGATACACTGGAACATGGAACAGGCATGGGGAATAAAAACGTGAATTTGGAAGAGCGGTGAATGCATCCGCATCTATTATGTTACGGCCAATTCATTTGTGATAGCTGAAGCCAAGCTGTGAAAGCACCAAAACCAAGATGGGCCAAAGTTGGTCGGATATTGCACCAATATCTTTCTGGGGTCTAACACCTATTGCAAAGGCAATATAAAAAATTATTATTTGAGGTTATAGATTTAATATAGACAGCAGGCTTAAGTTGGCCTTCATTTAACAATCATAATGTAAGGTAGAATAACAACTCTACTGGTTCCGGATTATATCAAATGCCTGGGAAGCATAGATGTAATAGCAATAATAACAAATGCTGAGAACTGTTTATGTTATAACATGTTGTGTCAGAATGGGATGCAACAAATGTATTGTCCTTATGGGATATCAGAGGTCTAAATGTAAAAAAAATATATTCAGATTGTTGTCCTAATGCCTCTGTCACACCTTGGCGATATTTGCCTGAGAAACCTTAAATTCATATTTCCAGTATTGCCACAGTCACACCTTGACGAGCAGTAATTATTAGAACTTGCACACATACAATTAAAATGAGCCCTGTGCATTTAAGGTTCATAACATTACCAGAAGTAGTAGTATTGTGATTGAAGGTTTTACCTTCGCATGGATTTGGGAAGCCCTCGTAGCCCATCTGCCACGTCCTATTGTTATACGTGGGCAGGCACTCCTCGCAGTGCGCCCCCTGGGTGTTGTGTTCGCATACACATTCTGCAGAATTCTGAAAATCAGAAACATCCACTATATACATTATTGCTTGGATAATGTTACATGCATGTTAATTAGAAGGTGCATTTGTATATAGGATATATATCCCATCAAAATTTGGTTGTAATAAGGGTTATGTATATATAATAATTATATTTGGTCAAACCATGCATAAAGTTCATATGTTGTATTATGTACACCATTATGCTAAAGGTAGTACCAATAAAATATTTATTATTTATTTATTTACAAGACATATAGTACAAACTCTATAGCATATTGATATCTTCTCACACCAACCAGTGATATTGGTGAATTATATACAGAAATAATCCTTGGTGGCTCTATAAATAAATGCTCAATAACATTATATCACAGCATACTATTAAGAGATCATACCAAACCTTATATTTTGGGAGCGTATCATTAAATGTTTGATAACCAAAAAGATAATCCACTGTTTCTTATACATCCCTCTTGACATGTCATATTCAGTCATTAATATATCGGAATATGTTTTAAAGTTAGGTAACAAACACTAAATGTGAGCTATTAACTGTAAAATGTTATAATGCTGTATGTAATGTTATGTCATGATCTGTTTGGTAAACTATCCATTTTCATGTATTAGAATAGAGCGGCATATGTTCTTTAACAAAGGTTTCTCCTCTGTATCTAAACAGATTAACATTCCATTCAACTTTTATTCAACATTCAACTTTCATTCAGCTTAAATGTGTTATGCATTTTGCTTTGTATCTGTCCTTTATCTTTGAATGTTATTCATCATATGTTGTACATGCAATACTCAAAGTAGGGAGGCAATGGGAATTTTTTTAAATCATATCACTCATCTTCTGAAATAAAAAGGGAATTGGGCGTATTATTAACAAAAGCAAGGCAACATCTACATGTATGATCATTATTGTTTTGATTTTTCAGATAGTAACCGTTTTCTAAACCCATTTTCCTCTACTTGACACATTGGATTTTTATGCAAAGAAATTGACGAATACTTCCCTGAAAGATAAGTGCTGTCTGACCTAATTAACTTGCCTTGCGGGTTCAGTGCCATATAAAGTGATCAACAGATATATGAAATATGACAATTCCTTCATAAAGGTTTAGTAATAGTGGATCTGTTTGACCTTGTCATGGCATCTTCCAACTAATATTACCTAATATTAAAGAAACATAAATGACATTTAGGTTTTAAAAATAACTAAATATAACTATGCTTCAACATTTGAGCATAATGGCACGAGTTGATTTTGGTGGTATAATATTACATATATAATCCATATTTGTTACTCAGACTGGCGAATTTGTAAAGTAGTCAATTTTAAAGTCTCTATTTTACTCAACTAAAAATATATGCATATATGTAATATCTCAAACGTTCTAATATCTAACCAAAAAAGGATTCCGTTAAATGTTTCCCACAAATTACATTATATATATCAGAACGATTGTTATCGACAAATACGTCCTTAAATATCACCTCTCTCTTCTCAACCACAATTAACATGTGTGCAGAATCAATATTCTAT
Source organism: Amphiduros pacificus (assembly GCA_949316495.1). Classification (NCBI taxonomy): domain Eukaryota; kingdom Metazoa; phylum Annelida; class Polychaeta; order Phyllodocida; family Hesionidae; genus Amphiduros; species Amphiduros pacificus. Next base: position 6,003,577 of record OX439004.1, read on the forward strand.
TTCAAAATGAAAGCTACATCACTGTTAGGATTTAACAGTGAACAACATATTTGCAAATGTCATTTAGAATAGTACATGATTAAGTTTGTAAAATATAGCTACATTATATTCCTTAAACCTAGAAAATCGATTTCATTAAGTGAAACTGCAGTTTGATGATAATATCTACATTTGTATGCTGTGATAGATTATGACACGTTAGAGATCGGGGTATTTAGATTATATGGACAGGACAATATGGGGTAAAATAAGGCTGCCTTTTAACTTAATGTGTCTAACAGACACGTAGGAATGAACCAACAAATAAAATATCTAACCGAATGCATTACATATAAACCCTAAAAGACTTTGATTTAATATTTGAGCGACTTGCAGCCATCATGTTTTCTTGCTTTCACAGCATGGCTTCAGCTGTCACAAATGATTTTGACGCTAACGCAATACGCGTGAATGTATTGACCGCTATGCCCTATTCAACTTACGATTCTTCCTTACTGCAATATTTCACCTCAAGGTCAGGTATATTCTCTTTTGCAAAGACACGTCATGAGACAAAGGCACACAGATCCACTGTAATGATAGATTACAGTGCCTTATTGGGGTTGTTAAGTACACTGTATCAACCTCCCACCGGAAAAGAACTTGACATCGGGACTCAATGCCCCACACATTTCAAAAGGTGACCGTGAATTACCGTGTTTTTCAACTATACAGAGATATTTAGGAGCTTTTCACCATGACAACATACTTCTGCATTAATATATGTAAATTGATATATACATAAAATCATTTTTTTATGTATACACGAGGTATATCTCTTCCAAATTACGAACTTGACTACATAAATGAATGCACTTTGCGCTACCACGCCCAATGTAATCTCCCACGCTGCTTCCACACCAAAGACTCTAGTTTCAGTGTTTGGTATTTTCTCTTAAGGGAGTAAAACGTCACAGTATGTTGAGTAATCACTCAAAGGCAGAAACAGATGACTTAACCAACAACTTTAAAAGCCTTGATCAAAAGTAGTTTTTATCTTTGAAAGAGTGAACGCCATTCGATAAAATATTCGATAAAACCAAGATTAATTGTTGAAATAGTATAGTAATTCAAACAATTATAAACGTATATATGTAGGGCAATTATTTGGATCCATTGCCTAGTGTCTGGATGGAATATCTCTTCATTCACTTTGTGTCACGTATTTACTTTGTGTAATTGGATTAAATTATCCGAATACTCTATGAAATACTTCAATAATCACGGGGTCTTAAAATGTCATTCCTCGCACTCAACAAATTTAATCATGAAATGTAAGTATGGGATCTTTCCGATAAAACTCTGCCCATAGCATTGAATAATAAGCACCTTAAAAGATGATGAGCCTGTCCATTGCCACTCAATGAGATAGGTATTTGCTTGCTGGACACTTGTATAAATGGGATCAATGCAGTGTATCTAGAACTGTGATATTCTCAGCACCAAATGATGATCTCACATATCGACACTTGCATGACAGACATGACCAAAATAGGGCTCGCCGGCTAACCTCTTATGCACTGCTCTTTAAATCTGTATCTTCATAATGCTCAAAAGATCTTTGCAAATTACAGCCTTTTAATCTCTGCAAATTCCAGAGTTAAGTAGTCTGAGATGGCTACCATATCACACGGTGTTGCTGCTCATAAAGGAACTAAAACTAGTGAAATCTGCATCATGACACACTTTAAATGTTATTAACCAAAAGATCAATAAATTATATGAATGTTAATATGAATCTCATTGGAGAACTTAAAAGTTCCTGCGTAACTCCATATTGAATTGTTCAGTGAGCCGTTATATATAGTAAAGCTATACGTAAGTCAATCAATATAAAGCACATGTTAAATATCACTGCCCTCGCCTCCCTTTTGTTATGTATATGGTACCACACAGCACATATGGGGGATTTCCTATGAATGGTACAAGTGTTATAATCATGACACTAGGCCTTCCTCATATCCATCAATTCCCCTTCCCTGGATTGACTATCCTTGCAAAGTTAATGAGATGTGGGTATTTCCCACGATGGGGGAGACAATATGACTTATTATTATTATAGAGAGTCTACTTTAATTAATATATCATATTATATACATGTATGTTTGGGGAGGTATGATATATTTTCATATTTATATTGATATATTTATTGGGTTTTTTTTTCAATTTTTTAATATTTTTTTTTATAATTTTGATTATTCTTATATTTTAATAAATTATTTTTTATTTTTTAAATTTTTATTGTTTATTTTTTAAAACCAATCATTGGACTATATTTTGTTGGGTTATATTTTGTTATTGATACCTTATTCATATTAAAGAAGATTAAAGTTAGCTTTATATGAAGATGTCCTATCAGAGCGGGTTATGCATTGGTAAATGTTGTTACAGTAAATATGTCACAGCAAATGTTACTGACAGCACAATTAACAGTAACTTTTGCTGCAGATTAACAACAACTTATACTGTAATGCGTATACTGAAATGTGTCCACTGTAACATTTGCTGTCAATTTTTATAGATGCTGATATTTAATCATTCTTACAATATTTGCTGATATTTAATAATTCTTACAATATAATATTGTCAAGGTGTTTATTTTTCAAACAATAAGCAGTGTCCTCCCTTATTTTGAAGCATTTAAATTAATATTCAAGATTCCATGCTTGAGGGGTTGATTTGATAAATGCAAAAGTAGATTTGATCCAATATCTAAAAAAGAATAATTTTCCTCCAATTTATTTGTCTTGTTTTTCCAGGCTACTATATATTCATCATGATCCTTTTGGAGCCATAAAGCCCTTATGATGACAGGTGTAGTCAACCAGGCGGAGATACTTACCAGCCCTGGGCCGTGGCGCTGTTGGTTAAAGCACGAACTTAATAGTTACATTTCCTCTGTCTAAAGTTCATGGGTTTGATTCTTGACTATGCCGGCATTTGTCTTACATTTTCTTAAATGAACAGAGGCCATCACCTGAAGGGTTCACCTGTTGCTCTCATAAACCTGTGTTATTATGGCAAGGGCCTCGCAAATCAGTGAGGCAGCACTATATCTGCTACCTCTAGGTCTCGTTACGATAAGACTAAATTAATGCTGAATATTAAAATAAACTATAAGATAAAACAAACTTACCGGGCCAGAGCAGGAAGAGGCGTGTCCGAAGCAGGCACACTGACCATTGATCTCCAGGTCAGCGATAGCATAGTAAGAACTCAGGGGTTCCACGTTAGAGGGAGCCACGAATCTCAGACGCACTGCCGTGGCCATAAAGTAAGACTGTACGTTGAAATTCTCCACAAACTCCCTGTTGTACTCACGACTCGGATTAAACTCAACCTGAAAAACAACAGTCCATGTTTACATCTATTCTGTATGACACAAAATTTGTGATGGTAATTTTCGCTCAAGCATTAATCAAAGTGACTTGGATGGACAATTCATTACATTAAGTGTGAGGTACTAAATAGTCACATATCTATCATTTACAGCAGCCATATATTTGGTGCTTTCACAGCCTGGCTATCAGTATCAAAACCGATTATAAATAGTGCGACCACACCCCATTCAATGCCTAATCTCCCACGATGTTCGAAGCTAAATAATTTGAAGAGTTTTGTATTTCCTCTCAAGTGATTTATTACAAAGTTAATTGATTTAAGGGAAAATATTTAGATCATAATTAGACATTAGCAAGTTATCTTATTATAATTAAGTATTTTATACTAAAATACTATTTTCTTAATCTACAAAATGTTCTTTTTCCTAATAACTCATCTCTTTATTCTTATTCTAAATATTTATCCATTCAATTTAATTTATTTCACAACTGATTGGTTGCATTGCCCTTGATATTGTATTCAAAATGTAAGCAAATTATAGGAATTTTTATATTCATTAAATCATTGTTTGAAATAACCAAATTACAAAAATAAATAGTATGACATGTTATCCTCATAAGATATGTTGTCAAACACAGAGTGTTGAAATCAAAAGTATTTGTGATAGCTTTGGCAAAGATGTTAATGCACTAAACATGGTGGCTAAACGTGTTGGTTTGCAAAAGCCTCAACATGTCTGTGGGACTTATAATGATAACTTCTATCTTTATTGTAGTATAACTAAGTGCACTGTAAAGAAATATATAGTGTCCTAAATATGACACATTGTTTCGCTGTTGCCTCTTTCTTAAATGAGTGTAAACCGTTAAGATTTATTGACAAACATGAACATAGACAAATATGGTCATATAAATAAGCTTATTCGTCTATCCCTTTGAAATGGTAATTTGTTTACGTTTTGTTCAAATTTTGTTTTGTAACAACGTTTAGTCATGGTTTTTTTTACCAACCTGTAGCATATATTTATATATACCTCATGACACACATGTTGGTATTGATGTCACAAATGAGTCATGGACGAGTCGGCCTTGTATTATTATGTAGTGAGTCGGTCAATTATATTACTGTTTAAGTTATCAACATATCTGTGTTATTTCAGATAATGGAAATTTTGACTTTAGTATTTGTGTATTTGTGTCCATTTTTTATGTTTAGGATTATGCAATGACTGTATTGACTACATAAAAACAATTTTTTGATAAATAAAATACATAAAAGAAATACATAAAAGAAATAAGTCATTCTTTTAAACGTTCATCGCCTGTCGCAATTAAACCCAGGACCTATCTGTCATGGACATGGGATACATTACCGCTGAGCCACCACTGACCTACCAATTATGGGGATTTTTTATCTATTAGCATATACAACAACTAAACAGGATGTAGTGTACACAGAAAATAATGACGTATACACATAATGACTTGTTCTGGCTGATGCCAGTATTTTCCAACAGGCTATCACAGATTCTTCATTATTTCATGATTCTTCATTCATGAGATTTGACTTCGGCTCTTGGCTTGGTTTTTAAATTTTAAAAAAATGGTGCAGCAAAAAAGAGGAAATTTTGAGTACATACCTGTTGTATCCCATTCATGAGTCCGGTGTAGGTGAGGGTATCCCCTGTGTACATTATCTGTATGCAGAATGGTTGGGTCGGGGATAAATCTGGGCCATCGGCTGTCTGCTCTAATACTCCCGGGAACGACCCTGAGCAGCTCCGGGCAAAGTAGCGCCATGCAACCCACTCTGAATTTACCGTTTCCTTCCTCTCTATCACCATGGCAACAGGTCTCATGTCATACTCACCCAGGTCTAACTCACTCTGGGTTAACTCTGGGGCAACAAACGAGATTTGGATGAACCGGATGAGAAATTCATCTTGCATGTCAACGAGGACAAATTCCTCCAGTGGGTCACTGCCTAAACTTTCAATAGAATTTTCTGACTGCCAATACGTTTCTAGAGCAGGACTTTCAATCACTAAATCCAAGATTGTTTGAGTTTTTCCGTCAATCATATTTTCCATGGAGTGTTTAGTGAGAGGGTTGGACGCATCACAAACAAACTCGGACGTGTAATCTTGGGTTTGGACAGTTTTTCTGTAGATAGTGGGCTGGGTGGTACCACAAGTGCTAGATACCTCTAAGTTATCGGCTTTGACGAGATTACTAGCAGGCGGGTAGCATACAACTTCATCGGAACAGGTCTGGCAGTCAACATAACAAAGAAGCGCTAACATACACAAAAACATATATAACATTTTTCCCAATGGGTATGAGAGTCTAATTTTGCCAATACATTTTGATTGACCTTGTTGTATTGATGTGTGAAACGTTTTTAATCGCGTTGAATGTAAATACATTGGCTTTGACGTTTGTGCACATGATATCTGTGAAAAGAAGTGTGATTTTACAGTTTTATAAGTTGATTGCAAGATCATTTTGCATCTATTCACAGTACATCTTTTGCTTATTTGTCTATGGGATACTTTGGTATCGCTCTCTAATTTTCCTGGTAAATTTGTCCAGCCAGTATCTCCTTCTGTGGTATTCATTTCTCTGTGGTTATCGTGTTCATTTAATAACGTTGTGGTAATCTGTACACGAAGTCTCGTTGTTTCTTGTTCTCGTTTATGGACGTTGCGCTGGAGCGTGTTGTATTTTCCTCTGTCATAGATATCCATGCTGTAGTGTTCAAATGTCGATTCCTATCTCATTTATAGTATTTGATCCAGAAATATTTAGAGCTTTAGACGGAAGCTGATATCAATCCCTGAAGAGAAAATAACAATCATGATCATGTAAAACAATTCTAGGATGTTTTTTGTCACCTGAGAAATGAGATATTGTATATTTTAGGTGCAATATGCAAATAACTTTTGCTAAATATCAAATTCCCTTATATTATCATATGTAAATCCCAATAAGCATTTACACAATCTACACAATTCATACATTCAATAGTAAGGTTATGCTGTGTTTTAGAGACTTCAGAATAGAACTAACTTAGAGACTTCAGAATAGAACTAATCTTCATATGTGCTTTATCTTAGTGAGTGATAACTGAGCGGTCTTAGACCACATAATTAAGCCCATCTTTAATATGAATGTGGTCTATTTTTTTTTTGATGCCACATCACACTTTTGTAGTAATCAATGACCTGATTTTAAGCACCTGGTTTCACGGCATTCATTGATCATATTATAAAACTTGTTGTTTTATATAAAATAAATTAACAAACAAATTTTAATTTCTTACCTTATCATAAATGTAACATTATTTGACTGTACACTGTATGCAGATATAATTTACAGAATCCTCATTTTAGATGGATAAAAATAAAGTGATGTTTGGTTTGGAGTACTGGTGAACACAGCGCCGACCTCAGCAAACACGACCAGCTGTCAATGACAGGCCTTGATATGCAAATTATTTTTATGCAAATGAGGCACGTGCGTGTGAAGGTTATCGATTCCACTCCGACATGCTGGGCAACAGTTGTTCATCAATACCATCCTATCCTGTACTATATACAACGCAAGTGGTCGCAGAGTTTGGGTATATGTATGTTGCTTACTATTGTCAGAGGAGGCAAAAAACATTGATTTCCCATGATGCATTTATAACATTCGCGCGTCGTCATTTGACCTTAGCGTGAGGACGGTAATTCGGTCCCAAGTTTTAACATAACTTGCTGTTTTATTTCTTTTCCATAAAAACTTTATTTTTGTTTATGAAAACTTAAACCCTATATTCAACTTATTTGTTTTGCACCGTACATTTACACGTCTGTTTTTTATTGAATACAATAAATTCGTGTAACACATCTCATTTTAAACTATGGCCAAATCTCGAATGAAGGATTTTACACACTGCGATACCTGAATGAAGCGCTGGTATAATTCATTAACATAATGTATGCCGATTATCATTTATAACATACATATAATCACTGATCTCAACATACCATGAGGTATATCATTTGAGTGTTTTCTCATGGAGGCTTAATAAAGTGGTACTGATATTACTATTATTACCTAATTTACATTCATTAATTGATTAATGAGAAGTGTGAATTTATAAACAACAACTGAGCGATGTTTTTCAGACAATGATGTCAGGCGAGGTGGGACTGAGCTATGTTTGTCATACAATGATGTCAGGCGAGGTAGGACTGAGCTATGTTTGTCATACAATGATGTCAGGTGAGGAGGGACTGAGCTATGTTTGTCATACAATGATGTCAGGCGAGGTGGGACTGAGCTATGTTTGTCATATAATGATGTCAGGCGAGGTGGGACTGAGCTATGTTTGTCAGACAATGATGTCAGGCGAGGTGGGACTGAGCTATGTTTGTCATATAATGATGTCAGGCGAGGTGGGACCGAGCTATGTTTGTCATACAATGATGTCAGGCGAGGTGGGACTGAGCTATGTTTGTCATATAATGATGTCAGGCGAGGTGGGACTGAGCTATGTTTGTCATACAATGATGTCAGGCGAGGTGGGACTGAGCTATGTTTGTCATACAATGATGTCAGGCGAGGTGGGACTGAGCTATGTTTGTCATACAATGATGTCAGGCGAGGTAGGACTGAGCTATGTTTGTCATACAATGATGTCAGGCGAGGTGGGACTGAGCTTAGTCATACAATGATGTCAGGCGAGGTGGGACTGAGCTATGTTTGTCATACAATGATGTCAGGCGAGGTGGGACTGAGCTATGTTTGTCATACAATGATACCAGTCGAGGTAGGACTGAGCTATGTTTGTCATACAATGATGTCAGGCGAGGTGGGACTGAGCTTAGTCATACAATGATGTCAGGCGAGGTGGGACTGAGCTATGTTTGTCATACAATGATGTCAGGTGAGGTGGGACTGAGCTATGTTTGTCATACAATGATGTCAGGTGAGGTGGGACTGAGCTATGTTTGTCATACAATGATGTCAGGCGAGGTGGGACTGAGCTATGTTTGTCATACAATGATGTCAGGCGAGGTGGGACTGAGCTATGTTTGTCATACAATGATGTCAGGTGAGGTGGGACTGAGCTATGTTTGTCATACAATGATGTCAGGCGAGGTAGGGCTGAGCTATGTATGTTATACAATGATGTCAGGTGAGGTGGGACTGAGCTATGTTTGTCATACAATGATGTCAGGCAGGTGGGACTGAGCTATGTTTGTCATACAATGATACCAGGCGAGGTGGGACTGAGCTATGTTTGTCATACAATGATGTCAGGTGAGGTGGGACTGAGCTTAGTCATACAATGATGTCAGTCAAGGTGGGACTGAGCTATGTTTGTCAGACAATGATGTCAGGTGAGGTGGGACTGAGCTATGTTTGTCATACAATGATGTCAGGCGAGGTGGGACTGAGCTATGTTTGTCATACAATGATGTCAGGCGAGGTGGGACTGAGCTATGTTTGTCATACAATGATGTCAGGTGAGGTGGGACTGAGCTATGTTTGTCATACAATGATGTCAGGCGAGGTGGGACTGAGCTATGTTTGTCATACAATGATGTCAGGTGAGGTGGGACTGAGCTATGTTTGTCATACAATGATGTCAGGCGAGGTGGGACTGAGCTAGGTTTGTCATATAATGATGTCAGGCGAGGTGGGACTGAGCTATGTTTGTCAGACAATGATGTCAGGCGAGGTAGGACTGAGCTATGTTTGTCATACAATGATGTCAGGCGAGGTGGGACTGAGCTTTGTTTGTCGTACAATGATGTCAGGCGAGGTGGGACTGAGCTATGTTTGTCATACAATGATGTCAGTCACGGTGGGACCGAGCTATGTTTGTCATACAATGATGTCAGGCGAGGTGGGACCGAGCTATGTTTGTCATACAATGATGTCAGGCGAGGTGGGACTGAGCTATGTTTGTCATACAATGATGTCAGGCGAGGTGGGACCGAGCTATGTTTGTCATACAATGATGTCAGGCGAGGTAGGACTGAGCTATGTTTGTCATACAATGATGTCAGGCGAGGTGGGACCGAGCTATGTTTGTCATACAATGATGTCAGGCGAGGTGGGACTGAGCTATGTTTGTCATACAATGATGTCAGGCGAGGTGGGACTGAGCTATGTATGTCATACAATGATGCCAGGCGAGGTGGGACTGAGTTATGTTTGTCATACAATGATGCCAGGCGAGGTGGGACTGAGTTATGTTTGTCATATAATGATGTCAGGCTAGGTGGGACTAAGTTATGTTTGTTATACAATGATGTCAGGCGAGGTGGGACTGAGCTAGGTTTGTCAGACAATGATGTCAGGCGAGGTGGGACTGAGCTATGTTTGTCATACAATGATGTCAGGCGGGTAGGACTGAGCTATGTTTGTCATACAATGATGTCAGGCGAGGTGGGACTGAGTTATGTTTGTCATACAATGATGTCAGGCGAGGTGGGACTGAGCTATGTTTGTCATACAATGATGTCAGGCGGGTAGGACTGAGCTATGTTTGTCATACAATGATGTCAGGCGAGGTGGGACTGAGCTATGTTTGTCATACAATGATGTCAGGCGAGGTGGGACTGAGCTAAGTTTGTCATACAATGATGTCAGGCGAGGTGGGACTGAGCTATGTTTGTCATACAATGATGTCAGGTGGGTAGGACTGAGCTATGTTTGTCATACAATGATGTCAGGCGAGGTGGGACTGAGCTAGGTTTGTCATACAATGATGTCAGGCGAGGTGGGACTGAGCTATGTTTGTCATACAATGATGTCAGGCGGATAGGACTGAGCTAGGTTTGTCATACAATGATGTCAGGCGAGGTGGGACTGAACTATGTTTGTCACACAATGATGCCAGTCAAGGTGGGACTGAGCTATGTTTGTCAGACAATGATGTCAGGCGAGGTGGGACTGAGCTATGTTTGTCATACAATGATGTCAGGCGGGTAGGACTGAGCTATGTTTGTCATACAATGATGTCAGGCGAGGTGGGACTGAGCTATGTTTGTCATACAATGATGTCAGGCGAGGTGGGACTGAGCTAAGTTTGTCATACAATGATGTCAGGCGAGGTGGGACTGAGCTATGTTTGTCAGACAATGATGTCAGGCGAGGTGGGACTGAGCTATGTTTGTCATACAATGATGTCAGGCGGGTAGGACTGAGCTATGTTTGTCATACAATGATGTCAGGCGAGGTGGGACTGAGCTATGTTTGTCATACAATGATGTCAGGCGAGGTGGGACTGAGCTAAGTTTGTCATACAATGATGTCAGGCGAGGTGGGACTGAGCTATGTTTGTCATACAATGATGTCAGGCGAGGTGGGACTGAGCTATGTTTGTCATACAATGATGTCAGGCGAGGTGGGACTGAGCTAAGTTTGTCATACAATGATGTCAGGCGAGGTGGGACTGAGTTATGTTTGTCAGACAATGATGTCAGGCGAGGTGGGACTGAGCTATGTTTGTCATACAATGATGTCAGGCGGGTAGGACTGAGCTATGTTTGTCATACAATGATGTCAGGCGAGGTGGGACTGAGCTATGTTTGTCATACAATGATGTCAGGCGAGGTGGGACTGAGCTAAGTTTGTCATACAATGATGTCAGGCGAGGTGGGACTGAGCTATGTTTGTCATACAATGATGTCAGGTGGGTAGGACTGAGCTATGTTTGTCATACAATGATGTCAGGCGAGGTGGGACTGAGCTAGGTTTGTCATACAATGATGTCAGGCGAGGTGGGACTGAGCTATGTTTGTCATACAATGATGTCAGGCGGATAGGACTGAGCTAGGTTTGTCATACAATGATGTCAGGCGAGGTGGGACTGAACTATGTTTGTCACACAATGATGCCAGTCAAGGTGGGACTGAGCTATGTTTGTCAGACAATGATGTCAGGCGAGGTGAGACTGAGCTATGTTTATCATACAATGATGTCAGTCAAGGTGGGACTGAGCTATGTTTGTCAGACAATGATGTCAGGCGAGGTGGGACTGAGCTATGTTTGTCATACAATGATGTCAGGCGAGGTGGGACTGAGCTATGTTTGTCATACAATGATGTCAGGCGAGGTAGGACTGAGCTAGGTTTGTCATATAATGATGCCAGGCGAGGTGGGACTGAGCTATGTTTGTCATACAATGATGCCAGTCGAGGTGGGACTGAGCTATGTTTGTCATACAATGATGCCAGGCGAGGTGGGACTGAGCTATGTTTGTCATACAATGATGTCAGGCGAGGTGGGACTGAGCTATGTTTGTCATACAATGATACCAGGCGAGGTGGGACTGAGCTATGTTTGTCATATAATGATGTCAGGCGAGGTGGGACTGAGCTATGTTTGTCATACAATGATGTCAGGCGAGGTGGGACTGAGCTATGTTTGTCATACAATGCTGTCAGTCGCGGGTAGGACTGAGCTATGTTTGTCATACAATGATGCCAGTCGAGGTGGGACTGAGCTATGTTTGTCATACAATGATGCCAGGCGAGGTGGGACTGAGCTATGTTTGTCATACAATGATACCAGGCGAGGTGGGACTGAGCTATGTTTGTCATACAATGATGTCAGGCGAGGTGGGACTGAGCTATGTTTGTCATACAATGATGTCAGGCGGATAGGACTGAGCTATGTTTGTCATACAATGATGTCAGTCAAGGTGGGACTGAACTATGTTTGTCACACAATGATGCCAGTCAAGGTATGACTGAGCTATGTTTGTCATACAATGATGTCAGGCGAGGTGGGACTGAGCTATGTTTGTCATACAATGATGTCAGGCGAGGTGGGACCGAGCTATGTTTGTCATACAATGATGTCAGGCGAGGTGGGACTGAGCTATGTTTGTCATACAATGATGCCAGTCAAGGTGGGACTGAGCTATGTTTGTCAGACAATGATGTCAGGCGAGGTGAGACTGAGCTATGTTTGTCATACAATGATGTCAGTCAAGGTGGGACTGAGCTATGTTTGTCAGACAATGATGTCAGGCGAGGTGGGACTGAGCTATGTTTGTCACACAATGATGTCAGGCGAGGTGGGACTGAGCTATGTTTGTCATATAATGATGTCAGGCGAGGTGGGACTGAGCTATGTTTGTCATACAATGATGTCAGGCGAGGTGGGACTGAGCTATGTTTGTCATACAATGCTGTCAGTCGCGGGTAGGACTGAGCTATGTTTGTCATACAATGATGCCAGTCGAGGTGGGACTGAGCTATGTTTGTCATACAATGATGCCAGGCGAGGTGGGACTGAGCTATGTTTGTCATACAATGATACCAGGCGAGGTGGGACTGAGCTATGTTTGTCATACAATGATGTCAGGCGAGGTGGGACTGAGCTATGTTTGTCATACAATGCTGTCAGTCGCGGGTAGGACTGAGCTATGTTTGTCATACAATGATGTCAGTCAAGGTGGGACTGAACTATGTTTGTCACACAATGATGCCAGTCAAGGTATGACTGAGCTATGTTTGTCATACAATGATGTCAGGCGAGGTGGGACTGAGCTATGTTTGTCATACAATGATGTCAGGCGAGGTGGGACCGAGCTATGTTTGTCATACAATGATGTCAGGCGAGGTGGGACTGAGCTATGTTTGTCATACAATGATGCCAGTCAAGGTGGGACTGAGCTATGTTTGTCAGACAATGATGTCAGGCGAGGTGAGACTGAGCTATGTTTGTCATACAATGATGTCAGTCAAGGTGGGACTGAGCTATGTTTGTCAGACAATGATGTCAGGCGAGGTGGGACTGAGCTATGTTTGTCACACAATGATGTCAGGTGGGTAGGACTGAGCTTTGTTTGTCATACAATGATGTCAGTCAAGGTGGGACTGAGCTATGTTTGTCAGACAATGATGTCAGGCGAGGTGGGACTGAGCTATGTTTGTCAGACAATGATGTCAGGTGGGTAGGACTGAACTTTGTTTGTCATACAATGATGCCAGTCAAGGTGGGACTGAGCTATGTTTGTCAGACAATGATGTCAGGCGGGTAGGACTGAGCTATGTTTGTCATACAATGATGTCAGTCAAGGTGGGACTGAGCTATGTTTGTCAGACAATGATGTCAGGCGAGGTGGGACTGAGCTAGGTTTGTCAGACAATGATGTCAGGCGAGGTGGGACTGAGCTATGTTTGTCATACAATGATGTCAGGCGAGGTGGGACTGAGCTATGTTTGTCATACAATGATGTCAGGCGAGGTGGGACTGAGCTTTGTTTGTCATACAATGATGTCAGGCGAGGTGGGACTGAGCTTTGTTTGTCATACAATGATGTCAGGCGAGGTGGGACTGAGCTTTGTTTGTCATACAATGATGTCAGGCGAGGTAGGACTGAGCTTTGTTTGTCATACAATGATGCCAGGCGAGGTGTGACTGAGCTTTGTTTGTCATACACCACTTCAGGATGTTAAAGGCCCCGGGCCGCGGCGCAGTTGGTTAGAGCGCCAGCTTATTAGCACCAGTACCTCTGTGGTGATCCAAAGGTCGTGAGTCCGATCCCCGGCCGTGCCGAGTTTGAATTCATGGTACAATTTCACACATGAGCTGAGGCCTGTTCCGAAGGGTTATGTCCTTGTAAATCTGTAACCGGGACGGTTGTCATGTCCAGGACCTGCGACATGACAATTCAGTGGGGCAGCACTATATCTGCTACAAGTAGGTCTCATCACGAAATGACTGAAATAATGTTGAAAGTGATGTAAAACCCCAAACAAACAAACAAACAAACAAATAAACAAATCAGGAGGTTATATCCCCAGCTTGTCCTGCTGTAGCCAAACGGGATCATAGAATATATCAGGACAGCAGAGTACAGCAAAGGGAAATAGATATATATTCTGAAAGACTGCTAGGAAGGACTGATTATACAAACAAAGGGAAAAGATTTTTTTGGTTGTGAATAATAACTTTGATTGGTTACTTTCTGTGGCTATTGAGAGAGGGGGGAAAATATACTTTTTATCCTCATAATATACGTTCTTCTGCATCATTTATTAATAGATACTGGAATTAATGCCTCCGCAAAAGTGAACTATGCTACATCGTTTATTTATAGATATTGGACTTAAAGTCTCCCCCAAATGTCAGCTTTGTTGCATCATTTATTCATGGATATTTCATGGATAGTAAAGTCTCCCCAAATGTGAGCTTTGCTACATTGTTTATTTATGAACACTGAACTAACATATTCTCCATGGCGTAAGCTTTGCTGCATTGTGAGTTCAGAGGAGTCCATATGGATATATAAGACCAGAGCAAAATGAATTGCGTCTTGAAAGACTAGGTAGAAAGTGGCCACAAGAAAGTGGAATCAATCACAGGAAATCCATTGATTTTTTTTCACTTTGTGTCTAAAACGACACACAAAAGTTTAATCTCGTTTAAATCAGGTGCCCTTTTCACTTAACCAAACTTACTTGATGAGAATATGCATACATATAATTCAGATACAAGTTAATTTGATAATATAATGTTAATATTAAAATTAATACAAGTTTTACAATATGTTCATTTTTGCATGAATATCTTTTGAACCAAAAATGTTTGATAGAATGGGCAAAAAAATAAATTTTGAACAAAAATGACCTCATTATCTGATAAGCAGGAAAGATGTTATAATCCATCACGTATTATTCCCTTAAGAGAAAATACCAAACTTTGAAATGGAAGTCTTTGGTATGGCACCTATGGGGGAAATTAAAAAGCTGAACTGGGCATAGCAGTGAATGCATTCACGCATATTTTGTTCATTTGTGATTTGATTTGATTTGATTTGATATGTTGGCCACTCCACTTTTGTCTCGTGGGCATATAAGGCCTACGCAGCGTAACTACACAGCTGGAGAGGAGATCCAATACGCACTACCTCCAATCTGAGAGTAGCACTCGTGTGATAATGGTAGCTATAAAAGCGCCAAAATATGGCGGCCTTGGTTGGTTGCAATATGCCTTAAATTCTCTCTCAAAGGCCTAACACATAATGCATTGACAATACATAATTCTTTGAATATAAAACTTGAAGACAGTTTCTATATTATCATTTATCTAAGAAGTATTACCACATTATTGTTATTGTAGTAATTGTATTACATTTGTGTTATATATTTTATCAAAAATATCCTTGTTTTCCTTAGCATTATATTATTCATCTTATTTCTAGCACGGCCAAAAATCAAAGACTATTTTGATTTATATATAATTATAAATATTTGATATCAGAGTCTGCGAACAAGAACTGTACTTTGTTTTCATTCCATGTTAAAGGAAAATAATTTTTTAACTGAACTATTTGATTTTCATTCCTAAAAATATTATGCACTGTCAACAATTTCGTGGATTGAAAATTGAAATCTAAGTTAAACATGGACAACTACAATGCAGTCTCAAGGAGACTGAAAATAACTATATAGAGTTTAGTATGCATAATGAAATTATTAACAAAAGCCTATTCATTCTCAAATAACATCCTTTCGGACACGTACTCAAGGCTTTGCTCGTTGCTCGCTCGTGCTACATATAAACCTTAATTCTACATTTTTCAAATCTGGCAAAATGCCCGATTTGGGGCTTCAGACAACATTACTAGATTTTTGATGATATGATAACATGTAACTATCCTTTAACTTTAATGAATACTGGAACTTTAAAGAATACTTGAACGGTTGTGTTACATACACTGCACTTACTACAGTATAGCTTGTAATGGTTCTGGTGCATACAGTGAAGCTTGGAATGGTTCTGGTGCATATAATATAGCTTGTAATGGTTCTGGTGCATACAATATAGCTTGGAATGGTTCTGGTGCATAGAGTATAGCTTGGAATGGTTCTGGTGTATACAATATAGCTTAGAATAATTCTGGTGCATACAGTGAAGCTTAGAATGGTTCTGGTGAATGCAGTGCAGCATAGAATGGTTCTGGTACATGCAGTATAGCTTGGAATGGTTCTGGTGCATACAGTGAAGCTTGGAATGGTTCTGGTGCATATAGTATAGCTTGGAATGGTTCTGGTGCATACAATATAGCTTGGAATGGTTCTGGTGCATACAGTATAGCTTGGAATGGTTCTGGTGTATACAATATAGCTTAGAATGGTTCTGGTGCATGCAGTGTAGCATAGAATGGTTCTGGTGCATACAGTGCAGCTTGGAATGGTTCTGGTGCATATAATATAGCTTGTAATGGTTCTGGTGCATACAATATAGCTTGGAATGGTTCTGGTGCATAGAGTATAGCTTGGAATGGTTCTGGTGTATACAATATAGCTTAGAATAATTCTGGTGCATACAGTGAAGCTTAGAATGGTTCTGGTGCATGCAGTGCAGCATAGAATGGTTCTGGTACATGCAGTATAGCTTGGAATGGTTCTGGTGCATACAGTGAAGCTTGGAATGGTTCTGGTGCATATAGTATAGCTTGGAATGGTTCTGGTGCATACAATATAGCTTGGAATGGTTCTGGTGCATACAGTATAGCTTGGAATGGTTCTGGTGCATACAATATAGCTTAGAATGGTTCTGGTGCATACAATATAGCTTGGAATGGTTATGGTGCATACAATATAGCTTGGAATGGTTCTGGTGCATACAGTATAGCTTAGAATGGTTCTGGTGCATACAGTATAGCTTAGAATGGTTCTGGTGCATACAGTGTAGCTTGGAATGGTTCTGGTACATACAGTGCAGCTTGGAATGGTTGTGGTGCATACAGTGTAGCTTGGAATGGTTGTAGTGCATACAGTATAGATTGTTGATGAAGATTAGGCCAGACCGGATCCGTCATGAAGGGGTTCAGTCTCAGCAGCTCCCCCATTCTCACGCTTGCTCATGTCCTTCATCTCTTTGGCATCAGCAGCCTGCAGCTTCTTAGCATCCCGGAGATTCTTGGCCCTCTCCTTCTCCTCCTTGGAAAGGGTGCGGGTCCACTTCTCCACCTGCTCGATGGTCTGGGGCAGGGCTCTGTTGAGGGTCTCCGGCAGGAGCAGCGTGAGCAGGCCGGCCAGCAGGGCCATCACGCCGAAGATAGTATTAGGCAGCCAAGACACATGAGCAGCCTGAAAGAGAGAGGACGATATAAGGTCAACATGTCCTTAGAGCGGGCAATGTAAGGTCAGCATGTCCTTGGAGAGGGCAATATAAGGTCAACATGTCCTCAGAGAGGCCAATATAAGGTTAACATGTCCTTAGAGAGGGCAATATAAGGTCCACATGTCCTTAGGGAGGGAAATATAAAGTCATCAGGTCCTTTATATATAAGAGGGTAAATGCTAGATTTAGAGGTCCTGGTCACCTACCAGCAATGGCGCATATGGAGAGGCTAGGTTTCCTATCCTGGCACCCACCGACGCTATGCCAATGCCAACATTTCTGAAATAGAAATATAAAACATGAAGAATATTACACAGTATTCTTCAGATATGACCACCACCACAATACCTCCATCGGTACTTCTAACCATGGACATTTACCAAGACAATGAATACGGCAATTTGGCCACAGTGTGGAAGATATTTGACAAATATTATATACTGTGACATGCATATATCATAAGGGAAGGTGGACAAATGAAATGATTAATTATCATAATTGAAGTAAGTCTTATGGCTGTTCAAAGCTTAATACTGAAACCATAACACATATAAGTTAAGGAAGGAGCGAATGTGCAGCCATGTCATCTATAGGTTGAGGAATGTGCAACCAGGGTACCTATTGGTTGAGGAATGTGCAACCAGGGTACCTATAGGTTGAGGAATGTGCAACCAGGGTACCTATAGGTTGAAGAATGTGCAACCAGATAATTAAAGGAATGTGTAACCAGAGTACCTATAAGTTGAGGAATGTGCAATCAGAATAGATATAAGTTGAGGAATGTGCAATCAGAATAGATATAAGTTGAGGAATGTTGCTCACCTGACGGTTGTAGGGAACAACTCCGGGGCATAGAGGAATACAGAGCCAAAGGTCGCCGTGATTCCAAACTTGCCAATCATTGACAGGGCGATAATAAGGCCAGAAAGATCTGTACCGGATGCTGAAATACAAGACAAAGATAAATAAACCCAGAGAAAAAAATCATATCTGAAAGCGGTTACAATCTTTATCAGCTATTTGCTCTAAATTTTGATAAATGATCGTCTGCTTTTTTTAAATTGTATCGATTCGATATTATAAAATAATATTTCAAAAAATTATAGTGGAAAAATTATAAAATGATATGCTTCTATGCATAACACTTACATGTTTTTTCAGGAATGAAGAGGGTGAGAAAGAGTGGTATACCAGCAATGATGTGACAGATACACACTGGCCATCGCCTGCCAACACTGCAAGTGTACAGATATATAACATTAATTCTCAATGCTTGAGTTTCAACGGTTGTGATCCACCAGGTGTCTCTTGTGTCTTGTACAAAGCATGCTTGGATAAATCTGTAGCTGACTACCATTTTGTATGGTGGGGAATACATTATTTTGCCAACAAATGCACGTACAGAACAAAATAATCAGTTTTTTAAAAAGACAAAAATGGGTTTAATAAATTGATTGACATTTCAATTAACTGATTGAAAATTACATGTCAATCAGCTTACCATGAGCATGTATGTCTACAAAGTGCATGATGAAGTTTAAAAACATCAGGTGGCATTTGAGAAGTAAAATATCCAAACAAATCTGTCTGATTGTTTGAGCTTATAATGGTGTGACATACTTACTAAACACCAGGTGGCAGCAGAGACTACTTGATTCAGATTTTTATCTGATCATAGATTCCAATCTGTCTGATTGTTTGAGCTTATGATGATATGACATACTTACTAAACACCAGGTGGCAGCAGAGACTAGCTGATTCACATTTTTATCTGATCATAGATTCCAATCTGTCTGATTGTTTGAGCTTATAATGATGTGACATACTAATTTAACACCAGGTGGCAGCAGAGACTACCTGATTCACATTTCTATCTGATCATATACTTACTATGTAAGCAGAGCAGCACATATCAGATATGCGGGTATCTCTACGAGACCTGAGTAGAAGAAGTTGAGGTAAGGGTCCCCAGCTATGCTGCCTGTGCTGAGGGACAAGCCGTAATACACCAGCGCATTTGTACACCTTAAAAGACAACAATGATAATAATTATAATACTGAAATTTATATAGCGCTGAGACCAGGTAGTGCACGATCATAGCGCAATACACTTGGTGCTTTAGATATGTATATTAATTTTGGGAGGGGCCTGACTGGAAACATCATGGCTAATGACTTGAATAGCGATGTTTGGCAGTGAGTTCAAACAGTTTGATCATTGGTGTCTGAAAATCGTAGAAAATGGCCTATTTGTATCGTAAGGGCTTAACACGTTATGTAGCAATATCCAATGTTAAAGTTTACTACCTGAACAGTGAAAACTGGTTTAGATACTTTTGTGAATGCTGAAAGTATATGATTGAGATCATTTGTAAATCGCATTATTTGACATTTGACCAGATTGAGGAATGATATCTATATCTATGACCACTATATTAACAGTCTATACGTGATCACACTTACCACATGCAGCATGTGACCACACTTACCATATGTGGCACATCATCACACTTCATATGTGCCACATGATCACACGTATACCAAATGTAGCACGTGATTCACACTTATCATACATAGCACGTGATCACACTTACCATACATAGCACGTGATCACACTTACCACATGTAGCACGTGATCACACTTACCACGTGTAGCACGTGATTCACACTTATCATACATAGCACGTGATTCACACTTACCATATGTAGCACATGACCAAGGCGAACATAACCAGTTTCTTGGACTTGACCACATCAATTATGGTGTACTCGGCCTGGGATTCGGTCTTCTCAGAATCAGGGTTATTATCCATTTTATCCTTGCCTCTAAATGATTCAAAATATTCCTTTATGCTCTTTTTCTTCTCCTTTTCGTCCAGTAGGGTCTGTTCATCTTCCTCAGAAAGTTGGAACTTGGCAGGCAGTTCTATCTTGTTAAATTTGGCTGCATTCTTCAGGATCAGTTTTGCTTCCTTAATTCTGCCCTTGGCAACCAGCCATGGTATGGATTCAGGAATTATCCTACAATTTTATTTTTCAATTATTGTTAAGGAGGTCAACGTTAAATGTAGAATCGCAAACAAAACGGGTAAAAAAGGAAGCCAAGCTGAAAAAAGCCAAACACTTAATGAAACAGAGTTTTCTGGTATTTCGACTTCACAATATTATTCATGTCTTTTTAGAATACAATAAGATATTTCAACCTTAAATTATAGAATATGCTCTTTTCCTATTTTGTTATAGCTATATGATTTACAACATATCATATTTGTTTTTAGCTTCAATGTGTCTATATAGTTCTGCATTGACTTGCGTACTAATGGTGCCACCTGGTGTTGATATTTTCTACAATTCAAGCTAGTTTGAGAAAAGAAATGAGAATACCAGAGAAGCTTATAAATCAATGTTTTTTGTTTGTTTTTGTTTATTTTTTGTTTGTTTTTGTTTGTTTTTTTGTTTTGTTTCTTTTTCATTTCCTTTTTACACTTGTATCAAAGGATTTGTTATGGAAAATAATCGATTGGCCAATAATAATTCAGAAAAATCACACGTCAAATATGGACACCAAATATGGACGCCAAATATGGACGCCAAATATGGACGCCAATATGGACGCAAAATATGAAAAATGTGGAGTACAAACCAGAATAATGGCAGGACGAGGATACCGGGAACGGAGAGCGCCACCTGGTAGTGTCTCCAGTTGGGTATGAGGTAGGCGAGGAGGGCCATGATGAACATGCCCGCGGCCCAGTAACATTGCATCACCAGGCCAGCAACCGTCCGCTCTGACGCCGGGAATAACTCACACGTCAACACAAAGCCAGCCAACACTATACCCTGAGGTCAACAGAAACAGAGCCAAAATTACTGTCAGTTAAAGGTATCAAAATATCATATTTCTTGGGAGTGGGATATTGTAAGATAAGCTGGGATAAATAAATAAATCTATTATCTTTGATAACAACGGATGATTATCCATTGTGGATGATATTAAAAAAATGAAAGAATAGGCTTCTTTCCCAACAATCAAGAGCTCAACCAACGATAATGAAACCTGTGAGGATTTTGAAAAACCTACATTGATTTTTGAGTATTGAAGAAAGAAATGTCATAATATCTTAACACAATTGTTCTATTTTTATCGTGTTATATTGCAGTCCATAAAAATTAACCAAAAAATAGAGAAATTTTGATCTGATAGCCTTTATAAGATATTTGATTTGATTCAATGTAAATCTTATTTGGTTTCCTCAAACATATTGTTTCACATATATCACTCCCACATATGTAAGTTTTATAGCAATGTGAAGATTAAACAAAAATAGAAGATAACTGACATACCTGCTGGCAGATTCCGGTAAGAAACCTAAGGACAGCAAATCCGGCATAAGTGTTGACCCAGGCCGTGATGAAGCCGATGAAGCTGATGGCCAGCACACACCCCAGGAACACGGGTTTGCGCCCAATTTTGTCAGCCAGCATCGCCATGAACATTGCCCCTATCATCACACCAACCACGAGAATGGTCTGAGAGGTGGAGATGAGATAGGACCGGTCACACACCAGCTCCCACTGAAATCATACCAGATGGATTAGAACTTAAAGGTCTGAGAGGTTGAGATGAGGTAGGACCGGTCACATACCAGCTCCCACTGAAATCATACCAGATAGATTAGAACTTAAAGGTCTGGGAGGTGGAGATGAGGTAGGACCGGTCACACACCAGCTCCCACTGAAATCATACCAGATAGATTAGAACTTAAAGGTCTGGGAGGTGGAGATGAGGTAGGACCGGTCACACACCAGCTCCCACTGAAATCATACCAGATAAATTAGAACTTAAAGGTCTGAGATGTTGAGATGAGGTAGGACCGGTCACACACCAGCTCCCACTGAAATCATACCAGATAGATTAGAACTTAAAGGTCTGAGATGTGGAAATGAGATAGAAACGGTCACACACCAGCTCCCACTGAAATCATACCAGGCTTATTAGAACTTAAAGGTCACAGAGGTGGAGATGAGGTAGGACCTGTCACACACCAGCTCCCACTGAAATCATACCAGTTAGATTAGAACTTAAAGGTCGCAGAGGTGGAGATGAAGTAAGACCGGTCACACACCAGCTCCAACTGAAATCATACCAGATAGTCCAGACCTTGAAGGCCCAAAATTCGGAATCTTTATGATTTGGGAGACATATTAGGGGCTGAAGAAGGATGATTGATCATAACTTCACAGGATGCAGTCAGAACCGTACCAGCTTTGTGATGAGATAATCGGTTTTTAAAAGTCATTTGCAGTAGACACTACAACAATATGAGACCTAAAAGAAAGTCAAAATTGCCCTTAATAACATTAAAATAGAATAATCAATGAGAAAACATAAAAATATGAAAAGTTTCTTCAAATCAAAGAAACGTTTAAACCTCAGACGACAAGTTATTTCTACAATTACATAGTTTATCTTTTTTCAGTAATTACATTATTGACTACCTCCTTTTTGACTTTTTGAGACTTTTACCTCATTTGCAATTGTGTACAGGTCTCCCTTGAATGTGTATCCAAAGGGACATTTCTCCGTTTCGCCGGTTTCCGCGGAGAAGTTCTTGTAGACCTTGCATGAACTGAGCTGTGTGGAGTTGACACTTTCTGGAGGTATACTTTGGTTCAGGGCCAGACCATCGGGCACTTTACAGTGAAACTCAGGTTCCATACCTACAATAGAAAACTTACTGTATAAACAAATTATTAATGCATTTCGTACATTAATATGCTTCGTACATGAATTAAGGTCACAACCTACATGCAGCTTCGCATAAGTTTTCTTATCTTATATTTTGTATCAGAATATTATTTATACATTGTTGAATTGCAGACCGTCACCAGAAATGGGAGATATTGAACAAAAAATTGGCAGTTAAAATCCTCCTATTGCAGTGGGTACATGGTGTCACTTTTTCCCAGCATAAGTGGCACCATAAATGGAACACGTTCTTCGGTTTATTTATATATTCAAAATATAATTTTAGCATCTTTCTCTTATTGAAGAAAAGATATATTTGATAATTTGCAGAACGATATGAGCTGTTAAAGATGTAAACCATTTGTGTCTACATTTAACACACTTCTTGTCACCTGATCTTTGTTATTGTAAATCTAGCACATGTTCTCATACTTTGAGAGTTTATTATCATTTTGTATGTATCATTATGATTAGAACAACTGATGGTGGGTTATTTTCTGATATTACACTTATATGTATGAAACTTCTATTGGATCAATTTAAGTACGTCAATTTTCATCTTTTGTGCAACTACCACCTTCAAGCTATGTCTTACCAAATCTAGCTTGTTAATAAATATCGAAACTGATGGACTTTATTTTCATTTTATTATCAGTTTTTTTCCATGCAATATAATACGTATTTTCATAAATTAACCACCAATAAGTTCTTATCATAGATATTAAGGCAAGAACATGTGAGTGCAGTGTTCAGGCTGACAGATCTCTCAAGTTGGTTCTGGTGGAAGGATCTCAAGAGTCCGAAGGACGAGTGAGATCCTTCCACCAGAACCAACGAGAGAGATCTGTCAGCCTGAACACTGCACGAACCTATGTTCTTGACTTTATCTCATACTTTACTCCTACAGATAGGTATGAGATAAAGGTTTTGGTTTGATGTCCAATCTATTTAAAGCAAAACAGAGAGGAAAACATTGCAGCATGTGCGGACCTATGTTGTGTGTGTCAAACAACATAAACAATGCCACGCCCCCTTTTTAATGACGTCACACTCAATGACGTCATTACAACATATAATTATGTTATAACGCCATTGAGAGGTGGGCATAGTGCCACTCTATATTGTGAGATCCTTCCACCAAAACCAACGTAAGAGATCTGGCAGCCTGAACACTGCACAAACCTATGTTCTTGACTTTACCTCATACTTTACTCCTACAGACAGGTATGAGATAAAGGTTTTGGTTTGATGTCCAATCTATTTAAAGCAAAACAGAGAGGAAAACATTGCAGCATGTGCGGACCTATGTTGTGTGTGTCAAACAATATAAACAATGCCACGCCCCTTTTTAATGACGTCACACTCAATGACGTCATTGCAATATATATTTTACTATGTAATGACGTCATTGAGAGGTGGGCATTGAGATCCTTCCACCAGAACCAACTTGAGAGATCTGTCAGCCTGAACACTGCACTCACATGTTCTTTTCTTTACTGGTCTTTACTGGTCTATCATTTGCGGTAGATAAATATGAGATAAAGTCAAGAGCATGGGTTCATGCAGTGCTCAGCCTGACAGATCTCTTTTGTTGGTTCTGGTGGAAGGATCTCACTTGTCATTTGGACCAAGGATGATTTGCAAAAGTAGTTCGGCACATGGGTGATCTGCGAAAGTAGTTCGGCAGAAGGGTGATCTGCGAAAGTAGTTCGGCAGAGGGGTGATCTGCAAAAGAATATCTCATAGGTGCAGAACACCCTCTTGAAGCACCAAGGATGAGATAATGTTTCAAAATAGCTCAGCATGTCAAAAGTTCCTTGAATTTCACGTGCAGATTGCTCCAGAATTCAAAGGTGCTGTAGTATTGTTAATTTTGAATGGACATTTCACAATGTGTTATCTCAATCATCTGTAACATTTACTTTTAAATCAATTTAGTGTAACATTTATTTCTGTTGTTAATTTTTGTGTAACATTTATTTTTGTTGTCAATTTTTGTGTAACATTTATTTTTGTTTTATTTAGTTCACCTTGCTGGAGCATTTTCAAGGGAATCCCGAGAGCCAAGTCGCACACACCACCTGGTGTCAAACGACAGCATTTCTCAGGGTGAAAATTCAAAATACACCTACATAAATAATTTAAACTATTCTGAACTCGTCGGAACCACATGGACAACGACAAATACATTTGAACAAATTAGATTAGAATAGAATACAATAGAATATATTAGAAATAGACAAGAACAGATTAGTTTAGATAAAACTAGAAAGAATTAGAATAGATCAGAATCGATAAGATTTTATTCGAATAGACGAAAATAGATTTTGTTGAATAGATTAAACATTATTTTTTCTGTCTCAACAGTGACCATGATTTATTTTTGTAAGTCTTTGCTTTAATGAATTCATTGAATTCAATCAATATTTCACATATGACATCAAATTCAAAGATTGCAAAATATCCCATTTTGCCGCTTTGTTCATTGAAAAAGATTTGTTGTGAAATGAATAACACAAGAAATATATATCGTTTTCTTTTATTATGAGAGAAGGAACACAGAGCAATTATACATAACAAGAGAGTTATCATAAAAGATGTTTAAAAAAGCAATAATGTTGTGCTTTAAGACAACCGCATTGTCACAGACTTGACATTGATTCAGGAGTGTATCTCCCTAAAGGATTTATCAATCACTCAACCGTATAGCACAGCCTGTGGAATATTGTCCAAGCTCTTAATTCTAAATCATACTTAGAGATCTCACTGGCTTAAGATTGTATACTTGGGAGAAAGAAAGTAATCAATCTGAAGGAATGTCAGAAGCAGGGAAGATAATCAAATGGGGTTATCAACTTCAGGTGATGTAATGTAGGACGCATTAAATGATTAAAATTCTTATCATTGTTGCCTCCAAGTCATCTCGTTTAACTCAGCTTTCCTTAAATCAGGGTCACAGGCGTTTTTACAGAGATTTGGGGCATTGTTAAATGAAATGTGGTCATTATACTTTGTCACACTCAAGCTGAAATCAACCAAAATACACCTGCTGGGATTATTGAGTATTGCTAATTCATAATGCCTAGTTCCATGTTTGTACTCACGATGACCACAGTTGTAATCAGTAAGCCTGTACCATAAGATAAAAACTTTTGGACAAGCAGGTGACTGTGAGCCAAATCACACCAGTGTTCCAAACTGAAGGTGCCCTATTATTAGCAAACCTTTACAAAGCAGGTGCTTGATCACTGGTCAGGTGGGCAAAGTTTCTTGACATAGTGTTCATAGTGGATAATTTGGATTTTAGTAGAAGATATTCCTTAAAATGGCACAGGGGTTATTTGATGGGTCAAAGCATGGGATCATAATGTTTAGGACATACATGTTTTTGGTGCGTGAGGAAAAGTTACTTTAATATTTGATTTGAATAAAGCTTTAATCATATTTCATGTCATCAGCACAAAAATAATAGGAAGAGACAGAGAAGAAACAGGTTATTTACATATACAGAATTGACATTTTCCAGGAAAAACATGTCCAGCTGTTTTCAGAATTAAGCTACTTCATTCAGAGAATGTGTATAAATATTTGAATATCTATTATTTCTCGGGGTGTTCTTATCGTATATGTTTATATATCAGATAAAACATTTAAAAATTTCACTTAAAGTTTTGCATCTATTACCATTGAAAATGTATACATTTATGCTGTGTAAACCTGGATGATGCTGAGATCATGTTATGGCTGGGAGTGAGATTGGGTCTAATGTCTACTTATCTTGTCATTGTGCAAGTCAATGCAGGTATACATAGGGACGTTCTGATATAGCGACGACCGTCTGGATGTTAAAGTTCAGTGATATATTTGGTTTATCAAGATATTGTTACAGTGGTAGCATTTAAATACATTTAAACTTTGAGCAGTGAAGTGAAACGTGGCGCAATAAAGGCCACAGTTGAATACCTTTGACCGGGTTATTTTCATAGTGACACCAATTGTGTGGTACTGTCACAGGAAAGTTGATCCCCGTTGAGGATCCAAAAGAATCCCAAGCCGCCAACCTCCTTGGAAACACTTAAGCGTTAATCAGCTATACATCAAACATTTGAAGTGTCTGTTTAAAACGTGAAATAGCTGTCAGATCCAGTGGTAATTTTGCTTCTATCCATGGCAACATTTTGTGACAATGCGGAAAGATATTAAGTAGATTTTAATTCATTTTCTTTGCTATCACATTTTCTCATATTCAAACAGGTAATTTATTTTGTGTTCTAGCGGCATTGACCTCGAACGCCTTGTCGCCATACGTGTTCTGGTTAGGTCTACATAAGTAAATTTAAGTCTTTTATTTAAGTCTGTTATTTTCTTTCTGTTTTAACATGGATGCGAGGGAGTCTTAATAACTTAAAACATCCGATATTCTATCATTTTAATTAAAGATATAAAGTAGTATTATTGTCTCTTTGTTGCTCGGTAACTTGATATTCACCTGCTTTTTGTGTTTACCCGCCTCTCCCCTATTGCTGGCCTTTCTAAGATGTCAACAATGTAAAGGGCGATCACGTTTTGGCATATGTCACAGAGCAAAGATCCCACACAATTGTCTCGGGGATACAGATTGATATTATAGCCGGCTCCAGTTTCACAAAGATCACAATGTAGTGAAAAATACAACTACACAGACTCTCAATCAGCTCAATAGCATTCATAATATAACTTTTTCTGCATATTTTTCACCTATTGTTGGTGACAATGGAGGATGATTGAAATAGACTATGAGCTTACCATTGTTTATTTGAAAATATAAAAGAGTCTAATTGCCCGTCACAAAACACAATTACAGCCCTAATGTGTTCTGAAAAATGGAAAAATTGTTTACGGAAATTTGGTGTTCTGTCAAAACACAAGATCAGAATTGGCTTATCATGAAGACAACTGTGTTTATATCTAATAGTTACATATCTAAAAATGTTCTGAACGGACAATCAAACCAGGAGAGCACAACCTCAGGACAAGATTTGACATATGACACAATATGCTGGCGCATTTGGTAAGACGTCTGTCCCATGCTTAAGATCAGGGGTTCGAATCTCGTTTGGGACAAGTTTTCCCGTCATGCTGCATGGCAGAGAAAGGTAGACATCTGTTACTGGGTCATTTTCCATTTCAGACAGTGCTCCATGACTGATTATCAAAGGCGGTTGTTTGTAACGGCATGTCTATGTGATGATGGAAAAGAAAGATCCCCAGTCACTCTTCGAAAAGAGTAGGGCTTTCAATCCAGGTGACAGGCTTCTTTCCGACTTAATGTAACCTAGATAATGCTAAACAGGGTATCTAATACAAGCAAATCAAGTACAAAAATCATTGTGACAATAAATATGGTACTACTAAAATTAAAATATGTAGCCAATCCAATCTTATTATTTAGGCACCTAAACATAAGGAAAGTAGGATGAGCAAGAAATACTGACAAGTGAGAAAAACATTTTTTCAAGGAATTATGAATGTTCCTTATTAAGTCAATGGTTATTCACATTCTTTTAGGTAATATCTTTTTTCATTTTTGTAGAGTATCTTGCATTGTATGTTATAAAAGAATTTTGTCAAATATTTTCTCTTGCAATTTCAATTATCTGATATCTCGAGCGCTCACCTTTCACATCTCTAGATTGGTCCACTTTGTTTTGTTTTGTTTCTGTCCAAATTGAGCTTAATTACAGCACAATTAGTCTTACGTTATTTCATGTGAATGTGTTTACAAAACTTCGGGTTGATTTGTGATTTAGAAATAGTAAGAAAATGAAATCATATCATCATAAATTGTTTACAGGTAGGTGTTTAGAATCTATAACTTTTCATAACATGTGGTATTAAACAATCTAACTTTCGTGCTTAAATTTAAATTCTTACAACATAATGAGTTACCGATCTTGTTATGACTAAAACTACGTGCTTATAATCAGGTGTGTGAGACCCAGGCATATTAACTAATCGTCGGATTTTATACGTTGCTTTGTACTGGACACGTTAATGGGAATTTCAACCGAATACATACAAAATGATGGTAAACTATACAAGCTGTATCAATGCGGGTGAACCTTTCATGGTCTTGTTAGTGGTCACTGTGTCCCTGTGCTCTTATGATATTTACCTCTGACATATTTCTTGGTCATTGTGCAAGCTTATAACTTAACCATGCTTCACAGTATATAGAGTAATCATGAGATTAAACAAACATCCCATAATGTGATTGGGGGTCACCATCTTGCGCCGGTAGAAATATCATTCCGGAAGAACATAAAAAACAACTCTCTAATCGAACCGTTAAAAAACAAGATGGAAATCCACTATCACACTATGGAAATTCTGGCCAAAAGCTCAGCCACAGGCCGGAACTGTACAACTTTACCGGAACCAGAACTGTACAACTCCACTATATGTAATCATTGGTCGGAGAGATTGGCAGGGGGCCTATAGAGATATATGTTTATCTAATGCTGCAGTGACAGCCTGCAAATGTTGTCTCTCAACATCAAACAACCACTGGGTCATTTAATATGAATAGCAATTGTCAATGGGATGTAACATAATGAATATATGGTCAAATGTTTCAACTACATATAAATATGTGCTTTTGTTATTTCATAATTTCTTTGAATTTACAAATGCATATTAAGCATGTATTGAACTACAACATATGAATTGGAAGCCTTACATATAAAAATGCTAAATTATATAAAAATGCTGTGACATTCGAAAGTAGGAAATAACGACATATTCTTTTGACAACCATAATATTTTTGTGCTAATGTTCCTCCCCATCAATAGAAATGAGAACAGATTGAACATTTTCGTAACCTTATATCATTATTAGTTGGTTTGGCTTCATATTTGCAAGAAATTCATTTTCACTTCTAGGTAATGGAAACTCTGATCGATCAAAGTGCTTAATATATTTTATAATTAATATATTTGATAGATACTATGATAAGTCATTTTTTGGCTCATCTAACTTTGGAAACAGGTTCCTAATAAAGATGCCATAGACCTTTTTGAATAGAGAAGGGGGTTTAAGAGCGTTCCTGTCCCAGTTTAAATTGATGCTATGGCAGAAAGGTGAGGAACACACTTTGCTATTCACTTATACAGGTTTTTTGTGACTATGAACAGGTTGAGCATCACTATTCTTTGTGGTAACTAAATTAAATTCATCATCCATGTACTAGTACTATTGTGAAACAGTTAGCCAATATCTACATCTTATAAACTTGGCAAGTCAAAGATTTGCTTTCAAGTGTTTGACTTGAGTTACCTTGTCCCGAATTCATCCAAACTATACAAATAATTTTGCGCAATGTTGAGCATTGTTACTCTCTGTAATCAATCATTATTGTCTTGTTTATAAGGAGAACCATATCTCAGAACTATTGAATGTTAGTGAAAATAGTTTCTATGGTAACCAGACAATGGAAATGAATTTTCCCAAATGGAGTTATTTATCTATTTTTGTATTTCAAAATATTAACACATGATGAAAACAGATTTTGTTTCACGTGTTTTCCACTTGGGAACATGTATGCATAAATATTATTTTTTAGATATCATAATCGTTTGTTATCTGCTGTTGTGAATGAAAATTTTAAATAATCATATTAACTAAACACGAGGGTACAAAATCATGATCTTACTGCAGACTGAATAATGTCTACAGACATATTAATACATAAATGTGAATATTAGGATATGAGGCATTGGGCAGAATAATTAACAGCTCAATATATCACGAAGCATGAAGAAATAGGGAATTTTCAATCCCTACACCCCCCCCCCTCCTCCCGACTTAAATTCTAATTTAATAAATTGTGTTTTTTTTTTGGTTTTTTTTTTTATGACTGCACCACTAACGATAGTATGATCCAAAAAACCGATGATAAATACTTTTTATATTTCACACTTGAACCAGCTGATCTTCTTTAAAGTCTAGTTGTAAAAAATACAATTATGAGAAATAGTTTGATAACCTCCTTTGTCAGAATCTAACAGTTTGCGGCCTGAGTGTAAGTAGTGCACAGAGCGGACCTTCTTCGCTCCATTTGGTAAGAAGCTTGCTTTAGGTGGGGGTGGGCTGGTGGCGAAGCTCCACCTTATAAAAGAAGCTACTTTCCACATGACACTTCTATCAATATGAACGGCTTACTATCTACTTAAATTCATAAAAATACATTTCAATCATTTACGGGTCAAAAAAGCACAGTGATTTGATATTAGAATAAGAATGGGTGCCAAAAGTGCTTATAAATAGGGGTAGTAGATGTACCTTAACAAAATGCGTTTGGTTAAGGGCTGGCTGAGGTCCAGTTGACCATGTTATCCTAATAGTACCAATGCCGACTGCTGACACAGGTTGTAACCTACCGTATATATACTACTTCAAACCCTTGACTCTACAAACATACAGTCCAGGGCTATAATCATCCCTTTAGGCTATATCAAAATGCTATTTTTGTATCACCCATATTACATACTTCAGACACAACCTGGTTTTGAAAATTGTATTTTGAATTATTTTTGAAATATAAACATCTTTTTTATCTGATATTTTTACCATAACAATTGGAACATTATTTATTATAAATCCGTTATTGTTACTGATATATTTTTCGCTATTAGTCATTGGATTACTTTTTCAGTTGACACTTAATTATTGTCTGTATAAAATCATATTACCATAACATTATTCACAAAAAGTATTGAGATTCTTAATTTTTCACCATACTTAAATGTTCAGAAAAGGTAAAGGTTAGAATGCGATTGTACTGTTTATAGAAGTATTATTTGGAGCCTCAATACTGGCATATCGCTTTCTTCAGGTCTTTCAAAGCAGGTCATTAGCTTGTGGTCCTCACAGGCTAATGACTCTGAAGCCCTTTGTCCCTAGCCATATAACCGTCAGGGTAAACGCTTAACGGGACACACATCAACAGCGAGTGGTAGTGTATTTGTAGTCTTATCTTGTTCTCCAAGTAATGCCTAACCCATTTCACTCTATGATGAAATATGATCATCCGGAGGCAGTTTATTTTACCGAAGAACAAATATTTTAGCCACAAACTACTAGAATTTCAAATATACGATGTCAATGTCCATAGTCAAGTTAGCAAAGCTTCAACTATTTGGTTGTTGAATATGTGATATAGCTCAAAGTCTTGTTGGAAGATAAAAATGCTAATTAGGTCTTCATTATGACTATTTGTTAAGCTTAGAGTAACCTTAAGTCAGTTTTAATTTGGATGTTCTATTTGCAGGGTTTAACTTAGACATTTGATTTGAAGTGTTTTATGGTGTGGGAAACTAATGGGATGAGATTATTATCTGTTGAAAGATGCTTGTAAGATTACCGGTTAATGTGGCGGAGGTATGCTGATGACTGATAAAGGGGACTCCACCCCATAAGATGTGTCTCAAACTAAACGATAACCACTGACTGGTAATTAAGGGCCTTGGTTTGTATTGTTATACCAAATGTGATAATGTGCTAAAGGTCAATACCCCTTTAGTGTTCGAGCGGAGCAGGGCATTAGGAAGGCGTTGCTGTGACTATAAGACAATTATGGTTGCGGGTAAAGTTTCAATGTGGCATAAAAAGGGTTTTTATGGTAAGGTTATTAATACATCTATATTCCTTTACAATGATATTACGTTTTGGTGGAACTCTAAAGATGCTACTGTGAGGAATTTCATGATAGTAAGGGTGACAAAAGCCAAGTCTCAAAAGTTTAAAGAGAGTTTATTTGTATTTCCTTAGAAGCATGAAGGGCTATATACACCTTTTTGTTTTCATTGCTAATAAGAGAAGGTTTTGCATAAACAACCTTGGCCTCTACGGTCGAATGTAACATCCAGCCGATACTCTGAACTTAATAACTAGAAATTTGTCTGGCTGGGTTTAAAAAAAGTAAGTGACTCTTATAGCTCTAGAACACACGCACCTTTTAGGGTGAATAACTGACTGTAAATAGCTAACATATATAAATGTTAAACAACTGACCTATAAATACGATGGCCAACATATGCCACCCTGCAGGCAGACCAAGCGATAAGTTTACCAAGGTGTACATTATTAGCTGCCACTTGCTCCATTTGCCAAGGTGTGACAATGCCTCGTCAGCATCCATCTTGTTATCTCGTATGAGGTATCCTGAGAATACAGTTTATCCTTGTTAAAAGCCGGTCAGAATATCACCTTGTTAAGTTCTATCACTTGAGTGATTATATCATGCAGGGTGTGTGAACTACCTGTAGCAACACACCATCTCTTGGTATTTCTGTAGGATACAGTAACACCATCAAATACTTTGTGACCGTCCAGCAGGTGTTTAACAAGTGTTGTGAAGGGTGCAGCCAGCAATGTGGTGAAGCGCTCTTCTCTGCCATCAAACCACATCAAGGCCAACGCAATTAGCGCGTGGTTTTATGCCATACTGCTTGCACATAAAACCATTTTCACTTTCATATCATTCTGTTAGTCATATGTCACACACAAAACTCACAATTAACATATTAAAGATTATATGAAGACTTTATTTTAAGTCAAACATAACAGACAGAAATAATCCTTCATAAAAAGTACGTGTTCTTAAATGACAACATAAATCGATGAACTTTTGTGTCTGCATTTTAAAATTGCAAAATCATTGAACTTAAGTGCTTAGCCACCAACAAAACCTTCCTTATGGGGCAGAGAATAGTTTCACAGCTCAGACAAAATATGCATTTTCATTATGCTCAAATAAAAGACTTCCATTATTGTTACAATAAATAGTATGTTGAGGAAGAATTTTGCTGCTTTGTTCACACTTGCTTGTGACATTTTGATATGAATGCCAGAGCACTAGGCCGTTAAACATAGCGACAAAGGTAGTCTTTCCCCAACCTCTGATGTTATGTGGCGTCAACTCTTATATTATGTGACACCAAACTCTCGTTTCGACGAATCGTGGGGGAGACTTCATCTGTTATAAATGGCCTCCCTATTTACACTTGGCACGGCTCCATAAATAGTATCTCCCCCTGAGTTAACGTCCTTATACTCAGTGATTTCATGCTTTAGAAAACTCTGTCATGTCGGCATGAGATATTTCATTAACGTTTGATGTAATCTGTGCATGGTCAAGTTATCATGTAAATTAAGCATGTTAAAATAATGTACATCCCTTCCAAGTTGGGGTTTCGTGACAGTTCAACATATTCATTTCATGCAGTATTTGCAATACAAACATGAATGTATACCATATATTGTGAATAAAGTAAAGGCAAGAAATGAGAAAGAATTCATTCAAATACTAGAGAAATCATAGAGCACTGACTGCGCTATGACAAATCTGAATATTTCCCTATTCAGCTTTGTAGAAGAATGATTAGTAGAAACAAATTAAAGGGAATTTTGTTGTATATTTTTCAATACGTAAGGTTAACACAGCTTGCATTCATATTCTCATATTAGGTTCAATTTTCTGATTTTTGTAGCAATCTTCTAAATGACATTTTTCGTCATAACCACAGGATCTAGATCTGTTCATATTTAGCATATGATTTTGACGCTCTCACTTTGGGGCAATGTATCATTTGATGAGCAAAGTCAATTGGATTCTGAGAAAGATATGCATGTTTGTAGACACCTGGAGACGAGGGGAAAGTCACATAAGATATACAAGGTCAGGGTGGGCACTCAACCGTTTTCACGCATGTGGCTCGCATATTGTCATGGTCCGTTGCCTTCTTCAGAACAATACGTACGCTTGTGAGCGAACAGCGTCGCCATGCCAACGCATTCCTGCCAAATATGGTCACAGACGCCACAATGGCTGAGTTGAGATGAACGTATAAGGGATCCATCAGTGTTTATATCTTGAAAACCAATTAATATGACATTATTGATGGCCTATTAGTGATGGGCAGGAGATTAAGGTGTGATTCACAGAGGTGTGAACCTGGCAGTTCCTGGTAGATTTATTCAAATCTGAAGATCTTTTTTATCTAACTTAACATAATGATATTTTAGTCAAGCAAATTGGAATAATAATCAAAAGTTTCAATGTCACAGATAGCTTTATAAATGTTTGAAATGCAGCACAAAGTCTTCATGGGCGAACCAGTTCCTGTAACCTTCTATTTGTGCATCTAACCATGACATTATATCAAGCAAAAACACATGATGACCGATATTGAACTTGCAATTGACCCAATTATTGAAAAGCCAGCTATGCAACTCTTTTTGAACTTATATCCCTGTGATGTTAGGGGAGCATTGACTCGGATGAGGAATACCCACTGCATAACCCACCATAAAGCATAGAGGATTGCAGAATATCCATACAATTCTTGTGAGATATTGGACGATGAAGGGGACTAACAGATGTTTTATGTGCAACCAAATCCTGTTAGATTTTTTGTTGTGACCAATCATTGTGTCCCAGGCATGTAAACTTATTTCTAGATTATATCAACATTTATATTACAGAAGCTCGCATTTTGCCTTTTATATTTTTTACTTGATAGGCTTCACATTTTATTTCAGCCATGAGAGTTTCACATTCCACACCTTTCTGGCAGGCACTGTAGAAATAGTCCAGATTAGTCACGTGGGATGGCATGACCAATTGGTTTCCCTGTTTCTGGCATTGCCATTGTAATCATAGTGAAGAATACGATTCACATTTAAAATTAAATGTGAAGTCAAACGTATGACATTCATTTCTTTCAGTAATTATTTTTTTTTTTTACAAAATAAATTATAGCTTGACAATTAATAACTACAATTCGTATTGCATTTTATATTATTTATACTTTGAAAAGAGCTCTTTGAAAGTTATAACATTCCATTATTATTAATATTCTAGAGGATAAACATTCACATACAATGTCATGTCAAAATTTGATGTTGAAGGAAGGGAGATCCTTAACATGGGAATTATTTCACCAAACTTAAAAATTATATATTGAAGGTGTTATACTTAATTCTTTATCAAATTGTATTTTCCATTTTATTGATTAAGCATCAATATTTACTATTGATTTGAAGCAATATTTTAGTTTTGAATAACTTATATTGAGTGATTGATTGGTATTTGATTGTAATGTTAAGTGGTAGTTCTATCCACGGAGAGATCTCTCAAGTCTTACATGGCAAACATATAGTAGGAATCTGGTAATGATTTTCTGTTTACTCTATTTAGAATAAGGGCATTGACCACACTGCTATCCTGGCATGATTCCCGCTTCATAGCATTGTGGTCTTATCAGGAAAGTAATCACATAAAAGTAACATTCATGAGTTCACTATGTAAAACACGAAGCAAGAATTCATGTATGGAATTCAATGTGCCCAACTTTGCAATATTTGGCTTTTCTATCCTTTGCATGTATTGAAAAAAACATAAAAATGCGCTAAAAGTAATTTGTGTAGAACAATGCTCATAAGAAAGGCTTCACCTACATTAATAAATTGCACACCAAAAATTAAGCATTAAATTTTTACATTTAGAAATATTGAGTTCAGGTACACTTTGAGGCCAGCACGAACATTTTACCAGCAGAGAATCCATCAAACTTTCCTATTAAAGCTGTAAAAAACACCGAAACAAGATGGCCTCAAGTTGGTTGATTATGCCATTAAAGTCTCTAAAGGGCCTAAGACGTAATCTGACATGTTTGTAAAAAAATACCTGTTAGGTACGTAGGGTTCCCGTTTAATTCACGTTTTTGACATTTGCGAATCTAAAAGGGCAAATTATTTAGCAATCTCATCCTGGTAGTGTGGCTTGTTTATCTCATCCTGGCAGTGTGCCTTGTTTATCTCATCCTGGCAGTGTGGCTTGTTTATCTCATCCTGGTAGTGTGGCTTATCTCATCCTGGTAGTGTGGCTTGTTTATCTCATCCTGGTAGTTTTGTGTTTTTAATCTTTAAAATATTGATTTGATGGATCATCCATTGACAATATGGATGGTAGAGAACATCAAATTAATACTACCTCAGATCTTAGATATATGTCAATTATTTAATTACCTTGCTGGAAAATAACATATCTGGTAGTTCAAAGAAAGGTTCAAGCTGCCTTGGATACATTCTTAACGTCCAGTTAAACAGGGTCTTACAAACGAAGTAATTCTTGAAATAAAACCTATATATATTCTATTTCTTATTAAATAAATTATGTTTTCTATTAATTCAATATCACACAAAACAAATTGTCAATTAAACCGATAAAACATGGTATAACTTCCACATTTATCTGGTAAATTTGAGTGAATATTATCTCAAGCAAGACAAATAAAAACCTCTCCATTATAAGTTTATATTGTGAAATGACCTGATTATTAACAAGCTCGTCGAGGATAGCTCATGCGATGCGATCTGTCATGCTCTGAGATGTATCCCAAATAATGACCGCAATCACATAACAGATCTTTCTGCACGTGAATAGGCGAAAAGTGAGAATCATTACTCATTTTATTCTTAAGGCTTTATTGTGATATCATCCATATAACACGCTTTCTACACCAGTGCGCGATAGAGATATTTATATTGTGACTAGTAGAGAATGGTAGCTCATTTATGGGATAACTGCACAGATGATTTTCATCTGTGAATGCACATGAATGGGTGCAAATAAAATATGTTATAAGTTAAGATAGTTCTGTTATTTTGTTGCCATGTACTTATAGTGATGCCACATATTTGTAATGCTATTCGTAGTAATGATTGTCACCATCGCGTGATCAATGATTTGATACACAATAATTACTCAACTGATAAATACCCTAACAGTCCGACTAAGCTTAACAGGACGAAAACTGCTCTTCTTGGAAAGAGGCTAGGAAAGCTTTCATAAACAAGTGGCTTAATAGGTCAGAAATAAACCAAGTTATAACATTTTCAAACTAATTATCAAATGATTTGCAGATAACCCACAGGGAATGTAATGTCAGAATGTTATTCTTTGTAGAGTAAAATGGGATGTACAAGCTCACACACAACACAAATTTAGGAAGTCATAAATGAGATATTTCATTTAAACCCTTGTCCCAATAGTTTGAGATTGTTTGACAATACGTGATGTGCTTCAAAGGATGGTAGTTGTCAAACAGGCATTCCACACAGCTAAGCACCCTTAAGGTAGACTTACACTCCCGCCTGGGGTTAAAACGCATCTGTTGACATCAGTCACCATATTTAACCCTATAAGCCGCGGGACATCCCGGATAACCAAAGAGCTTGTAATATTTATGACTTACACTGATCTGGGGTATTCTGCCTCAGTGGCATATGTATAACCCCATAGGGGTGAATTGAAAATAAAATGCTCAACCCAAACTTTATATGCATTTGCATTAATATTGTCTTCTGTTCTTTCCTTTCCCTTTCAACTTTTTGATTAAAAAAGTTCTGGGCTCAGATTTATTTGAAAACGTTTGAAACAAGGAATCGTATTCAATATCTTATGTCTACAAAAACTCATATTCGGATCGACTATCGGGCAGAAAGGAGATCTTACAGGTCTACTCCAATGTCGAGTATCATATATATCATATTGCTATGGTGAGGTCATTCACACATCACTACTAGCATATGATCAAACTCAACACAACTAGGATGGGATCAAACACTGCACTACTAGGATGAGATCAAACACCGCACTACTAGGATGAGATCAAACACTACACTACCAGGATGGGATCAAACACTGCACTACTAGGATGAGATCAAACACTGCACTACTAGGATGAGATCAAACACTGCACTACTAGGATGAGATCAAACACCGCACTACTAGGATGAGATCAAACACTGCACTACTAGGATGAGATCAAACACTGCACTAATAGGATGAGATCAAACACTGCACTACCAGGATGAGATCAAACACCGCACTACCAGGATGAGATCAAACACCGCACTACTAGGATGAGATCAAACACAGCACAGCTAGGATGAGATCAAACACCGCACTACTAGAATAAGATCAAATACTGTACTGCTAGTATGAGATCAAACACTGCACTACCAGGATGGGATCAAACACCGCACTACCAGGATGAGATCAAACACAGCACTACCAGGATGAGATCAAGCACCACACTACTAGGATGGGATCAAACACTGCACTACTAGGATGGGATCAAACACCGCACTACCAGGATGAGATCATACACAGCACTACCAGGATGAGATCAAACACCACACTACTAGGATGAGATCAAACACTGCACTACCAGGATGAGATCAAACACCGCACTACCAGGATGAGATCAAACACCGCACTACTAGGATGAGATCAAACACAGCACAGCTAGGATGAGATCAAACACCGCACTACTAGAATAAGATCAAATACTGTACTGCTAGTATGAGATCAAACACTGCACTACCAGGATGGGATCAAACACCGCACTACCAGGATGAGATCAAACACAGCACTACCAGGATGAGATCAAGCACCACACTACTAGGATGGGATCAAACACTGCACTACTAGGATGGGATCAAACACCGCACTACCAGGATGAGATCATACACAGCACTACCAGGATGAGATCATACACAGCACTACTAGGATGGGATCAAATACTGTACTGCTAGGATGAGATCAAACACCGCACTACCAGGATTAGATCAAACACTGCACTTCTAGGATGAGATCAAACACCGCACTACTAGGATGAGATCAAACATCATACTGCTAGGATACTGCTATACTGAGACCATACATGTCATACTGCTATGTTGAGACCATACAATTCATACTGTTATACTGAGACCATACAATTCACACTGCTATACTGAAACCATACAATTCATACTGCTTTACTGAAACCATACATGTCATACTGCTATACTGAGACCATACAATTCATACTGCTATACTGAGACCATACAATTCATACTGCTACACTGAGACCATACAATTCATACTGCTATACTGAGACTATACATGATGTATAATGCTATACTGAGACCATACACGTCATACTGCTACACTGAAACCATACAATTCATACTGCTTTACTGAAACCATACATGTCATACTGCTATACTGAGACCATACAATTCATACTGCTATACTGAGACCATACAATTCATACTGCTACACTGAAACCATACAATTCATACTGCTTTACTGAGACCATACATGTCATACTGCTTTACTGAGACCATACAATTCATACTGCTTTACTGAGACCATACAATTCATACTGCTATACTGAGACCATACAATTCATACTGCTATACTGAGAACATACAATTCATACTGCTTTACTGAGACCATACAATTCATACTGCTATACTGAGACCATACAATGCATACTGCTTTACTGAGACCATACAATTCATACTGCTATACCGAGACTATACATGCTGTATAATGCTATACTGAGACCATACAATTCATACTGCTACACTGAGACCATACAATTCATACTGCTATACCGAGACCATACAATTCATACTGTTATATTGAGACCATATTATTCATACTGCTTTACTGAGACCATACAATTCATACTGCTATACTGAGACCATACAATTCATACTGTTATATTGAGACCATATTATTCATACTGCTTTACTGAGACCATACAATTCATACTGCTTTACTGAGACCATACAATTCATACTGCTTTACTGAGACCATACAATTCATATTGCTATACTGAGACCATACAATTCATACTGCTATACTGAGACCATATTATTCATACTGCTTTACTGCAACCATACAATTCATACTGCTACACTGAGACCATACAATTCATACTGCTATACTGAGACCATACAATTCATACTGCTATACCGAGACCATACAATTCATACTGCTACACTGAGACCATACAATTCATACTGCTATACTGAGACCATACAATTCATACTGCTACACTGAGACCATACAATTCATACTGCTTTACTGAGACCATACAATTCATACAATTCATTTCCACCACACAATCACTGTTTATTTTTCTCATGCATCTTGGAACACAAATTTCAACTCCATAAAAGAAATATATTAAAACAACATAAGGTAAAGTTTACAGTTTCCAAAAATATTTTGCATTCTAAGCATTTTATGGATCAGATCCTTTAAATTCAGGATGTACCTATTTAAATCTAATTTGAAACATCAGATTGACAGAAATTTGGTGTGAGAGGAATGCCCTTAGTTTATATCATAATACTACATATAGACACATGGCTGAGATCATATTATTATCATTCGGTTTGCAAAGAGCTCATGGTGTCTGTGTCCTCCATTTGAGAACCAAATATAATGGAGCCCAGAAGAAATGTGAGCCAAGCCTGCAGGACAATGAACCTCTCAGTTAAGCACTCCTTCCCCTGTTACATTCTGGCACTGTTCAGAGCTATCCCACCCGTGTTACATTCAGGCACTGTTCAGAGCTCTCCTACCGCTGTTACATTCTGGCACTGATCAGAGCTCTCCCACCCCTGTTACATTCAGGCACTATTCAGAGCTCTCCCACCCGTGTTACATTCTGGCACTGTTCAGAGCTTTCCCACCCCTGTTACATTCAGGCACTGTTCAGAGCTCTCCCACCCAAGTTACATTCTGGCACTATTCAGAGCTCTCCGACCCGTGTTACATTCAGGCACTGTTCAGAGCTCTCCTACCCCTGTTACATTCTGGCACTGATCAGAGCTCTCCCACCCCTGTTACATTCTGGCACTGTTCAGAGCTCTCCCACCCTGTTACATTCTGGCACTGTTCAGAGCTTTTCCACCCCTGTTACATTCAGAAACTGTTCAGAGCTCTCCCACCCAAGTTACATTCTGGCACTATTCAGAGCTCTCCGACCCTGTTACATTCTGGCACTGTTCAGAGCTCTCCCACCCTGTTACATTCAGGCACTGTTTAGAGCTTTCCTTCCCCTGCTACATTCAGGCACTGTTCAG
Organism: Amphiduros pacificus; assembly: GCA_949316495.1. Lineage (NCBI taxonomy): Eukaryota > Metazoa > Annelida > Polychaeta > Phyllodocida > Hesionidae > Amphiduros > Amphiduros pacificus. Next base: position 6,045,824 of record OX439004.1, read on the forward strand.
AGCTCTACAACCCTGTTAAATTCTGGCACTGTTCAGAGCTCTCCCACCCTGTTACATTCAGGCACTGTTCAGAGCTCTCCCACCCTGATACATTCTGGAAATGTTCAGAGCTCTCCCACCCTGTTACATTCAGGCACTGTTCAGACCTTTACCCTGATTATGAACATTGAGGATATTCACGGTAGAGAGTTTAAAAATCAACACAGTGGAGCAAGTTTTTGCAGTGCAATGTGAAATTATAATTTCCATAGCCAGAGCCATCTGGTGGAGATTTTTTCCATAATGGCCTCATGGATATCGCTGATATATAATATTCCTCCTAGCCGATGTTCAGGATTGCTGTATTGTGTGTGCTGCATCCTGAACGTGTCTGGGCATAAATGTACAGGTAGGACTGGATAAACAGAATCCTTGATATCACATGTATTTATCCCTCTCTGTCTGATCTGAGACGAGGGCCTATCCTTTATAAAATATAAACAAATATAATCAATAAAAACTAAAGGTAGTACAAAACGAAAAAAAATAAATAAAAAAGGGAGAGAATACATTTTCAATGTATTTGTCCAGTTTCAAATGAAAGTTGAATTTTCAAACATAAGACGGAATGCTTAAATTCCATCATAAATGGACTTTAACTACAACTACATTGTGTGAACAAGTTTCACCACTTCGTAATGTTTTTTTCTTATGTCTATGAAAATGCCCTAGACGGCAACATTTCATCTTGGCAACTATTTCTTTAAAATGAGTTTAATATATACTCAAAATCTGTGATGAAAATGTTTCTTATGACAGAAATATAAAAAAGTTCATTGCTAAAATACACGTTTTCATGTTGTTGTTTACCTCAAGTGCTTCAGACATTGATAATTGTATATAGTTGCCATATGTGAGATAGGATATGACATTGATCACACTAAAATATATCTAAACATAATTTGTATGACAGGTTACATAATGCAATTGTTGGCAATAACAGTTCAGGAGCAAAGACCATAAAATGAGGATGAGGCATCCCAAAGTTATGTATGTTGGAGTCAATTCTCTCCATAGAAAATATGACATTAATCACTAGCAGTAGGCAGGCGAAAACATCAAGTTCAGACACTATTAAGTTACGTATAATAATTCGTTGGATCAGCAAAACCAATGTTTAAGAATGACCTCATGTAAAATATGCATCACCCACCCTCTGTTGATTAGGAGTAATTTGATAATGGACTCTTGTGAAAAACACTGGAGGAAATGACTCATTGATGTAATATTCGTACAAACTATTTAAAAGAATTGAAATATGTTTAAATAAGAGAGTGGGCAGATGTTGTTGTTATCATTTAAATACTTAAAATTAATATACAATTTCCTATCTGTTTTGCAGATTATACAAAATAAAATTTGCAACTGTTGCCAGTTTGAGCGTCTCAAATAGTGGTGGCAGAAAACATATGACATGCATATTTCTGACATCATCCATAAAAAAACATAATTAATTCTGCATTCGGCGATTGGAGTCTTCTTGGGTACTCATTAATGTGACCAAATAAGGTCACGCAAGGATGTTTAGGTGTACCTTTTCATACACACAATTGTTATTGTGTTTCCCTTCTCTATAGCGCGCTGACCTAATGAGATTAAGCTTAATAAGCTAATATTCTATCAAAATTGAGCTCCGATAAGTTTGTGTGTATGAAGAACATGACAGAGATACTATTGACGTTTATGTAAATGGACTATTTTATTTTATTTTATTATTTGGATTATTATCTATAAATTTATGAGTAGTATGTCGTCACGTTCCTAAAAGAGATCACTACACACATGGTTAGCCGGGAGGTTTCCCTGTTGCCATGTCCCTGATAGGGATCAGTATGTACACAATGTCCCTAAGCTAAGGAGTTTCCCTGTTGCCATGTGTCTGATAGGGATCAGTATGTACACGATGTCCCTAAGCTAAGGAGTTTCCCTGTTGCCATGTGTCTGATAGGGATCAGTATGTACACGGTGTCCCTAAGCTAGGGGGTTTCCCTGTTGCCATGTGTCTGATAGGGATCAGTATGTACACGATGTCCCTAAGCTAGGGGGTTTCCCTGTTGCCATGTTCCTGATAGGGATCAATATGTACACGATGTCCCTAAGCTAGGGGGTTTCCCTGTTGCCATGTTCCTGATAGGGATCAGTATGTACACGGTGTCCCTAAGCTTGGGGGTTTCCCTGTTGCCATGTCCCTGATAGGGATCAATATGTACACGGTGTCCCTAAGCTAGGGGGTTTCCCTGTTGCCATGTTCCCGATAGGGATCAGCATGTACACCGTGTCCCTAAGCTAGGGGGTTTCCCTGTTGCCATGTCCCTGATAGGGATCAATATGTACACGATGTCCCTAAGCTTGGGGGTTTCCCTGTTGCCATGTCCCTGATGGGAATCAGTATGTACACGATGTCCCTGAGCTAGGAGGTTTCCCGGTTAACATGTGTGTTCTCATATATAGATCACTCCGTCTGGCGGAGTTAGTCTCCAGTGTACATCACTCTGAGCTTGTCCAACTTGGATCAATCCTGTAGTAATTCATCTTGCCAAGTAACCAGCGGTGTAAGCCCATAAAGAAAATTGCTCCAAATTGTCTGGCCTCGCTTGGAAGGCTACTCACTAATGCCTTTTAAATTTACACCTTCTGGACACGGCGGAGGTGTTTTTGTGGACTTGTGTGGTAATGGTGGATGAGTAGCTGGTACGCAGGCTGGACTGGGGTGGGACGGAGTGGGGTAGTTGGTTCGCAGGCTGGACTGGGGTGGGATGGATTGGGGTGGCTGGTTCACAAGCCGAACTGGGATGGGACGGAGTGGGGAGGCTGGTTCACAGGCTGGACTGAGGTGGGACAGAGTGGGGTGGATGGTACGCAGCCTGGACTGAGGTGGGACAGGGTGGGGTAGCTGGATCACAGGCTGTACCAAGTGGGACGGAGTGAGTAGGCTGATACGCAGTGTGGACTGGGGTGGGACGAGGTGGGGTGGCAGGTTCACAGGCTGGACTGGGTGGGACAGAGTGGGCTGGCTGGTACGCAGGTCGGAGTGGGGTGGGAAAGTGTGGGGTGGTTGGTATGCAGGCTGGACTGAGTGGGCAGAGTGGGGTGGATGGTACGCAGGGTGGACTGAGTGGGACGGAGTTTGAAGTACGCAGGGTGGACTGGGGTGGGACGGAGTGGAGAGGCTGGTATGCAGAGTGGATTGAATGGGACGGAGTTGGTAGGTTGGTACGCAGGGTGGACTGGGGTAGGACGGAGTGGAGAGGCTGGTTCGCAGGGTGGACTGGGGTAGGACGGAGTGGAGAGGTTGGTACGCAGGGTGGACTGGGGTGGGACGGAGTGGGGAGGCTGGTACGCAGGTCAGAGTGGGGTGGCTGCTATGCAGGCTTGACTGAGTGGGACGGAGTTGGTAGGCTGGCATGCAGGGTGGATAGGGGTGGGACGGAGTTGGTAGGCTGGTACGCAGGGTGGACTGAGGTGGGACGGAGTTGGTAGGCTGGCATGCAGGGTGGACAGGGGTGGGATGGAGTTGGTAGGCTGGTACGCAGGGTGGACTGGGGTGGGACGGAGTGGGGAGGCTGGTACGCAGGGTGGACTGAGTGGGACGGAGTTGGTAGGCTGGTACGCAGGGTGGACTGGATCGGGATGGAGTGGGGACGCTGGCCTTAATGGAAACCCTCCCGCTCGCCGTACTCACCACACAGCTCCCGCACAGCAGATGACACCCATCTCGTGTGAAAAGCGACAGCCTTTTATTACCCACTGCAAATTAAATATTGATGGTGCAGTGGGTCACACTTCAGCTCATCTTATCACATTTACAAAGAAAAAATTAAAGTGCTCCAAAGTTCAAATGTTTAATCCGTCTAATTGTTGAAGATCAATTATAACCATAATAGTTTTATTGATGATCCCTGTACTTATCCATATGGGAATAGGTGTGAGATGTTAAGGCTCTACCACACCGTGTGGGTTGTCATAGATAGCACGAGGACATTCCATATTTATCATCATCTCTACATATATACCATAGAGAGACATGAAATATTCATTGTATACAAAAACTCAGGCCCACACTCTTCCCCTTGTGCGATATAAGTTTTCATAAGCACATATCTTGGATATTATTGCAGAAAGGGTCTGTGTGAATCTAATACACTTGCATGCAGACAATAGACGGCTGATGAAGTGGTCATAACCCAAGAGCATGAAATATAAAGACAAACTTTTCTGCATCAGTCTTTTTTTCAATGAATTTGATATGTAACTTTTTTTAGTAAATTCTTTATTGCAAAGGTAATGCAGACTTTGGAATGTGGGTGTTTTAAAAAATCAAATCTCAAGTATTTTGTTTAATTAAGTAGAGTCCAAAAAAATGTGATATTAAAATTAAATATATATTGCTAAAGTTAGTGTGTCTGAACCAGTTCTTGCCCAGTGGCAGCCATGCTTTGTCCAAGGCTACCTATCTGTCATAACCCTGCGTGTCACGCTCCACAGCCCTGCAACGCAGGCCACTTCCCGTCTGTCTGCCCTCTACGCTGCCTGCCTGCGTCGCCGAGGTTGGATTCATTCCTCTACCTGCCTTCCCGCCCTGCAGTACACCGTCCCTAGCCCACCCATGTCTGTGACTGCCTGCGTGGCAGCCCTATGTGTGTGAGAGCAAGGCCTGCGTTGGTGTGAAGAGCTCGCCTCGGCAGGCTACTTTCATTATCAGTGTCAGAGAGAAAGAGGCAACCAAGTTGGAAACACACCACTACCCAAATCTCTTCACACCTCTGTTCCGCGGCTAATTACCAAACGCGTCGCAGTAGCATACAGAATCACCGCTTAAATCTATTTATGAGACTGCAATGAGAACAGCTTAGAAAGTAAAATTCGGAGACTGACAATCAAGAGGAAGGCCGTGCTTGAGGTCTCAGCATGTCATGTTATTTATATTTTTCATAATCCCCAGAAAGTAGATCATCACTCGGGAGTGAAAGCAATGATTTAGGTGAACTGGCGAGATAGCGGGTCTCGTGGTGACATATAACCTCTGGCATATAACGGAGTCTGGAGATCAGAGCAAGTTTTACTGCCTCACATATATATTTATATATATAGACACCCAGCTCAGGCACCTGTTTGGAACCACCGGCACCTCTGCTACCATCATCCTCTGTCCAACCTCTGCTATAACAACTCCAATATACGATAACTGCTATAGAACAGTGTGGATATTTTCAGAGCAACTATGGACTCCAGACTGAGGATTTGCTTTACGCTTCTCTGTCTCTGCACAGGCTATGCTATCCCACAAGGTAGGTGATCGTTAATATTATGTCGATATATCTAAAGATATATGGTTACAGAACAACCGGAAGCTATTTCACACTTCATCATGCAATTTAAACAAGATATGATGTATAATTTAGGACAAAGAGGTAAAGCTAGTGTGTGTAAGTTTCAATTACTGACATATAGCCTATTTTTCGTCTATGATGTTAAAATATCTCCGAATATTACCAATATAATAGTTTGAATTTATCGGGTGGCAAATGCACCCTCTGAGGGTAGAGAATTGTGTTTAAATGGGGTCACACGCTATGAGAATAATTATTGTATCTAGGGCAAAGATTTACGAAACAAGACCATAACAATATATTTTAGAACAGAACACATCTGTAACTATGAGTCTATGACTGGTGCTTAGCTGGGGATTTGGAAGTCTGTTATAAGTTACCCAGGGCCCTGTGTTGTCTTTGTAGATCAGATAATCGGTTATGTCAGAACTTGGAATAATCCCATTCCAACAAGGTCAGAATAACATCTGTTCTGTCTTCCCAAATCCCCACTGGAATTTTTATCCAAAACAAGCTAGGACTTTCCTACTTCGGCAGGGGGCGCACTGACCTGGTCAGGTCCGATGTGCATCTCAGAACTATTTGCAAATTCAAAAACAAAGATAGAACCATTAAAAACAAAATAATGTTTTATGAAATTCTTTGAATAAGACCATGGCCTGCCATTTCATAATAAAGGTTTATGGTTGCAAGGTGACTACAAATGTTGATTTGTGATAGAACTTGTGATGGAGCGAGGAATCTGGTCTGCTATTGTGATCCAGGCTATTGTAGTAGGGGAACAGTGTGTATAGATATGCTTGCTGGAATGGTCTCTAATGGATATCAGTGGTGGAGCTGCACCAAGCCTAACTAGCAAACAATAGAGATGGCGCAAGCGTTTATATCCGCTCCAAGGCTGGGGATGCGTGGCGTGGAATGTTGTCAAGTGTGGAGTAGAGAGGGGGGACCTACCATACCGACAGCCAGAATAATGAAGTAGCTTGCTCAGTGGACAAGACAGTTTTTTTCAAGGAAGAAGCTCTAAAACTTCCCCTTTATCATAGTCAGAGTTTGGATGCTCTGTCATCTCATGGTAAGAACGTGACTGATCTATGATTCCATGGTCAGAGTGAAATTGTTTTATCATACCATGGTCAGGGTGTGAATATCCTATCATACTATCATCAGGGTGTGACTGATCTATCACCCCATGATCAGGGTGTGACTGATCTATCATCCCATGGTCAGGGTGTGACTGATCTATCATCATATGGTCAGGGTGTGACTGATCTATCATCCCATGGTCAGGGTGTAACTGATCTATTATCCTATGGTCAGGGTGTGACTGATCTATCATCCCATGGTCAGGGTGCGACTGATCTATCATCATATGGTCAGGGTGTGACTGATCTATTATCCTATGGTCAGGGTGTGACTGATCTATCATCCCATGGTCAGGGTGTGACTGATCTATTATCCTATGGTCAGGGTGTGACTGATCTGTCATCATATTTTTAAGCTGTGACTGATTTATCATAAAAAAGAGTCAATTTTTCAAGTAAAGCAGGATGAAATAGACCTCAGTTAAAAAAATGTCTTCTGCGATTTATCAGATCGGATGAAATGTTAAACAATCCACTCTTTCTGCGCACAATGTGGGAAGGAATAAAACAACTTTTCGCCAACCCTCACTGTCATGGGATCAGATTTCTGCGCCTGAAATACAAGAGGCATGGTGATTGCATGAAACGGTAAAATAGACACAATGCGCAAATGTTTGTTTGTTTTATTTTTTTGTTGTTGATTGTTTTCGATATGGAGTGATCATTACATGAAAGGCAAACAACATGCTGCTTTGTGTCAACCTAATATCTCCACAAGTTACATGAGTGTCTCCTGCATGTATAAATTATATGAGGGTCACAATATATGAGTGTCAAATTATATGAGTGTCAAATTATATGATTGTCAAATTATATGATTGTCAATTATATGATTGTCAAATTATATAATTGTCAAATTATGTGAGTGTCCAAATTATGTGAGTGTCCAAATTATGTGAATGTCCAAATGAAACGACTCCGGTTACAAATGAAATAAATATGTGTTCTCCGCATGTACAAATTATATAAGGTGCCTCCGGTGTTTGTATTGTATTTTGGACAACATTTCTCCTCATGAAGAAGTTAAATAACTTGTCTGGATTCTATATTATTCAGGTCAATTTATGGAGTCTATATTAAACAGGTCAATTTATGGAGTCTATATTATACAGCTCAATTTATGGAGTCTATATTAAACAGTTCAATTTATGGAGTCTATATTATACAGGTCAATTTATGGAGTCTATGTTATACAGGTCAATTTATGGAGTCTATATTATACAAGTCAATTTATGGAGTCTATATTATACAAGTCAATGTATGGAGTCTATATTAAACAGTTCAATTTATGGAGTCTATATTAAGCAGGTCAATTTATGGAGTCTATATTATACAGCTCAATTTATGGAGTCTATATTATACAGCTCAATTTATGGAGTCTATATTATACAAGTCAATGTATGGAGTCTATATTAAACAGTTCAATTTATGGAGTCTATATTAAGCAGGTCAATTTATGGAGTCTATATTATACAGCTCAATTTATGGAGTCTATATTATACAGCTCAATTTATGGAGTCTATATTATACAGGTCAATGTATGGAGTCTATATTATAAAGGTCAATTTAAGGAGTCTATATTATACAGGTCAATTTATATCAACATGGCCAAGCAATATCTGATGTCTGAGTTATAAAAGTCAACGTATCTCCACATGTATAAATCTCATACTAATAATTGACTGGGGTCTGTGTCATATAGGTCCTCACACATGTACAAGTTACGTAATAATTATCTAGGGTCTGCATTGTATAGGTCAACATTTCACCACTGTAAAAGTTGCAAAATAGTTGTCTGGGGTCTGGCGTGTTTTATCCCCATTTCTCCACATTTCTCCCCATGTATACGTATCAAACCTCTTCTCTAGTGTCCTTCTCATTTAGAAATGTACATATTTGCATGGTGTATAGGTTTAACATTTTCTTTTGCCAGCAACACTAGCCATATACAAGGAAGCTGACACTTTAAAATACGGCGTCTAATGTTGCAATAACTTATTTGGTTTCCAAGGAAATAGCAAGTTTTGCCCACGCAGGAATGAGAAGGTTGAATTATTTGCCTTTTATGAAGTCTAAATGTCATCGTTCAACCATATTGGTCTTGAGAAGCTTGTTAAGACATTTCTTTTACTTGATGATCTGATCATCATGTTCAACCTAGCATTGTGTGTGAAAGAAGATGGAGCTATAAAGTAACACACTATGCATGACGTCACAAATTCTGGCCATAAAGCCTGTGGAAGTACTTTCTGGTTTTATCTAGATTATTGATAACATTTAGATGGCGCATTTATCTTCCTCTTATTTCAGCGTGATGGTATGTTTTATGTATTTGTTCCTCTAACCAGACCATCCCTCCACCGACATTATTCGTTGTCCATATTTGCTATAAAACTCTCCATGCACAAAATGCAATTTTGAAATGATAACCATATAAATGGGTCTTTTCCATCCTGAGTGAATTATATGATAAGCATCTGGAGGGGACGGTGGTGACCTTTAACTCCAGGGCCTGAATGCTTTGTGATTATGATCTTGTACTCATCATAATGTATGACCCATTCCACAAGAAATGGTCCATGCCAATCTACATTCCCGGGAGTCAATATCATACATTTCTATGCAGAGTTCTTTGATTCACATTTGTGTCTTTATTGCAGCAGTTGTCAATTTATTTCAAAAACAGCTTCATCAAGTCTTGTTCTCTCAATCAGAAATGTCATTCATAAATATTGTCATAATTAGGGGTAAAATGCGGCAGCTGAACCCTAATCACGGCTGTCAATAAAGTCTTGTCTTGCGCAACTCAGAACATGATGAAACACAAATACAAGAGCTTAGTGCGTAGAACATAATTAAGCCGGCTAATATGATGAGGTCATAATGGAGGCAAAGTCCAGACAGAGATCTAAAGGCTAGTTACCGCCCTCGTCCATGTGAACACAGCAAGGGACAGGTCATGGAGGAGCTTTTAGCCCTGCCGGTCATCTGACCGTTCATCTGGACATAAAATTGTCTGGCCGTTTTCTCAAAAATACTGAAATATTTGATGAGCTTTATATTTAGAATAGGGATATTGATTATTCATAGGGGTAGGCACACAACTTCATATTGATATGAGTTTTTTTACTAACTGCAATGACCTTGAATCTGAACAAGACCTTTCGACCTTGACCATGTTGACATAATAACCTCCACCATCAAAATATTAAGATTTCGTCTGGCTTTGTGGGATTTTCATTGTTCTCATACGATATTGTTTCATGCAAATGATATTTAGAAATGGTATATGATATTTGTTGAAAAGATACATTTGAACCTTTTGTGTACAAAGTAATCCCCAGAAAGAAAAGTGAGCTTCAGAAGAAAAAAAGAAGCAGCCTCGTTCAGTACATCTGGTGAACTAAATATTAATTCTACATTATTTTATAAATGGCGATTTATTTCTTCCATTGACAACGCAGTACATTATTAACCATATGAACACATTTTACAGAAGAAATATAACCGTCCACACCACGAGGTTACAAATTATGCAGCGTTTCATGTTAATATTTATATTTTGGCCGCACCAGAAGTCAGCTTCTTGTAGCATAATGGCTATCTTGTGACGGTATTAATGCAGTTAGCCATATTTCAGCCCGCGTGTCCGACTGAGCTGACATCTGGTGGCAGCCGACCTGACCTCTAGTGGCGAGGTCCGCAGAGCCAGATATTCATTAGAGACGTAATGCTGAGCCACTGCATAAAATTCTGATTCATCACGCTGTCGTGAAGGGCGCTGATAACAGATTGTGTCACCGCGTGGCCACTGTATGGGGCATCAAACCCCCGTCCAACCCCACCTTATTATAGCCTGTCGCTCCCATGATATATTGCGCCCAACTTTTTAACAACCACCTGACCTGTTCCGTAAATACGCTATGATGAGAGGCCGTGTTCCTCGGAATGCCACATTGTTGTCCGGGCAGCCTCGTTCTCATCCTTCTTATCCTCTTTCCACTGGTCTCATCCTCTTCATCCCTCTGCATTGAAATACATCTTAACTTCTATGAATACCTGTGAAAATAAGATCCATCAATTTCCAAACCTGATCACGTGTCCTGCCATATGTTAGTTTCAAGAAAGTTTTCGACGCTATTTAGGAGATTAAAGTTGTCATTTGGACTTTGACTAGAGAATGGCTAGGATTTGAAAGTCATAGGTTTAGAGGGGGATTCGTCTCATAAATAAATAGATTTAAATTGATTTCATCCTCAGCATGTTTTTGTCCTATTCAGACCATCGGACAGCAGGGATCAACAACAACAAATTTCGATGTTAGAATAATAGACAAAGTTAATGCGCCATTATTGATTATATATTCAAGCTAGGTGGGTGGAATATGGTTATAAAATGAAGTATTTATACTTTGTAATGGAACATTATTGAATAAATATTACATCATAGGGCGTGGGTGACGTCGGGGCAGACGCTGCCATCTCCGGGCCTCCTATCACGTGATTACATATCGACAGGTCCCCTCACGCCGTATTGACGGGGGTGACGAGGTCAGCTCGCTCCTCTCCCCAACAGTTCATTTTAGTCGGGAAATTAGATCTATGATATGTGCTGCTTGAGACAGTTTGGTCAGCCCCCACTCCACCGCAGTCTGCTCCAATGTTGACGTACTTATGGTAGGCCGCTCGTCTCCATGGTCCAGAATTTGGATATTGAATGCATATCTATTTGCATATGATATCGTTTTTACATGTACATTTATAAACACAACAAATAATATGTTTTCACTGTCTACAACTAAATATAAACATTTTTATATGTTAAGAACAATTTTCACATGTAAAGAACAATTTTATGTTTTAAATAAGACCAATTTTTATATGTTGTAAATGCTTTTTATATGTTGTAAATGCTTTTTATATGTTGTAAATGCTTTTTATATGTTGTAAATGCTTTTTATATGTTGTAAATGCTTTTTATATGTGAACAATTTTCATATGTTAAAAGAGCTTTTCATATGATAAGAACACTATTCACATGTAAAGGACATTTTTCATTTGTTAACTATTTTGGTATGTTAAGAACAATTTTAATATCTTAAGAACTTTTTTGAAGTCACATTGTAAAGAGCTTTATTCAATACAAACTGCTTAACTCAACACAAACTGCGCCGACTCAATACAAACTGCCCCGACCCAATACAAACTGCTTGACTCAATACAAACTGCTTGACTCAACACAAACTGCTTGACTCAAAACAAACTGCTTGACTAAAAAACTGCTTGACTTAATGCCAACTGTTTGACTCAAAACAAATTGCTTGACTAAAAACAAATTGCTTGACTAAAAGAAAACTGCTTGACTCAATACAAATTGCTTGACTCAAAACAAATTGCTTCACTCAAAACAAATTGCTTCACTCAACACAAACTGCTTGACTCAAAACAAATTGCTTGACTCAACACAAACTGCTTGACTCAATACAAATTGCTTGACTCAAAACAAATTGCTTGACTCAACACAAACTGCTTGACTCAAAACAAATTGCTTGACTCAGCACAAACTGCTTGACTCAAAACAAATTGCTTGACTCAACACAATCTGCCCCGACTCAATACAAAATGCTTGACTCAACACAAACTGCTTGACTCAATACAAACTTTTTGACTCAATACAAACCCCCTGACTTATTGACCCAACAAACTCCTTGAATCAACACAAACTGCTTCATTCAATACAATGCTTGACTCAATGAAAATACAACTGATTGACTAAAATAATCTGCTTGACTCAACACAAACTGCTTGACTCAACACAAACTGCTTGACTTAAAACAAACCGCTTGACTCAACACAAACTGTTTGACTCAACACAAACTGCTTGACTTTCAGCTTCTTTTGCAATTGCAAGTTCTACCTCACATTCCCCAAAGGTCCCGTCTGGCAATACGATCCCAACTGATTGACCCATGCAATATGCCTACATTTCAAAAGATAAAATCAAAATCCAATAAGATTGATTTTCTCCAAAATGAACTGATAATTACAAGGTGTAGAATACACGTGTGTGATTTTACCAATCTATTATGCGACTGCAAAACACAAGTGTCACATGACTCTGCTAACACCCCGACTAATTACAAAATGAAATTGAGCAGTGTCGCATTACCTCTAAGTTCCCACAGCTTCCACTAGGTGAGAACAATACTACCACGTGACTAGACAATGACATTCTCATTTACAACACTGACATTTAATGATTACCAGGTATTCATGTAAATTATTGAATAAATGTGTTCATCAAATTAAATAAAAGTTATTTCCAAATTGTTTTGTCTGCCTATGAGATATTTGGTTCTTTAGAAAAAGGACATAGGAATGATGTGTTTTTTATGCGTGGGAAGTTGCAGTTGGGTCTAACATCCAACTTTCATTACTGAAATATTGATTTCCAAAACTTAGGTTGAATCAGTGTACCTCAGCTGCCATGGTTTGTAACATTCATTGACACCACCTCGACAAATCAATAAAACAGAATGTCACATACAAATCCCCAAATTTATCAGCTCTTGTATCAATCAATCCAAACATATCCCAATAACACACACACACACACACACATACACACATACACACACAGTTATATATAGATCTAGACATAGTGTAGCAGTCAATAGATGGTCTACCAATATGTTGTAATGTTCCCATAGATTACTCCACTCCAATAAACGTTATTAATGATAACAGCTTATAGATAGAAAATATATTACAAGAGATTAGGGTTTGGAATATCATAGATTAGTGGCATTGAAATAGCTTAGGAATATAAAGACACAGATTACTGACATAGCAGACTAGGGAAAATACACTTAGTGACATTAAAACAGATTAGGGATGGACAGGCACAGATTAGTGACATGGTGAAGGATTAAGGATGGGAAAGGCACAGACTAAGGAAGATGAAGGATTAAGGATGGTAAAGGCACAGATTAGTGACAAGATGAAGGATTAAGGATGGGAAAGGCACAGACTAGTGACAAGATGAAGGATTAAGGATGGGAAATGCACAGGTAAGTGACAAGATGAAGGATTAAGGATGGGAAAGGCACAGGTTAGTGACATGATGAAGGATTAAGGATGGGAAAGGCACAGGTTAGTGACAAGATGAAGGATTAAGGATGGGAAAGGCACAGGTTAGTGACATGATGAAGGATTAAGGATGGGAAAGGCACAGATTAGTGACATGGTGAAGGATTAAGGATGGTAAAGGCACAGATTAGTGACATGGTGAAGGATTAAGGATGGGAAAGGCATAGGTTAGTGACAAGATGAAGTATTAAGGATGGGAAAGGCACAGATTAGTGACATGTTTATAGATTAGGGATCGAAATGGCACAGATTAGTGAAATGATTAGAAACTATGAATAGAAAGAAACCGTATTAGTGATCAACTGGATCATAGATAAGGAATGGAAGGGACAAAGATTAGTGACATGATCATAGATTAGGGATGACAAGAACACGAACCAGTAAAGTGCTCAGAGACTTGGGATGGAAAGAAAACAGATTAGTGGCATGACCCGAAGACTACTGTAATGTTTAACAGTCCATCAGATATCAGTAAAATAAACCAAACTTTATATTCACATTTATGTTTAATGTTCAGCTTATTGGTCAGTTTATTGTTCAGTGTATTGGTCAGTTTATTGTTCAGTGTATTGGTCAGTGTATTAATCAGCTTATTAGTGATCTTATTGGTCAACTTATTGGTCAGTGTATTGGTCATCTTACTGGTCAACATATTGGCCAGATTATTGGTCAGTGTATTGGTCAGCTTATTGGTCCGCACCCAACATGGATGTCATCTTGGCATAATATATCAGAAAGCTCCAATATTTGCATGTCATGAAAAAACATCAATAATGTTCATTTCACACAGGTTCATTATGGCAAACATTTCAGTAATACAAACATTTCATGGCAAACACACTTCGTGATAAATACTAACAATTATATTATATGACAAGTGTTTCAATTGTATTTGAGTTGATTGGAATACCGCGGAAACAGTATGTCAACCTTGAAGGCTGACAGCATTCTTCAATGGCTGAAACATACAATGTTGTAAGCCTTCAAGGTTTTAAGGCTTCATTGACGGGGAATTTGTAATTGAAATGCATTAGCCTTCAAGACCGAGGATAAGGCCCATGGCGCAATCTACAACATGTGACAGCCCATGCACATAACATGTAAGCTTCATGGATAACTCCGGACAGTGCACGAACTTATGCTGTAGATTTTTGTGTGTATGCTAATGGTTGGATTAGTCAGGGAGCTGGTAACAATGGTGTGTTCGCCGACCCGGCAAGGCGGGGAGTGAATGTAATTGAAGCCCATGCTGTTTGCTTTTAAGGCACTGCTGTCATCGTATGGGAACAAGTGTTACAAGGCAATTGTGTTATGTCAAAGCGGGCCACATGATGTGAGTTTAGAATGAATAGTGATGAGTTTGACGGTGCCTGGTCACGCTATCTTGCCACATATATATGCTTAAAACTGCACTTGTGGCCACAACCCTAGTGTTGTAATTGCACATGCTCTTTGTTGCCGCCCAGGACTGATCTCTGGCTGAGAGGCCATACAACATGTGCTAATGTAGCATTTCAAAAGTGCAGATGACAATGCGAGGCAGGAGTATCAGACTTCCCACACGGGGACGGTATTGTGCGGAGACAAATGTGGGCAGGAGATCATGCCGCTCTGCTATAAAGGCACAGCCTGATCATTACCTGTGACACACCTGAGAGAAGCAAAACATCAAAAGTGGCCGTTTCTTTCATTCACTGATATTTTTAAATGTCATATATCGTCTGATATCTTGCCTCAAGATCTGATTTATAAAGTGGCATTATTGAAGCTCACAATGAGATTATTAATCTAACTAATATGTTGAGATAATTGACCTCAGACGCCCATAGTCTTACTTATACAATGAGATTATTGACCTCAGACGCCCATAGTCTTACTTATACAAAGAGATTATTCACCTCAGAAGCTGATGATCTGACTTATACAATGAGATTATTGACCTCAGAAGCTGATGATCTGACTTAAACAATGAGATTATTGACCTCAGAAGTTGATGATCTGACTTATACAATGAGATAATCGACCTCAGAAACTGATGATCTGACTTATACAATGAGATTATTGACCTCAGAAGCTCGTGATCTGACTTAAACATTGAGATTATTGACCTCAGAAGCTAATGCTCTGACTTATACAATGAGATTATTGACCTCAGTTTTGACTGAAATTTGCACTTTTTTGATTT
The DNA here is from genome assembly GCA_949316495.1 of Amphiduros pacificus. Lineage (NCBI taxonomy): Eukaryota > Metazoa > Annelida > Polychaeta > Phyllodocida > Hesionidae > Amphiduros > Amphiduros pacificus. The sequence continues at coordinate 6,061,671 of OX439004.1, forward strand.
GACAGAGTTTCAGGCCCCCTTCTCACACCTGCATGGACCCTCACAAATTGAAAGAGGTTCCTGAGGGATGGATAACCGTCAACATCTGAATGCAATGTTTTGGACAAATCTTGTAGGTTTTTTGATGACCCACATTAGAAGTATAACTATGCACGGAAATGACGAACACAAAAAAAAATGCCACAAAGCCTTTCGGGAGAATCTCTGTGTTTGATAAGAGGAAATGCAGGTGTAATTGTGACATCTGAAGATACCTGAAGCAAGCAAACAAAGCACAGACAAGCAGCATTGTTGCATTGAGCCTGCCAGGGTGACATGAAAAGACCAGCATTGTAAGTACTCTTCTCACAGAAAAGGCAGAGGTACAATAGAGAGATGTACATCTCATTGTCTCTGTGTCCCGTCAAACTATTGTTGCCTGCGCAGAAACCTGAGAGGCGGCGCCTTTGATATCTTGCGGATCAAAGAGATGAAGCAGTGCCGCCTTGGACAGGTATAGCTTTTTCAAGTTCAATACCAGATCGAGCTTGGAAATGAGACAGGTGCCAGACAGAGATAAGAAGATAGTGATGGCCGACACAAACAATGATTCGTCTATGATGATAATTGCCCGAACTTAATTGATAACAGATAATTGCTCATGACATGTACTCTTTCCATCAGTAGAAAAAATGATTGACTGGAAATTTAAAAAAAAACGATAATACAGGTTATAGGGTACAAAAATCAACCAGATCAAATGTAATCATATTGTCGTGTTTTCTAATTTGTCGGAGATGAGTGCGATTTGCCGCGACTGGTGAGTTGGTTCTCGCGAGATGAGCGATGCTCTAACTCTCAGCGCCTGACGACTCTTAAGCGCGGCTGCAGACATCAATTTTATTCTCATTAGAGCATACGACAACTTTATTTGGCAAGTTGTTAAGCAAGCAAATCGACTCACAAAATGAATCGATGAACCACTTGATGAACTAAATAAATATGTGAAATGTCAACCAAATGTTGATATCCGGCCACGGTTCTAATTATCCCGAGCGATTATATGAATGCCAATCAAAAATACGACACTCGTATTACACCGCCGTGAAAACGTAATTAGCAGAACTTCTACTTGTGAGTTATTACAACGTCTGTCTATCTCACAGAAATCATATTAAAATTGGACTGGTGCATTTGAATATGGCAAGAAAACAGAACATGAGTGGAAAGTAGAAGGCTGGTGAAGGACAGATCGTGGACACAGGTGTCGGTAGAGAGGAAATCATAGGAAGATGTCACTCGCAGTAGATAGCACGTACCTGATTCCAAGTCGCCCAGATGAGGCCCATTAAAATAGTAGCGCTTATTGCTTACACACACAATATCGGCAAATGTAAACATCACAAAGACTTTCATAAAATAGAACCATTTAATGAAAAGAATAATTTGTGGGGAAATAATAAAAAATTTAGATTAAAATTGCAAAAGTGTATTGATTGCTTTTTAAGAAGAAAATTGGTTGTATAGAGCTTGATTCAGCAAGTCATCTCCCAGTAATTATTCATTCGTTTCCTTTATCACATATGTAGACATTATATAGAAAGTATGGCAAATATAAGATCTGAGGAAGATGAATTAGGCTTAGTGACTGGTTTTACGCTAGGAGAGAGAATGTTTGATGAAGAGAGAACTATTTCAATCCTCCATAGCCGGAGAATAGAACTAAAGTGGGTCTCCGAGTCTATTACTACAAATTGCATAAAAGAGCTATGCCAAGTAAGAGAAAACCAAGCCAGGCCCACAATGCAGTGCGAAGTCGGATAATTGTGAATATATGTACCGGCCTAACAGCCAAGATCAAAGGCAAGCCACACCAAATATGCGACTAGATAGAATGATGCCTACTGTTCTACAAAACAATGATATCACGTACATTTGTCAAATGAAATATTTTTCTGATCTACAAGTCTCTAGATTCCAAACAAGGAACAACGGTCCCCAGATTAGATTTTCTGGGCCTGTTTTATTCGATACAAGGACACTTTTAGACAAAAATGGATGTAATGCGGTTCACAGAAGGTGAGCGTGTAATTTTCCCAGAAGAAAGCTACAGTGCACACGCCGACTGTAACGCAGTGAATCCCGCGCCGGGGTCACGTGGGTTCAGCTTCCGCTGGGCCTCGTTTCTGTTTGAATCATGGCGTCCACATAACCCGCATCGTCCGCGGATAGTATGTTCTCGCGTTCTCCTGTGCACACGGTGCTCAATCTTCACTGCATAATCCTCATGTCTCTAATTACGCGAATAATCGTATGCAGCATGACCAATCTGACCCATATCCATTGGTAAATCCTCTTGTCACACACTTATTTAATTAAAAGGGGAGTGTAATGTCGTTGGACAATTAGAACTAAGTTGTGAGATGCTAGCGCTCAACAACATTCTACAAAACCTGAAAGATGTTCGTTATATTTGTTCTGTGTTTTATGCAATCTTTCTATGTGTTGGTTTGTAAAATTGATCCAAGCGGTGGGTCCCTCCCAGATTGTTACAATGATGACAAGCTTTTTTTCTTAACCACGTGATGAAGGACAAACCTTTAGAGCAACCAGACATGAAAGAAACTCCATCTCCTCATCCTCAACAAAGCTGTCTGTAAGCAAATGCAAACCAATCTCTGAGCAGGTCCCAATCTTCGTCTCTTATGTACAAAACACGATGTGTTGTCCTCTGAAGACATTATCTAATATTCAGGTGCCTCTTGCCATACTTGTTATAATGCTGTACTATTCCTAAGCGGAACGTGGATATTAGGCATGACATGCAAGAACGATACCATGTAAAAAGAATACATGCAAACACACAATTTAATATAGCAATGTATCAGTCAATTGCTGTGACAATAATAGACAAATGCTGACAATAGCTTGTCATGTTTATGTATATATTGTTACTTTTTGTTGCAGTCTGTGCATATTGTTATGTGCAATTTCTACATATTGTTATTTCTCTGTTTCAATCTAGTACCAACACGATTCCTTTTTCATGTATGCGTTTATTTAACCAGTGAAATGAGAGCCCCCTACAGGTGAGTTGTGTTACTATTGCTCACTTCATTCTCAGCATCCTTCCAAGGCAAACTTGTAGATCTTGCCCCCCTTCCGGAATGAGCACATTTCAAACTGTGTATGTCCGGATCTTTATATGTGGCAAGCCATTTATTGTGGACTTTCTAATATCAGTCTAAACAGTGTGAAATAAATCATGTTGTAAGCAGAAAAAGTCTGATTTAATTCGGTGCTCCATCTTACAGCGAGGGCCCTAAGCCTACACAGGACAATGACAATGACAGAATGGGCAATTGTAGTCCTTCCCTCAACACCCATTTGTCACATCTTTGCTTGGTCCAACCCAACATAACCTCTGCAAATCTACTATAAATTTCGCTCTCACATCAGTCTCTCAAATGTTTACAGTCTGAGAGAGAAAAGATTGATTTGAAGAGACTTCGCCCAGTTTGGTCTGCAAGGACTACAGAGGCCCTTGATGACTTATTTGACATGATCTTTAACAATTCTCTTCTGTAAATATGACGCCCTTCTTTCATTCACACATCCATTCTTCTTTATTTCATCACCATTGTATCCATGCGCGGTCGGACTCATTTGTTTAGGTAGGGGGCCAGAGGTCTGAATCAGATGTGAAGAGGCTGTTGGCCATTGCCAGTCATAGTTTTGAGCGCCCTCTGCTGGGGGTGTCAGCAGCCATTCGTTATTAAAACGCAGAATGTGTCAGGCTCAATCAAGCCGCCGAGGTCAGACCTCGCGCACGAATACATCATCGCCAACTAACACAGCAAAGGAAAAAAGCCAATGAGATTTGTCAAAGTTTGATTCAGTGCGCATGATTAGGGACTGTGGCTTGACCCAGACTCTACCCTCCCAACCCTGGTCTGCATTAATCCTGCAAGGCTCGGGAAACAACGTGGGCAGCCTCACCATAAAAGAGATTGGTTTTTGGCAATGTCGGGGCAGGCAGAGGCTGTATATTGGTTTAGAGAGCACCTGCCCCGGGCCTCTCATTGTTCCTGACACACCAACCTGATTGGTGCCCTCACTACCACGTGACCTCACCCGCTAACAAATCTTGTCACCTTTTCCAAACAACACATTATGAATAAGAAATAACTAAAATATATCCTAGTCCATTTGCTCTGAAGGGAAAATTATATTCTTTGAAACCTAGATGTCCCAGAGGTGCGTCAACAGACATGTCCTGACCTAGCGCATCCCGAGGGTTAAAGATGATGGGTTCTTAATCAGGCGGAGGAAATGAACTTTTTCAATAACATTATTGAATATAGCCGTGTTTGCGTGCATTTCATCAAGTGTATTTTGGTATGGCATATGCGACCGTATCACATGACCTCTGCAGCACATGCGCTCAAAGCAAAGTCGGGAAGGTTGAGCATATCTACAGGAAGTGCAATATAATGAAACAGAAAATGGCCCTCATGCCGGAGAGACCACGAGGAATATCTAACCTCGCCACAAGAGGAAATCATCATTTGTAAATGTATTAAGGACCTTTTCAGCATTGATTGGGCTATATAAGGTCATTTGGAAGACTGTCACTGTGGCTCAATGCCCTACTCTTTTCGAAGAGTGACTGGGGAATTTTCGTTTGCATTATCACATAGACATGATAACATCGAGATAACGATCAAATTGGAAATCTTTTTTTGTAAAAAAAGTTGAACTATAAATTTAAATAATTTAATACAACTCAAGCACACAAATTGCATATTTTATACCAAAAAATGGAGAGTTAAATATCAGGATGTCATCTAAAAACGAAGCGTTGACTTAATGTATTCGTGTAAATGGAAAGGAACATCGCAATACTATGTCAGAAAAAAATCCCAAAAAGTGACATGAAAATCACATCAGTATTGTCTTGTCATGACTCTCTCGTCACATTCACTGCTTAATGTTAGTGAGAACATGAACTGTTAGAGACAGATGGAATTTTGTTTTAACAGATTGCGGCGAAGTGTTTTGTTTGAGCGCATTTAGATTGCTGACGTGTTCAATATCTCCATGATGCATGACCGTCATCGATCACCGACCGCATTGATGTTAGAAAACATAAGATAAGATGCTGATCGATCGCCGTGGCAACGACCTTTCCGCGCACGCGCAGTCCTTATGTCAGAGCGTGCAAGGTGCCCTGGTCGCTAGAGGGCACTAGTCATCACCACATTTGTGACTGTCATAACTTGACAACACTTCAGGTCTGGAAAGGCCAGCGACCGCCGGTAGAGGGCGGGAAGGGTAACGACACGGGACAAGGTCAATTTGGCTACGGATCCCCATGTCTGAAGGGGAGCGGAGCAGGGGACAGGGGAATTAATCAAGAAAGAGCACCAAACTGCGCTACAATTAAAACATTGCCTTTCTCAAACAGATGTACTGCTACAGGAAAGAGGACAAATGACATGGAAACTGATATCTCCGAATGTATCTTTTGAAGATTATCATCAAATGTCATGTTTCTGGTAGTGTAGACTGTTGTCAATCACAGCGATGATGTTTCCGATATCTTGGTGGATATACCAGGAGTACCCTGATCACTGTGATGACCTTTTGCTTTCAGTGTACATGGGCGTCCTTTCATGAGTCATATAAGGATAGAACGAATAAAATGATGAGAGATTCACTTGTTTTAAAGTTTTATTGAAATACATACAAACATTTATATATCTATTTTTATGCTCAATGATGGTGTTTTATTTATAATGTGTATGACTTTTAACTTCATATTCAATCACATTATACACAATAGAATTCCAGGACGATATTCTTAAAGCTTTCATGAAATCTTTTTTTCTTCATAATATAAACTATCAAATGTTATAACCAAGCATATATGTTACCTCTACACGCATTCCTGTGTAATTTGAAAGTAGATGAGTCCTCTGTTAAAATCTAAATGATCCATTTAACACTTTGTGAACAAACTTTGATCAGCTGAGCAATTACCTAGTACAAACACTTACTCAGTAAATGTTTGCTAACAATTGAGCAAATTCAAATTTGGACATTGGAGTGATTTAGCTCACAGAAGCCTGTTTGTCCATTTGGTTGTTGTCTATTGGTACAGGCCTAACACACTTCCAGACCAAAACAGTGGTAACATGCTTGTACTCATGTGACCACATAGTGCTTTCAATACAATGCCCCTGATAGGAGTATTTTGATTGAGCTCAGGTCTATAGTTTGTTTTTATGACAGTTTCATGACCACATGTAAACAAAAATCCCAAATCTTTACAAAATTGCATTTATCCTCGTGATCATCATAAAGTGTATTGTATGGTGTTGGAACTATTTACACAAGAATTAATCAGTCACAATGATAACTACTCCATGATTCCTGGAGATGAACATGCATGCATAGAGCCATTATGACAAAAAATCAAAGTAAAGCCTATATTCTTACAGAGACAATATGGAGGATGTTTATTTCTCCCTTAGCGACTGGAGAGCTATTGAATATCATCACTCTGTACACACCCAGTATGTGAGAGCAGTTGCACCTTGTCCATCATATCTCAGGCCATATATAGCTATCTATGGACACAAGCGCTTGTAGACGATGGAGAATCGGTGTAAGAGTAGCAAGGGTTATGGAATGTCTGGTGACCTTGGAGGCGCCAGTGAACGCCATATTGGGACCTCGGCCTTCCAGGAGGTTCACCCCGGGGATCAGTACAACAAGGAGAGGCATCAGTCAGACAATGTCCAGAGGACCTTCCTGCCTAACACGGCAGCGTCGTGCCGGCTACTCACCAATTTGGCGAAACAAATTTGATTTTTGTGGTGGTTCACCGTGAAAATTGAGAAAGCTTCAGAGACAAGCGATGTGGTGTTAGAACAGTTTTAGGGAAGTGATAGAACGGGTCCCGTAAGGCAAGGGCGACTTTGTGGTTGTCGTAATCAGATCTGGGTAGCTTTGTTGGACCTTCCTCTTGCAAACAAGCCCACAGATATAAGATCAATACATGACATAGCCTAGCCTAGGGCTATTCCAGACACACACTGCTCATCAGAAGAAGTTTTTCTTCAACAATTCTTCATAAACCTATAGTATGTATTATTAAACTCTGAGTTGGTATATGACCAAATTGTCTAGAAACCGGAACTCTTGTTTACGTTGGGCATTTAAAAATACATGACTGGTACCATAACGGAAACGGAGAGCAGAATGCAGGCCCAAGTTTGACGAGTACCAGACGGCATTCAGAGCAAGGGCCAACAATTGAATTGAATAACTTTGGATGTTCTGCCGCCTGCTTGCCCACTCAATGTGATCTGTTTTCTGAGTCAAAGGCTCAAATTAGATTCCAGAAGGTTTTGTTTAATTAGGACTGAAGAAATAGATTATTTCATTGGGTCGATGTGAGTTTCTGCCGCATGAGGGCGCTGATCAGAGTAAAATGCAAAGCCCAAATGTAAAAGTTTAAACCAGTGCAATATTCCTACCATTTATGCTGAGGGGCCAATGGTTTGTGTTTAAGCGAAGTGCGTAATGTGCTAGCTAATAACTTGAGTCAAGAGAGAAACAGTCAGTAATTTTCGATCCATGTCTCAGATGATATAAAGCTCATATCAAAAAGGAACTTTTTTTCCCAAATTGTTGCACCCGTGCGTGAAAAAATGAGTTCTTCGCTCGTAAGTGAAAACTGCCAGGCTTATGAAACACACAACCTTTCTCACATATGCTCTTAACATACTGGTTTATGAGATAATAAATGTTGAAATTCTTCTTTAAATTTGGAAATCATATACAATACCAATATTTCCTAATTAATATTTATAATAATAACCAAAATGTTAATTTGCAAATAATAATAATAACCAAAATGTTATTAAGAAATAAAATACACTTTGTAA